>JAEMWC010000568.1:75000-125000 GCA_016490735.1 Pachyseris speciosa | reverse complement strand
AGCAACCCCGGGGGACACTCCCTCTAATGGCCTATACGGGGAGGCTCCGCCCGAAAGGGGTACCTTTTTCACGCTTCAGGTATATGAAAGGGTAGGGATTTCACGAGTCAAATTATATGAAAGGGTGGGGAATTCTGCCATTTAGGTATTTTAAAGGGCCTTTCATTAAAATATTTAATGGGAGGTATACGAAAGGGGTACCTTTTCTGTCAAAAATGGTATATGAAAGGGTAAGGGTCGGACCTCGGGGCGTAGCCTCCCCGTATTAAATGTTTTTTAGTCGGTCAGTGTTTCATGCAACCCGCGGCACCTGAGGTGTTGCTTGCAAACGAAACAGAAGCAACTCGAGCAATGTACAAGCACTAAAAGCTTTATTCACCACATTACGTTACAGTCTACCCCTGCTAAATACAGTATACGGTTAACGAAGTCACATATGGATATATATTTTACTGATGAGTCTTGCACACTACAAGGTGGTTTGTATTCTGCATTCAATATTGCTAATCTATACTATAAATGTTTGTTTGTTTTCTCTTTCTCAAAACTCGATTGACCACTAGGTGGTGTACTCTCATTAAAACAACAGCTTGGTTTTATACAACAGCCTGCTTCCTAAATCTGCTAAAATAGATATTTACGCTCCTACCCTCTGCTCAAGACGCTAGCTTTTTGAATTTTGCATTTTGATGCAAACGAATGTTGTTCGGGAAAAAAGATACAAAACATGAAGCTGACAATTAATAGTACAACGCTTTCCGCCATCCTATTGTCAAAATTTAAATTGACACCTGCCTGTCAACTTTCTAATGGTTTCTCTTAACTTCGATCTCATGGCAAAGACATTTTCCCCTCCTTGTGGGGAGGTTATTTTTGTTAATGCTGCGAAACTCGGTCACAAACAGGGCTATATCTTAAAATACTGCGTTTGAACATATGAAAATATCTTGTCAAAATAACCGTGTCATGTTGAGCAAAGGGAAGGATTTATCTAATCAGTAATCAAAAAAACTATTACACATAAACTTGGCTAAATAACTAGAGGCCATCCAATAAAGTCCTCGAATCATACCATGGTAATTATATTAATAACAACTAACATTCCGGTGTTGAAAATGCTTGCTCTACTGAAACAATTCTCTCTTAGATGCTCGCAGGAGGCTTTGTGATCGACTGCCAAAATCTCTCACGGTTACTTTACCAATCAGGAGAAGTGCTTTATGCCTGTTTTCAGCGCTTAGCACCGACCACAGTCTTTTTCCGACTTATGATGGTTATTCGCTTTTAACATGATTGGCAAATGCGACCATCTGGTGTTTGGCAGTACAACAACCTATACAAAGTCACTCTCTGGGAAAACCGTCAAGTTGTTATTAACACGATTACCTTTAGCATTTAATATGCTATAACTAGGACCGCGACGTGCACTTCTGAACAAACTGGCTTCGCGTTACTTGATTTGCTATCCAAAGTTCACTGAAATGCACTTTACCAAAGTCTGTCAAGTTGGAGCTTAAAATCTAACTATACGCTCCATATAACCTTAGATGCGCTCGAGTGCAATTAAAACTTAAATATTTCTGTTCTAATTGATGCTACGTGATTAAACAAAACAAAATGACAAAATGTCAAACTATCTCTTCATGCTAGCTACATTTTATTGCGCATAAAAACTAGTATGAGTAAACGCAGGGCTGGGCGCTGCGTATCGAGGCGGTAACGAAAAAACCTGCCGCATCCAAATAACTGAATGTTAGGAAAACCAATATATAACATGACCCGATATTCCACTATAAAATCAACTTCGTGAAGAGCCTGGACTTTATCAGTGAACCAGTAGACAAAACGATAAACAAGTTTTTCAAAAAACCTTCTCGAGGAAAACTTGCTTTTTCAGACAGTCTACATAAATATCAGACGGCCAGCAATTTTTCAGCGACAAATCAGCTAATGTAAGTCTGACATCCTGTATTGACAGATGGGTCAATCTCGCACACGACGTCTGAACGACTTAATGTATCATATTAAGAAGTACAAGTGGTTTGAAAAAACCATCCTCTCTTAGACAGATAATTGCCTAACTATTCATAAACACGCAACATTTCCAACAAGAAAAACTCTCCTCAGTTTATTTTTTTTGGAGAATGAAATGGTACAGGTCACCATCATTAGAAAGCTTCCCGTCTGTAATGTACTCTACTGAAAACATGCTCTTTTTGGCATTATCGGCAGATTTACTATTTCCAGCTCTCAGCGTAACTTACATTATCACAGGTAAGCAAACCAGAGTTCCCTTTTGACCTTTCTCTTTACTGGGGAAGGAAGTTCTCCTGTTTTGAACCCATGCTTTGCCGAAGCAATGCAAAATAAGTGCCTTGGTACTCAGCCTTTGTAGACAAAACGCCCAATGGTAAACCGAGACCTTAGCTAAGAAGTACAAGTGGTACGTTTGCCACGCCCTAATTAACGTGGTGTGGTCACCCCAAACTCAACGTACGGGGAATTCTTTTTTCTTTTCCTTAAATTTCTAACGTACTATTATAATATCTTCTAATCACTACTCACTGACACAAATGGAACTTTTCAGGGCACTGTTCTCTAAATTCGGCGCTTATCTCACAAACTCTTCCTGTCCTGGAGTGACGGTACTGTAATGTGCCTGTGGATTTTTTCAATAACCTGCCGACGATTAATTCGAAAACAGAATTAAAACTTCGTTTTCCATAACTGATGTTAACTTTGGAGCTTCATTGTTCCCGAGCTATAAAAAGTCACGGGCAGTTTGAACACTTTGGTAACGTACAGAAGTACTGTCTGTCAAAATCTACAATTTGAGATTTCACTCTGGTAGTTTTTCAACTCCAGAAGGTTAACCAGCCAAAGAAGAACCACCAAACACAACAGTCATGTAGTTCGAAAGCACAAACAGTACATTCAGTTACACACAAGAAAGGCAAACTTAAACCATGAAATGTCGCTGCTTTCCTTTTTTTGTGTGAAGACAGCAAGTCTATTTAACAGTTTATCAGCTGAATTTAGAGAACTGAAAAATAATTTTTTCCGATGCATTGCTTTCATTTACTTACTTATATAAAACAAATATACGTTTACAATCACGAACAAATCGCATGCTATAAAATAATTGTACCATCAAACAAATTTAGAAAGCAATGCCTACTTACAGTGCAGAAAATATCGTTTGGTTGCTTTTTCTCTTCAAATGAAAAGCTGAAACACTCCCCAGTAATGCAAATCTATTATTATGAGTTTGAGAGCCACTCAACTCACAGTGGGTGATGTAAGCTCGTGTATCATTTCAAGTGAAGTTTGTACAGGTCAACAAAACTATCTATCACCTGTAGTAATATAACACAACAGCCCACAACAAACACTATAAATTGTTTAGACTTACTGTTATGGACAAGTCATGTTCTGATCTAAGGACCGTGCAAATGACTTGTTGAGGTTTTCCAGTCGGCTATTGAACTCCTCCTGGATTCCAGCAAATGTCTGACGCAGCCCTGATGGCGGCTTGACTCCACCAACCACATCCACCTTCTCATCTTCATCGCCATCATCATCATCATCAGAAGTGCTACTAACCTTCGCCAACTTGCTCCCTCCATCAAACGTCTCCTCTTTTGCACTGTCTGTATCTTCTCCTTTATAATTATCCACTGCTTCCTTCTTGACCAACAAGCTGTGCTCAGGGCTTGCCCTCTTGCTTGGTGGGGAGCTGCTAGGGTTGTCCTGCACCTGAGGCTGCTTCTCAGTTGATGGAGAATGCCTCTGTTCTCGCTCCTTTGAGGTACCACTCCTTGCCATATCTGGGACAAGTCCATTCCGGTAGAGGCCCCTTAAAGCATACTCTGGCAGGTTTCTCTCTGTAAGCCCAGCAGCTGCACCAAGATCAAAGGGTGTTGGACCAGAGAAAGGTGCTGGGTAGCCAAATGGGTACTTGAGAAAGCGCAGCCTCTCAGATGGAGTGAGAAGGCCTGCTTGGGCAGCTAAGAATGGATTCAGTGGAGAACGGAACATTTCTGGATTACTCATCCATCGCCTCATAGCTAAAGCTGTGTAAGGATCATTTCCAAAGCAGCATGGATTATGCATGTCAAATGGATTCCTGAGGTGTTGGAGCTCATGAAGCATGTCACGTGGAAACATTACATCAGGGTACATCAACTCTGGTGGCAAAGCACAGAGTCCTGGAAATTGAGCAGCCATGTTGCCAAGATTCACAAGGCCCTGAGCAGCATCCAACCTGTTGTCGTGGTTGAGTGGCCGTCTGTCAGATGCCTCAGATGATTGGGCACAATCCTCCTTTTTCTTGATGTTTTCAACCTTAATTTCAGGAATCGATGGCAGGTTGCTTCTGAAGAACAATGACCTGGGATCTGCATTGTCTCTCAACAAAAGCTCACTGGCATCAGCTAAACTGCGAGACCGCTTTCTTGCTTGATCTTTATCATAAGGTCTGAGGGAATCCATGAAGTTTGCTCCTCTTTTGCGATCAAGCTTATGAGCATTCACGAATGGGCTGCTTATTCCAGGCATTGCACGCTCAAAGGCTAGCCGACCATCAGCATCATGGGAGTTACTACTTGATGGCAGAGAAATCTCACTGCCGTCACTTCGCAAGTCTGAATCTGTCAATAACAACTTGCCACCTTGACTGGAATCAGGGGATGGGTGTCCCGAATCAGACGACGTTGTAGGTGACGCCAGGGGACTGACAGCAGCTGAGCGAGTTTCAGAGCCAGCGAAATGGCGGCTTATTGGCATGGAATGCAGCATGCCCGTTATGGGCAGAGTAGGCCTCCTAAAACAAAGAAAATCAATGAAATTATTACATTCAAAAACATGTTCCTACAAACATACGTTATTCAGCAATTGGTTCATGTGTCAGCGTGCGTTCATCGAGATATGAAGCACACAGGAAGTTTGGAGAGCACGAAAGATGTGTAAGAGTTGCTCAAGGCGTAGCTGAGAGCAACTCTAGCTTCTCAAGTGCTCTCCAAACTTCCCAAGTGCTTCATATCTCAATGAATGCACAGCTGACACATTAACCAATTGTTTTATAACATTTTCAACATGGTAGTTTAAATCTTGTGTAAAGAGAAATTCCCTCTGTTACGTCATCAGCGTGCACAATAGGAGTATGAAGCACGGTCACACAACTGAATTTGACTACACAAATTTACCAGCTATGTTATAAAAAGCAGTTTGCAATTAAGCAATGAAAGTAAACTGCATCTGCTTTGGTTTCACATTGCTTCACTCTGTGATTGGCCAGCCAAACTTGCATCACTCTTTGAACCAATGAGAAGCAAAACCAAGACCAATCATGACTTGCACATGTGCATTTCATAACTAAGTGAAGCACAATCGTCCGGGTGAGTGTAGTCCTGAGAAGGACTGTTTGTGGTGACATTGACTGACGTTTCGACAACCTGAGTGGAAGTCATCATCAGAGTCGAGTGATTGGAGTAACGTCAGGAGATGGTATGAGTACTCTGGTCATTGTTGTGATTGGTCAACATTACAACTTTGTTGACCAATCACATCAACGACCAAAGTACTCATACCATCTCCTGATGTTACTCCAATCACTCGACTCTGATGATGACCTCTGCTCAGGTTGTCAAAACGTCAGTCAATGTCACCACAAACAGTCCTTCTCAGGACTACACTCACCCGGACAATCGTACTTCACTTAGTTATGATATGACTCCTGGGTTCAAACCATTTATGATTTTACATGTGCATTTGCTGGTTACATGTATTTTTGCTTTGATTCTGATCAGCTCATTCAGTGTTAAGTAAACGCATTAAAGAACACAAGAGCCAATTCAGATGGTGACAAATGCAAGCAAAGTCAAGCACATGGATCAAATGTTCTCATGATCCTTGTGCTTGAATATTGCATCCAAAAGAATAGGCCATTTCCAAATTACCTTTGGCCTCTTCTTCAAAGCAAGTCCTAGTGCTCATCTTTTCATATGAAAATTAGTTTCCATTCACATGCAAATTAACCTCATTTTCATAAGAATGGAAACTAATTTTCATATGAAAAGATGAGCTCTGGGACTCGCTAGGCCAAAGGTAATTTGGAAATGGCCTATTTGTTTGAACTCGGTATGCTTGTACTTATTGCATCTCCTAAGGAAATCACAGCTGCGTCAAAAGAACCAGGACATTTCAGAACTCGGTATGTTGTATTGTATTGTAACAGATGACTTGACTATACAACAGGAGCATTCACAATGCTACAAATGAAAAATTAGATACAAGCAATTTGTGTATCTCTCTTGCTTCAAAGTCATTATTAAACCAACCATGAAACACAAACCTGCTGCAAATGGGCTCACTGTTAGCCCTCTCTAATCTCTTCTGAGCAGTTAATGCAACTTCCTTTTTAATGCTTGCCCCAGCATGGTGTGAGTTAGGGCTGTTTGCAGGTGAACAGATGGCAAAAAGACCATACTCAACAACTTGACTGTCTCGCTTGCGGGTGTGGATTTCTCTTAGTCTACCAGATAACCTAAAAAGCTAAAGAAGAAGAAGAAGATGCTTGAATCTTTAAAAGTAAGAAGAAGAAAAAACCAAATCAACTCCCCAAACAAGTAGCTTATTGGATCTGGCTAGAATATGTCTAAACCACTCAACAAATTCAAAGCCTTTTGGCATCCATATTCAGAAGTAACAACTTAACAACATCAGAAGAAATTTTCTTGTTTTATTCCTTTCTCATAGAAACACCAAGGCATGGGATGAGTTTACCTTATAAAATCCACCACCATGATTTAATGTGCACTTCATGCGGCAGGTGAAGGAACGATTTAGACTGTCACTCTCATCTGAACCTATAGATTCACAATGATTTATTACAAGTTATGACAAAGAGAAAGTTGTTCTGATGAATGATTCCTGAGATCTTCACAAAAACCATGCCTAGACTGCTTGGCAATAAAACACTTGAACTGTAACTCACTATTGAAGCGATAATTTCATGGTTTGGTGCATGTGCAAGCTATGGCATCGCCCACTCAATTCCACTGGTTAGAAACCAATCAGATGCGAGTACATAACTTGTGCATCCGGTATGGAATGAAATTAACCTTCTGGCCAAAGAATTTTGATCTTTAATATTACATTTGAAACATTTCTGTATAAATCCGTTAACATCTTCCATGAAATTTGGGCATCAGCCATTCTGCTAGCCCTCATGTAGCTGTATGGATATGCATGGACTATCATTCTGCTTGAACAAAATTACAGTCTGTGGTTACTGAAATACAAGTGTGGTTGATGTACAAAAACTAACATGTACTTTATACATGGGGTCAGAACATTCAGAATGAATTTTAATGAGCATTATCTCACCTTTAACATCATATTTTCATGACTGACCATGTGCAAAATTTTCAAAGGCAAATTTACTGCAAAAGTCATCTGCATGCTACTGATTATTTAGAATTGAATAGTAACGTTACAGTTTGCACACATTCCAACCAGTGAAACCTTTTCTCTAAATCATCACTTTCAATAAGCCAGTATGTCATTAAATCAATATGGGAATATACAACTGATTCTCACCAGCTTTTGTGTCATCTTGACTTGAAACATCAGCAGTTTTCCCTTCAATTCTCTAAAATAAACAGAAATTATCTCAGTAACTTGCCGCCTATTTATTCTTTATATTTAGTCTTAGGTCAATGAGGGAGCTCATATAAGAAGCCCCTAGGTTTCAATTTGAGCATCCTCACCAGGAAAATACCTTTAATTCATTTACTTACAATTTACGTCTCTCTATCTCTAATTTTTGTAATATATTGAATGTCGGTATGTACAGTGTATGTTATATTTATTGTATTTTTATTTCTGGCAAATAAATAAGCTGTTCAAACTGATGCAACTTTTTCCAACATTTAGCAATCTGTGTTTAAATAATTTTAAGGGCACAAGCACACTGTGACATAATTATTGTTTCAAATGCAGGGGGTCACTGATGAAAAATACATAATGTAAGTGGTCAAATATTAGCAATGGGTCTCCATAAAATTTTATCATTAATGATGATGACGATAATGACAATGGCAATAATGATAGTGATAATGATAAATATGATGACAACAGTTGTAGAAACAGTGTTATATACCTGCCAACATTCATGCATTATGTGTGAGTCTCACGCCTGTGGACCAAAAATGTCGATCTCACACATTGAGGACAATTTCTCATGCCTGACTTAGAAATCCAGATGACTTGTCCTTTAACACATTAACAACAAAAATATTCCCCGTAAATGTTCCAACCAACAGCGCTTAACGTCAACTTTGAGTCCTTACTGTATCAGAACACGCTAAGATGTCGCGTTGAGGTCCGCATTTGAGGGACTGGAAACACACTCAAATAGCTTCGGAAAGGTTCGGAAGTCATCGGAACATCGTCAGAAATGTCCGGTAGCGTTTGGAAGTTTTCGAGAAATCGTCGGAAGTCACTGGAACATTTTTGGAAATTCTGGTCATGAGGAGATGAAAATCTCAAGCATTTGAATCAGAAACAGTTGGCAGGTATAGTGTTATTGTGACCATGGTGATGAGAATAACCATGTTAATCATGATGGTTGCTGTGATAATGATGATGACAGCGACTGTAATAATGATAATAATGAAGACGACAATGACGGTGAGATGACGATGAAGAAGAGGGGAAAGATACCACTGTGACAGCATCTGCAGTTGAAAAGCAAAAATAAAGAATATAAAATGTACTTACTAATTTGCCTTTCTTTCCAGTGGGTTTTGGCCATGCCAGGTTGGTTTTCACCATATCCTGGTCATCAATGTGTAAAAACTTGAACATGCTCTGGTGAATAACAGCAGCCTGTAATAAAGCAAGAATGCATCATCAATAACATAGCTCAGACAACAGTCATTATGGAAAAGAGGTATCTCTCCTTAAAGGAGGTAGGATGGCCAAGCGGTTAGGGCTCTGCGTTTCAATACGGTTGCCCCAGGTTCAAATCCCACTCTGGCCGCTAGCTGGTGTTGTTCCTGGTAGTCCCTGGTTCAACTCCTCAGTCATCCTTGTAGCAACTGGTTTGCCTCCTTCAGTATGGGATTCTTATCATGTTATGTTTATTTGAATTATTTGTTTCTGATCACATACTTGTAAACTGTATTTCATCATATCTACATGTTAATTTGTGCTATTAGCGTTAGCGTTAGTATTAGTATTAGTGTTAGTGTTAGTGTTAGTGTTAGTGTTAGTATTAGTATTAGTATTAGTATTAGTATTAGTATTAGTAAATTAGACTTATACAGCTGTATTTTCACACAATGCTTTCACTGGAAGAGTCAGGCAGCAACACCAGCTCAGGGTAAGTGCCACAATCGCTTGCTTTGGATCTCCCTGGGAGTCTCATGTCTTTGCTATTGCACATGTCAAAACCATTTCCTGAAGAAGGGGGAGGTGAAGGCATGGTAGCCTGAAATGCATAGCACTATATGTTAAAACCCAGTTGTGAACACTGAACTTGCCTGGGAATACCCTAAGAAGTCGCGCACATTTTCAGACACATAAAACAACTGTCCATCTTGAGTTATCACTGCAATGAAGCCATCAAGAGCCTAACAAATACAAACAATTCAACTTGAGTAAGGTATGCACCAAGAGCCCGACAAATACAAACAATAATTCAACATGAGTAAGATCTGCATCTTTCTCATCAAATGAACAAATACATATCAAAGCCACTGGGCATTTACAAAAGAAGAAAGTTCCCTTAAAGGGGCATTCATGAATTTAAAAGATTCCCCCCAAAATATCTCAAATCTAAAACCAATTTCTGTAAAACTACTTCAAACTATGGCCAGCAGAACTTTTTTGACAACAAAGTTTAAGTTTACTACCGAAATCAAGGTTGAGTCTTTTGTGACTGACAGACTGTATGTGCTGTGATGGGTCTCACCAAACGAAGGTACCCTTCACGAAAAGACTGATCGATGGGATTGAGTTCGGGATTTTTCTCATGAGGACTCAGTAATTTTCCGATTTGAGTCAGTGTAGCAGCTTCATGAACGTAGTGACATATGCAGGCGTGTTTATAAATAACACTGTCCGTGCTTTTATTATTTTAAGAAATGAAACGTAGCTTGTCTGGCTCTTTTCAGTGTCATGTCAGGCTCTCATCATGCTCGCGTCCAATTTTAAAAAGTAATCAGTGGTTGTCTGGCTCTTGTTCTGTCCCTGTTAGTTCCTTGTACGGCTTGCCACGACCCGGGCACCAGCGTAACATTTGTCCAGCTTATTAGCTTGGAGCCAGACATTTCTTTAGTCCAGTTCTTGTTTTGCCAATGTTTGGGTCAATTAACGGTATTCACGCCGAGGTCAGGCCGGATTCCGCCTCTGTCAGGTCCGAAATGTTCGTACGGGAATCCTCTTAAAAAGGATGGAATATTTGCCAATATTCTAGCTTCAGAAATTTACATTAGAGCCAGACAGGAGAGGAGACATGCTAAATAATTAACCCCAGTTTCAACCTTTCTGTAAAAATACAACACTAACAGCTTATGTCAAACACAGGTTGTGTTCTTGCATCCAAAAGACACAAGTTTCAACATTTTAAAGTTTAAAACCAACAACATTGATATCATCACGGAGTATAAAAAGAAACACTGCCTTCCCAAAAACAAACCTTCTTTTAAGAGACTAAGATAACATTAAAGCACCAAAACAATAATAAAAAAAGAAAAAACATCTGAATGAGAGTGTCAGTGGCAATCAAGAACCAAAAAAGGATAATTTATAATGGCATTAATATTACATCAATTTAAAATGAAGAGGAGCAAAACTGGAATTAGCATCTATGCTTTAATTGTTCAGTTGCAAAGGTCCACCACCAGAGACAGAAATAGTTGACCAGGCAACCAAAACATTAATAATTTTGTTTTTACTCATGATCAGTCAAGGAGGAGAAAGTCTAAAAGTCAATAATATACATGTAACACAGTTAAGATAAATTACGATAATATATTCACATTCACTTTACTGCTATAAAAATGGTGTCTTCAATTTGCTACTTAAGTAAGAAAATATCCAAACCAGTTGAATTATTTTCTTTGATGGATTTTTGTATTTCTACTTACCGGTAATATATTACAACAGATCAAAAAACTCGGGTAATCTTTAAACTAGTTTTCGGTCCCATTTATTGTTGTCAGTAACCTTTTTGCAATAATTTATCAGTTATCTTAAGTAGTACGTAAACCTGAATTCAGCTATATCGTTCCCAGCATACATTCAATATATGATGCGACAAGAAGACAAAGTGATATACCATAAGGTGAACAGGAAGGATGTACAAAAAAATTATAGCACCAATATTATTAGATTGGATTAGGAAGGAGCTTTGCAATTACAACAATTTTCTTCCTTTGCTTTTACTTTCCAGTTTTCATCAAATTAATCATAAGCCATATGCACAAAAGTAAAATGGAAAGTAAAAGGGAAAGGGAAGCTACCACTTAATCTGAGTATGTCTTATTCAC
The DNA here is from genome assembly GCA_016490735.1 of Pachyseris speciosa. Lineage (NCBI taxonomy): Eukaryota > Metazoa > Cnidaria > Anthozoa > Scleractinia > Pachyseridae > Pachyseris > Pachyseris speciosa. Next base: position 113,445 of record JAEMWC010000568.1, on the reverse strand, counting down.
AAGAATGTAAGGTTTCACACAGCTCAGGATTCATTCTTTTGCCAGCGAAAACAGCCTGAATGGAACTTGAAGTTGCTGTTATTCATCACTGCCATCAGCAGCCACAATGACAGCCCCACATCATGTCTTAATTCAATGTCTCTGCAGGCTTATACTATATATGGTGTTACCAAGAAGCTAATGAGCAGATAGCCAAGAAACTAATGAGCTTTCTTGCCAAGACGCTTACAGGCATGAAAGGTGTCAAACAGAAGCAATGAGGATGACTCTGGTGCAGGAATTCTGAGCCGAAAACGTGACAACCTGAAAGCCCTTAAGCAGGGCAATCTAATAATCCACTCAAGAAGAGAGGAGTTAGCTGGGAGAAGTATGCAAAGTTACAGCTCCTATCTTGATTGAATTATACATCAAACAATCCCCAGGAAGTTATGTCAAGTAACTATAATATGATCATAATTAAGGACTTTGCATGGCTACTACTGTGCTATAAGGATCTTAAAAAGGAGCACATTGATGCCTTGTCTGTTTCAGGTCATAGTTGGCATTCTATTGTTTCTAATTATTTACTTTTAGATGCTATTTGCTTCTCGCTGCCATATGATAAAGAAAAACATTCATTTTGCAGCTTTGTTGACCCTGATCTGTCATAATGTATTGATCACAAAACACAACAGGACCAGGGGCATGAAACATTCACCCAAGGGTAGGACTCCCATATTTGCAATGGGTGTTTATTGCACCTTTTAGGAATTGAAATTCTAAGTTTGCCACCACTTTAGATGTAAACCATCACTTTTAGAGTTATCTTCAGTTGGCAACTCTGAACTCAAAGTGTATGAGACAAAAATCCATAAAGGCACCCATTTAACTAACGTAATTCAGGGGCAGATTCAGGATTTTTCTTAGGAGGGGAGGGGGGTGCACCACTAAGCAATGACATAACCAATAGACCACATGGTTTTGTTTTCTTTTTTTTGTAGAATATGTTAAGTTATATTAGAAGCTAGAGGTCATCTCAGGGGTGGGTGTGCACCCCTGCACCCCTACCCCAGATCTGCCCCTGGTGAATGTTGGTGCTGGTACTTGTTACGGTTAACAATGAATTTGAACACTGCCTACAAAATGAGATTTAAGTACCTCTCAGTGGTTTCATGATTACATGGAAAGACCCCCCCCCCCCCCCTTACCACAACTAACACAGATACTGTGGCTTATCAATTGGTCCCTATATTATTGTGAAAAGAGGTTCACAGTGGTTTCACAGATTCAAAAAATAAACACTGCTCCTTTGTCTTATACACAATTCTCCAAATTTAATTATGAACAGTACATTCAACATCAGGAAGCCCTAGCTTCATTAATTAAGTCTCAGTTTTTAAAATTTCACTTTGTAAAGAAAGTATGATTAAGGTGTCACCTTTGTACATGTCTCAAGGTAGGTAGCACATTTTACTAAATGACATAAAGAGGTATATCTTCACCCACTAATGATGATTATCCAATAAATACATGATGGAATTATAAGAATTCAGAGATGAAGACAGATAAACATTTTATATGTGACTAAAGCCTATGCAGAAAAGCAATTAAAATTGGCCCTTGGGGTCAAGATTTCACTAAGATGAAATCATAGGGGGTGGGAAAAAACCACCCAAGGTCAACTTGATTATATACGAGTTCTAAAAATTTACTCCCATACAGTGAATAATTAAAAATATGATATGCTTTAGAGTTTCCAAGTTTAGATAGGAGTTGCAGCTAGGTTTTTGGTAACTCTCCAAATAAAACCCAGTCTTTAAAAGCAACGGGCTGAGAGCCATTTAAGCTTTTGTCTTACCTCTAAGGACAGCTGTGAGAAAACCCATTTCCTTCAACTTCTCTAACAAGCTCTTCACAAGTTTCTTCCTTTCCACGTCTGCCATTTGAAACTGGAAAATTGAGACATGAGGAAAAGAGAGCTTAAAGTATGTCATCATATTCATTAAGGCTGTTAAAAGCTCTAAACCACTGTCACGTTCGCAGATCATATCTGCGCGCCAGTGCAGTTCAAGATTACAAAACATTCAGGGATATATTAGAAGCTATATATGCAAAGTGAACCCGAAGTAAGCGAAATCAAAGCCATCTATTTGATGTCCATTTTGAAATCGACCAAACAGTCAGGAGCTTAAAACTCACTGATTATAATTGCAAATGCCAAAAATTGTTTGCGTAAACACGCGTGGAAATTTGCGAACAGTTTACACCACTTCATTAGGACAGAAATATTGCCAAAGATGTTCATTACATCACGCAGTGAAAAGTTCACGCCACCTCCTAAATAATATAATGAAAAGGTTCCTGGAGTTCTCGTTGAATTCCAGCAGCTGCATAATCACAAAGAAGTAACTACTTTGAAATACAGTACAGTACAACATCAGGCGTGAAATATGTTTCGAGCAAAAATACGAACTTTATCCTCAGACATAATATTGTTGAAATCTCCAGTCATTTAGTTTTGACTGCACAGCACGTCTTTGAAGGAATTTGTTATCGTATGAATACGCAATTTTGGAATTTATTTTAAATTGTAAAGGTCTACGCCTCTCGGACATCTATTGTGTCCAGATGACACGACATTCTGATGAAACGAGCAATAAATTTATGAAGAAAAGCGTTCATCTCAAATGTACAGTGTACCGAAACATGGGTGTTGTGGAGCCTGGTTAAATCAACGTATTCGGGCAGATTCGCTTAAAATATTTTACACTGCAACGTGTTTGAATGAGCTTCTCCAGGCTGATTAAGACACCATTTTTATATAAACAAAAATGCGAACTCGAGAGCAAAGCTATATCGTCTAATCAAGTGCCCTCGTTATGGGATTGGGAGAGGCAGCAACAATTTTGCTAAAATGCATGAACAGGGAATTTTGTTTGGCTTGAAAACGCTTTCCTTTACAACTTTTGCACTTCAGGAGAGCTTGAGAATCTTGAAAGAACAGGCTTGGTAGACCGCAACAAACGAAAACAAACGAATTGGAAATGATTCAATCTGATCGGAGCTTTTGTGGAAGCAATCTATAAGACATCAACACTGCTGTTGCTCTGAGGAGAAAGCCGAATGAACCAATCTACATTTATCAATCGTCCATCAAACGATCAAAACAGCTTTTTACTTGAAGACTTGAACAACAGGACAACGTGAAATAAAGGGTACAATAGCGCAAAACCGCCCGCAGTTCGAAACCGCAAAAGTAAAACACGAGTCTTATGTAACTGGGGATTTGAATACCGAAAGAGTGAACAATTTCTTTCAACGGCATCGCATAGGTCAAGGGTAACAAATCCACAAAGGACAATCACCCTTCATGCCTTCAATCGAAGGAAAGTAACAAGAACTGTGAAAGAGGATAGAACTATTTATGATTCACGATTACCTCTAAACAGACACGCAAAGAAGGACTTCTTTTTTACGCTGAAGACCGACCGACTTCGTTTGTCTGAATGAAGATGTAAAGCAAAACGCGACATGGAGTAATTTATATTTTTCCTTGTTCACGGACTCTCATTGCGTGAGCTGCCGCCAATAAATATTTCGCTTTCGCAGGCTGCGTGACCAAAGGTTTACATCAAACGCATTTTATGTAAGAGGTGTGAATCGCCAGACGTGTATTTCAGAAATTCTAGATGACAGCACAACATGATTTTCTGTTTTCCAATAAATCCTCGCGTAGTTTAAAATATTGCTCGAAACTATTCTCTCCGATCTTTCTCACAGCGAACGTTTTTCGACTGTTAGGCCCATACATTTCCGAGCAAGAAACCAACAGTGAACTGAAGGGCGGTTCAATTCAACAGGGACGCTGGAAAGCGTCGCGCCACTAAGCAAACAAGAAAATCAATACCTTTTGGTCGTTCTTATCATTTTTAAACCAGTTATAACGTTAAATCATATTAAGAAATGTCAAAATGCAGGGAAATTTGTTTCTTTAGAAATTCATCCGAGTCGAGTCAAAAGCGAAAGAAAGAGCCGAAGTTGCCAACCTGCCTGACGGAGTGGAAAGGAAAAAGACAACAGCATTAACTTTCGCTATGTTATCTTGAATTTGTCGGATATCATTGTCAAACGTTTATTTGACTCAATAAAACCTCGAGTTCCAATGCTTGTGATGTTTTTGGCTGTGTTGAACAAACCCTGCCGAAACGAGGCCTCAACAAACGTGAATTAATTTTCCAATGGTATAAAATTATGTCAATGACACAAACATGTAATCACTATACTTGAGTTATATTTAAGGAATTATGAAGGCAGCATCGGTGGATGAAAGAAGTTCGCTTTCTGACAGACAAATATTCAAACAGTGCTGTCCTTAGTTGATTCAGCTGGATGTTCAACAAGCCACAGGAAACAAATTTAAAATGTCTTTTCGCGATTTCTCTTCCAAACGCTCGCTCTATTCTACACCACAACGGAAGAAAGCTCATTATAGGGCAATCACGGATGACCTTTCTGCCCTCCAGTCTTGTAGAATAATCAAAACGTTTGAGGATATCCTCTTTCATTCTTGTCTATTTACGCTGGAAAGCAGAAACACAATTTCGTGGCTTGCGCTTCGTAAACAATCAAAAAGCTGCCGCGTACAGCTATCACGACTTCATTCTGCCATAAAAATCAATTTTCCATCTGTATTCAGTTACGACACAAAATAAGCCACTAAGATAAGCGTAAATCTATCGATTTATGTTATAAAATGCACCAGTCTACAGAATTTCCCCAGGTTAAAAGCGGGTTGAGCAAATTTTGAACTCACTCCACAAGCAAAATTAGAAAAATATTATGACAGCAACGAACCCGCAATTGTCTAGAACGGAGGAAAAATTCACCATACAGGTAAACCAACAGGCATATCGAAACAAGAAACAAATGTAAAACATTAATTACCTTGAAAGAAACTCTTGGCTCTCAAATAGCTCACTGTGAGTCTAAGAATGGAAATCTTATCCACTCTTGGCTCTCAAATAGCTCACTGTGAGTCTAAGAATGGAAATCTTATCCAGTTTCGTTTCTTCTGGGAACGGCAGCAGCCTTGCGAGGTTATCCAGCTCGGCGTTAAGTCGATCGCGATGCCGTTTCGACGGGTTCCCTGGCCTGAAAACACGGTTTGAAAGAAAGATTTAAGCAAGGAACAACTCATTTCTGCCGGATAATTCCCTGTTTTAATATAAGCAGCTATTTTGTTGAAACCGCGGTCAAGTTTTTAGGTGAGAACCCTCCACACAAACATCACACCATGTCCAGGCTCAAGTCGGACAATCAAGCCTTTTCCACCTCACGATTTCTCACACCGACACGAAACACCAACTAACAAATTCCTCACGATACTAACCCATGGGTTTTCTTCTTCCGTTTAAGTTTACTGTTCGCGTTCACATCCATGAATTCGGAGTCCGCCAGGGTGACTAGAGTACTGCTTTTCCCTTTACTATAACATAAAATCCAAACTGTCGATGGTGTTTTCGCGAGACACTGCGCGGCCAGCCATAGAAGCTTATAAATGATTTTCACGTAATGAAACCAGCGCGAATTCACTCGCTCGAGTCACGACTCCTTCACACTCGTAAGATAGCCACCTCAATGAATTTGTGGCTGAGAAAATTTTCAAATTCTAAAGGACGTTTAGAATCCTTAAAAGCAGAGAAATTTCGAGTTATGGAAGAGTAGAGCCGATTTTCTGCGACCCCACACCACAATGATTGACATGCACATTGTACCGAGCTGGTATTGATCAAGGCCAGCAACTGACTAGGGTTAGAAAAGGAACGATGCGATTGGCTGAGCACGTAAAACCGACACGATAATTGGTTTGTTTTAAGACTACCCAGATAATTTATGCAATATTTACAATTCACCGCCCGGAAATTTGCATGTGAAAGGAAACGCAAGGGAAAAGTCTCGTCACAAACGAGTGGCTCACCATTGTGTTTTGGTTCTACCAGCGCTCATGTTTTTAGTCACGCTGAATGTGAAACTCGCATCAAATCACTCATCCGAGAAATTCGATTTCTGGATTTCGTCAAACCAAGTTCTTTTTCCAGACAAAAGGCAAAGACGGATGAAATTTCACCTTTTCAGGGCAAAATCGGACATTTAAACGTGAGTCGGGATGCTAATTATATTCTCACAGGTTGGTTTCTTTTGAAGATCTCACGAGACATTGTGAGCTATACATTGTACGAGCTGCTTTATTGAAATGGTGGCCTTTGTTTAGGTTCCTTTGTCCTCAGGTGAAAGCGTCACCACAACACAGAAAATAGCTTCTGTTACGTGACTGAAAAGAATCTGCTGAGTTATAAAGCACATAGACTGATACTCGAGCTCTGTTTCTTCCTTTTTGCCAGGTGTATCCGTGGCGTTAGTATCTTTTACGTGTTGTGTTACTCGAGGTTATGCAATATCAAAGCAAATGAATATTGAACAGGCATGAATGTAGAGAGGCGTTTACGACCCAATATCTTTGCATCAGTTGTTATCCCAGAAACGACAATACAATACTTATAGTATTTCAGGCAGACATTCACACCAGGGTTCAGATCACAGATCCAAAGTTCCTGTGGCCAAATAATATCTTGTCACGCCCTTGTTTCATCTTTCGTCACGCAAATGTAAAAACAGTGTTCTCTTCTAATTTCCGATAGATCACACTTTCAGTCATTTCGACAAGGACAAAAATTTTGATGTGTTAGAAGCCCTCTTTAGGCCTTTTCCGTGACGGAAATGGCTTATAATGCATTTCACACACATTTTGTACGCAAATGTCATGCGAAGTTATTACATCACGAGAAAGTCACGCCATCCGCAAGTTCCATAAGAGATCAGTATCACGCTTAGCCCCCCAAAAGACGAGAGTTATCAGGAAAGAAAAAAAAAACACCAAGAAACAAAGAGCAACTTAGATGCAAAATACGCTTTTGATTTAAGAAATGATAAAATTTTCATATCTGGCTAACAGAGTTTTTTTTATTAACCAGAGTTGAGAAACTTGCCTAAAAAAATCACAGGTGCTTAAAAAAATAAACCTAATAATTTGCCCGTTTACAACGTCAGAGGAAACTCGATTGAAACGTGATGAGAATAAATTATAATATAAATGACCCCGTTATCTTGGGAAGTAAATAGTTGATAAATACATTGAAAAGGAGAAGAAAATGTAAATGAAGCTTTCACGAGTAAGTTGAGTGGCACATTGAAATCCATGTTTTACTTTTTTGTTTTTCGAAAATACAGTGAAACCCACAACTAAAAATAATTTTTGAACCGTCCTTAAGGTAGTATCATAAGCAAAAACTGCAAGCCACGAGCTACTCCTTAGAGAAAGAAAGAGTCGCTACGGACTTTGAGCGAAATTCGGTGATAGTTAATGTTCTCGCGCACCAGTTTTGAACTGATATCGCAGTAACGGATCGAGGCCCACGAACGGGTTGCTTTATTGCACGTAGAAGCGAGCTTTAAACGAACAATAAACAGCGGTTAAGTTTACATTACGCATTAAATATTGTCTGCGTTAATTGTTTCTTCATTTTCTTGGAGCGTTTGAGCTACCAATTGCTAGTTTAGCGTTCTCTTCATGTAAGACGTAGACCCAAGAACGACGATAAAAAACGAGATAAAACAGTCAAGAAGCAACTGAATGGGCAACATTTCATGTGGTCCTTAAGCGCAAAAGACTAGTTATATGGTAGTCATTTTTTTCTTCGTTCGTTTGGCTAAAATAGCGATAACCGTCCATACAAATCTATCAGATCCTTGGCCACAACGACGGGGCAGAATGTGAGGTCGATCTGTGAAATCAGAGCCAGACTTCTTAACCGTCTTGTATGAGCGATCATCAATATGGTTCAGGGGCACCCAACGACAAGTTTCGGTAGATATCTGTTCGGTGGAGGGTAGTTCGCCTAAGGCTTTCGGCTTCGATTAAAGAGTGCACTCGGATTTTCGTAAGTAAAACGTGGCCTAAAAAATTCGTAATGTGGAAATCATAACCCCTGAGTTTTTCGGAAAGGTCGTCATTGCTGTTTTTGGCAGTAAAAAACGTCAGCTAGCATTTTCGGAAAGAAAAAAAGGTTCCCTAGAAAGTTCATTTCAGCTAGTATTTTCCCAAAGAAAGATTTTGTTCCCTAAAATTTTCGGGCAATTAACATTTCAGCTAGGGAATCCGAACAGATCAAAGTTTTCTAGCTAACCAAAACATCACTTTAAACAGACTTCAAACACCGTAAGGTACTTTAAAATGCCTTTCTACAGCTTTTGGCTGCTTTGGCTCGTTGGGTGCCCCTGATGGTTGTTGTTCGTAAAAAACGTAGACGTCCAATCTTAAATGGTAGCGCCGGACATGAATTAATAACGACTTTCCAATTTATCGAGTGTTTCACTACTCTATAGCCGAAAAGAGTTGACTATTCAACAGGTTCTTTAAAATCGCAAAAACGTCAACCGAGTGGTCAGATTTTGCCCCCTAACTTTGAGTGGGGAAAAGTACAAGGGCGTGAAAGTTTCTTGACGTTCAGACCCGTTCAGAACACGATCAAGAGATTGCGAACTACAGATAATGGTATCAGTCACACCCACTCGGCCAGTCCAGCGCAAACAAATCTGGTCAGATAAGTGGCAGACAGATACAGCTGACAAGATGTGGGGTCGCTCCATCTTTAACAGGGTCAAAAACCACTTTAAAAATATCCAAATTGTCTAAAATCTCGGAAAATTGTGATATCAAACTTGCTGATCCCTCAAACCCGAAAGAAATTAAGTGAAACCCGTGATTTTTACATTGCGTGCAGAAAAGGTTTCGGATCTGGCCCAGACGAGACAGTTATGAATATTTATGTGTGCGGTAATATTTCTGAAAGCCTGTCTCTTTCTCTGTGAATAACGACTCGAATTTATAATTGCACATTGTGTTGTTAAGTGGGACAGCTTTTCATCAGTGTGTTTTTAGTACTTCAAAACAGGAAACAAAAGGCATATTCATCTACTTTCGTGAGTCATGTTGTTTTAAAGTACCGAAATATTAAGCAAAATCCGGATTGCATGAAAACGAAATCTTAAAACCAGTGTGTTGATTATTTTTCATCAGCGTGTCCCACTCCGGTTTTATAAAAGGCGTCTTTCATATGAAGACCAGACAACCTTTGTTGATCTGAGTTTCCGTTGACCAATTAAGTGTCAACACGACGCAAAGAAACTTTTCGCGGACTAATCGAATGGTCCCTATCCATCGCGGACACCCTTATCTTCAGACAATTGAAGGAAATCGCGTTTTGTTTGTGTGATATTTGATACTTGTTTTAAATCATTTGGAGATTGCGAATCCAGGAAAGGTTCAAAATGTTTCTGGGTTTATTTGGACTCTCTGTCTCTGTTCTATTGTTTGTTACGGTGAAGCAAAAGAGGTCTCTTGCGAACCTGGGCCGAGCTCTTTGTGTTTGATACTGCGCCTGTCACTGCGCCCGCGATGTTTTCTCCCAGGCTCCACGTAGCTCAATTTTTAAGACTTCTTCGATACTAAACGTCTCCAAGGTTAGCCCAGGGGGTTACTAGTACCACTTATGACGTCATCGGCTTGCTCGATGTGAGATGTTTTTACAGTCTGCCAGTGAAGCGAGAAGTGCTTCGAGTACACACCTGAATGAGTGTAATCGAATCAAATATTTTAGAGGATTTTATCTAGAAAAATTTGGCTTACTCACCACTTTTTCAATGAAAAGAGAGGGGACAAAAAGCACATCAAACGAGTCAGTACAGAAGAGGCGTAGCCAGGATTTTCCTCAGGTACCCACAATTTTTCAAATCTCCCTGCTCCCCCCCCCCCTCCCCCCCTCCACCTACCCCAGACTATTTTTCATGTGCCTTCATTAAACGTTCTTGTACCATCAGTTTGTTGAGGTTATTTTGTAAGCGTAAGCGTTCTTACCTGATATGAAATATTACCTTAAAAAAAGTCGTGAAATTCTCTGTTGCTTTTTTTGAGTTTATTGAAGTGCCTCGATCATTTCTCGGTCACTTATCATTGATTGAGAAAAAAAGTTAGTGGTATCAGACTTCTATTCATAAATGAGGGGTTTTTTTTACCGCTGTGTACCATATCGTTTTTGTCTGTCTTTGTTTTCCTTGTAAAAGCACCTATATTGTACATGTCTACATCTCTATGAACAATAAGGGGAAATCCTGAGGCTATGTAAAATATAACTGCCCTTAGCTTTCATAGAAGTTATAACTGGGTTTCCGTTACAGGCACAGAGATAATCTTCGCGGCGTCTTTCGTTTCAGCAGACTCAGAGAAATGACCTCATTTAAGTCAATTTCCTTACGTTCATGAAAATGTATCACGGATAGCGAGGACAGCCTCGCATCTGACAAAACGCTCCGAAGTGGCGTCCTGAGCCTCTTCATGCTACTAAAGATTTGCTTCAGTTTCTTCATCCTACTCTGTCATTCCGTCAGATGTATTACCAACCTCGTTCCCAGGGGGCGGGAAGAGGAGAGACGCTGGGAACGAGGTTGATGTATTACTCGGGCTTCCCGTGGAACACCCGAGTCTAAAAATGTCGTTCGTTCTTCGTCGTCGTCGTCGTGTTTCATCCACAAAGCTCACTTCCGGCCTTTCTGCGCAAGCACTAACAACAAATAACACAACAACTCACAACAACAAGAAAGCCGCCATGTTGGATTATATCACCTACACGAAAACGTCGATTCACGTTTATTTTTGAGGTCTGAACAAAGTGGTGAGGAGACCTAATAAAAACTATATAGAGCTTATGAGAGATTAGACCTCCTCGAGCTAAGGGCTAATATGTTAGGAGAAGTGTCTGTACGAATGTTTGCAAGTTCAACAGCGAGACGACAGGTTTTAACATGGCCAAACTAAACTGCAAATGTTTTCAATCTGGCTGCCGTGTTTGTCGCTCCATACTAATCACTGTAATTTTGAGTGGTACATTTTGCTGAATAACTCAAATACGGGATATCACACACCCTTGAGACTTTGACAGGTAGTTTATTTACCCGGCTATATTTCTACAATAACCCAATTTCTGTGCATTATTTTTTTAATTACCAGCGATTTTTTGTTCTTACCGCTTGCGTGACGTGAAACTAACCACAGAATTCTTACTCTCTTTCTTACAGTACTAGCTGTCTTTGTTTCAAATGACGTATTTGCAAACGGTTTCACTTTGCTGAATATTTTTTTCTCCTCGCATTTCAGCGAGGTTCCAGTAACATTTATATGCAAATAATTCTCGGTTATTTAATGCAAGCTAGCGCACCTATGAGGAAACACAAACTCCTAGGATAATTTTCTAGATAGCCGGTTTTCTATGCCGTCGTTTTTTGGGGTTGTCGTTTTCTAGACATCCATAACAAGATGTATTAGAGAGGGTAGTGCAACTATCTATAGATGATCATCATGATGCCATAGTGAAAATAAACGATGGAAAGAAAATCAGATCTCGTTATGCTATGACTTTGTCATAATATTACAACCTTGTAGGTGAATCAGTGGAGTAGCAAATTTCAATTTCCGATCGCCTTTTAAAAGGCCGAGTGAAGGACAATATGTCCTCTAGTTGGCCATAGTAAGCCTAGTAACGCGGAGAAAAGCCAATCCAAAGCTCTAAAACGAGCTGACCGCAACGCGTTCACTCTTTACACCCCGCTTCCTTGCAACACCAACAATGCAAGCTAAGGAAGCAAAGGCTACCTACCACTGTTCCGATTTCTCGAGAATCAAACCAAAGAGTTTGTGCATTTAGCAAAGAGCTGTAAGATACTACATGTTCTCTGGCGTAGTTGGCGAGACAAAATCACGCCTATTGAGCAAATTGACTCAATTCCAGACGTTTGATTGGTCTAACGGCCACACGATATCAGCCATTACACCATGCCAGCGAAATTATGCCCGCTCGTTCGGTAATTTGAGTACGAGTACGAGATCGAGTACGACTTTCAAATTTCAAACCCGTCGTCTCCACAGATCCCTCACTCTGCCCTATTGCTTAATAACAGAAAAGGAGATTTTAGAACAGGATTTATGTACGGAGTGATTATGTAAGGCGTGCGAACTAGATTTAAAAAGTCGTACTCGTCCTAAATCTCGTACTCGTTGCCAAATCTAAAGCTCCCTTATGACCAGCTCGCCGCTACGCGCCTTCTTGGCTGTGTATCATCTCTTATCCGTTTCGCGCTCGTGATATAATTGTTAATTATGATGTAATAGCACAAGTCCGTGTAAAAGTCAAAAAGCCGATTAACCGCGTCTCCAGACGTACAGGCACCTGATTATCGCTTATCCTGGATTAATTATTTACCGTGCTCTTGTTTCGACCCACCAGAAAACACCTTCTATTTTCTAATTGTAAGTTTAACCGGACTGACGAGTTTAGCATGAAAAATGGCGAAAATGACTTTAATTAACGAAATTCCTAACACGTTGTCGAAAACTATTGGCCGTTGTACCTGTCAGTGAGCCTCGGATAATGAATTACCAGGTGAACGCTTTGAGGCGTCCACGGGGCCAAATGAAACCAATGGGCTCCTGATGAAACACGTTGCTGAGTTCATCACAGGGACCGCAATCCTAACACTAAGAGCTTGTATGTGGATAATGCGGACTGAAAATTATAGACAATAAATAAACAAGTAAATAAGATAAATCGTCGCTTATTCATTGAATCGGATGATGTACATGTTTATTTGGAGTCCACAATTCTCCTCACAAGAACCTACATTGCACTTGGGTGTCCTGTGGTTCATCGTGCACAGAACCATACAGAGAACGGCCATAAAATAAATAATTGAAGGGGAAAAAAGATTCACTATTCTGTGCTCCCATTCTCCAGAGAACTTTAAATGTTGCGAGTTTAGGGTGTTATTTTTGTGGAGAATGGCATAGAAATCAGCCAGTACTAATAAACTTGGAAATAAAAAGTAGTTTTTGATAAAACGAGTTGTGTTTTGTCTCCATAATAAAATAGAATGATACAAATTGGAAATTTCAAAGACACCCAAAACAATGCGATGATTTAAAAAATTATAAAGAACTTTCAAAACAAGGAGAATTAGCCAAGCGAGGATGTGGTGCAACGAGCTTTAAATGTCTGAAGCTGCGTAAGAAAGAAGCAAATCAGTTTGCTACTCCGGCTGCGTTCGACCTTTTCCGTGGTTTTTATTTCCTCCATTTTCGTTGTCTTGGTTGTAGTGTTAAAGTTAACTGACCTTGCTATCGTCCCAGAATTTCTAAGGTCACTAAATTCCCTATAGAAACACTCGGTATTCACGCTGAAGAAGGTGGCACGATCGGTTGGCGTGATTGAATTTAAAAATACCTACAAGTACCGATAAATCAGTGACCCGAAGTTTAAACTTATCATCTCTGAGCCTAGCTTCCTTATTAATTACTGAATAGACAAACGACCTAATGTTTGACTGGCGAAGGCTATTTTTAACTCCTCAACAAATAGGTTCCCGGTTTCAACTTCCTTTTTAACCAAAAAAAGAAAAAAAAATCCTCGCTTACTCTGGTGCAGTTGTAGGATTCCCTCATGAGCTCGTCTCTTGTGTTACCCTTCTTAGCAGCTGAAAACAGCTGCTCACAGCTACCCTCAGTTTAGAAGTTAACAAAAACGTTTACAGCGGCTTTGCCTCTGAAGTCAATAATCTGCCAATCAAGCTTTCGTGCTCTCTACCTTCTCAAATTAACATACACCAAGGGCTCTACCCCTGAACTCACTCTTCGTCAATGGAAACTTGTAATTAAAACTTCACGGCGAAAAGAGGAAGTCTTTCGTTGTTTAAAGAGCGAACACTAAAACCTTCACCAAAGACGTGAATAAGTTTAATCCTTTCATATAATTCATTAACAAATTCTTGAAAGCAGAAAATAATCGAATACAAACACAATTTTCTCGCAGCAGTCAATCGAGCGCGTTTTGCAGTTTGTAGAAAGCATCGTCTCACAATTCTTTGCAATAATTTGACTTTCATAAATTCGACACGAATAATTTGAAATCCTTTGGTAAGCACAAATGCGAAGTAGGAATTTGCCTGATAAAAATTGCATTTTCCGCTTCTATCGCCACAGTATTGCCTGTCCATGAAACACGGGGAAAATTCGATAGCAAAAATACCATTTGGCGTAAAAATTTCGTGCATTTGGTCGCCTTCGACAGGCCATATTTACAATCTGCGCCTAAGCGACATTTTGCTAAGAATTTATCCAGTATTCAAATTCTCACCATGATGGGGTTTTTCCTTTCCGGGACCCGTGAAGATCAAGACGTTTTTCCTGCATTCTGCGTTCACGAAACGAAGCCACTTGTTCCCACATCGACACTTAACGCGGAACAACAATTTCAATCGGGGACAGCGAGCGAGCGAAATTATCAAGAACGACGCAAACAACACCAAGGATAAATTAAACTGAAACCCCAAATCGCCCAACTTAAATAGCGTGACCTTGAGTTATTCTTAGCATCGATCAACCACCCGCACTTCTGTCAAACACGCGACCTGTTCATGCCAGGGGGCATAGAAAGTTTTAATGAAAACTACGACGATCTATGTATGGACGCCACCGAGTTTACACATTTAAATGGACAAGCCTGGTTGACGGAGTATTTCTGAAGAAGGTAGAGCGATCGCTCGCTCGCCCGAGCGACCAAGGAGATAATTGTCATTGAGATTTTTATACGACCCAATCTAGCTTGCGTCAGGTATAGATAGACAACACATGACACTTCTGAGCCATGGATTTAATTCAGTACTGACGTGTAATGAAAAGAGCTTATCTTTATAATAAATAAAACAAAATAAACATTGGACCGACCACAGCCGAGCAGTATGCCTGGCAACCGCGGAGAAGGATCTAGAAAACAATGATTGATTACGGATGATTGGGAAATTTTGAAAGACTAAAGCATACAGGAACAAGTTCCGTGCGCGAATTTAACAGAGTCAAGAAGCAAGAGTGGTCAGTACGATGTTTGAACTGTCTCGAGTGAAGGAATATAAAAACAATGCAAAACAAACCGGAGTACTGTAGCGTAGCGGCACCTAACATGACACAAGCAGACTGCCAATATTTTAATTCAAGAAAGCAATGCCAAGTTCAGGACCTTTTTCGATGAAAAAGGGAAAAATCAACCAGAGTTCCTTTAGACTGAAGATTCTTCACCTTACGTAGGCACCGTAAAACCAATGAGAACCCAAGTTTCCACAAAAGGAGTTTATTTGGTGCTAATTCTAGTCAAGATGCTTTGTTGACGCTCGGCACCTGCAACGAACCACAGTGTTTGGTGAAGGCGTCAAACCGCGCAACTGCTGCGAGCGGTGTTCTCACGCGATCAATTGACAAAAACAACCCAGTGGGATAGGGACAGGTGGCTTCTGCCCTCAACACCAGTCTCCCACGACTTGAATTATCCACTCATGCAAACTACAATGGTTGTCTTAAAACTTGTTTCACTGCCAAGTGCGGCTAAGATGCAAATAGAAGGGGAGAAAAGAACCTGACCAAAGTAACACTCAGTAGCTTTCAAATAGATATCTTCTTCACAGGCTCAATTCGACCGCGCAGAGCACTACAAACAGCACCATGGGGAATTCCTGCCCTCACCGAGCTTTCACTTGAATGGCCACTCTTTAGGATGCCATACACAGAATCACCTTGGCCTACATAATGAACACATCCCCACAGGGATGCCGGCGGATGACAGTTTTCATTTTAATAGTCGCTGCACAGGCTTTCATCCCCGAACATGTTAGCCTTGTTAACCTTGGGAGCCGTACTGGTATGAACTAAACTGTTCAATGAGTCGTAATGTGCTTTCTCGGAGCTTGAAACTACAGCAGAATCCCGCTACAACAAACCAGTTTCCTTCGGGCACCTGTTCAGTTTACAGTAAATTCTTAATTTTAATCCACACTACTGGTTACCTCAAACTTTCAAACTTTGCGTTTTGTTTCTTTGAGGGCTTGAGATGAATAGCAGTTTGCAGCTAGCGTGACATTTTTAAATAAAAGATTTAAAAATGAAAAACCTGGTTCACAGACAGATTCGCCAAGCTAATTTTAGCAAAACTGCGATTAACCATGGATAAGTTTGAATTTCACGAATTTTGCATTGATATAGTTCATAGAGTTTAAATCAGGGCTCTACGAAACGTCGCAGTTTTCCTAAATTCACATCTGGAAAACCGGTTTTATGTTTAACCCAATATTGAAAAATAACACGCGAACCTCGAATTGGGCCATTGTGTACGGTTTGGTAGACTAAGATTCCTACTGCGAATCAGTAGAAATGACTGTTACAGAGGCCTTGCTTTACTGGTTTACAACGAATAGAAAAACTCCTGCAAGGTCGGGGAACATGATTACTCTGAGCCGTTTCTTGCCAAAATCAAGGTTTATTTAAGTTTACAATATAGCTTTGGTTATGTTTCTTTTTTTCAGTTTGGCTTACTCTAAATTGTCTCCATCCAAGTTCTGTCTGTTATAATTATGAGTTCTCTTTGCGATTCCCTGGAGGGGGTGGGAAACGCCTTAAGTTCACCAACACTGCTCCCTTTCACCGTACACCAATCAGTTCTGAGTTTATTTACAACAACTTTCCTGTATCTTATGATGACATCTGTGACTCCGCGTATTTGGCCGCCCATTCCGGCGCATGAACGTTGATTTTCTCAATAACGTTGTTGACTTGAAAGCACAAGTTCTGCACTTGCCTGTCCCACGAAGGTAGTACCTCTTGAGCTGAAAACCAGAAAACTCGGCGATTAATGTTTCGCCTGGGAAAAACCCTCTCCCAAACTAAAAGGTGTGTGCGCAGTTTTAGAACGCAGCTGGTGGTCGATATCAGAAGATCTTCATACAATCCCTAAAGGGTTTTGAAATTACTAGCAAAACGGGAACAAACAGTGTGAACTAAGTTTCGTCACAACTCCGAGCAGATTCCTCACCCACACTGGCCTCCACTATTTGAACTTCAGGGCCCGGTTGTTCGAAAGCCAATTAACGCTAACCCAGAATTAGGAGTCAACCGAAATGTTCATCTCGCTGGTTGAGAAGGTTTTGTAAATCAAATTTTACGCTTAAAGTAAAGTTAAATTCCAGTCAACACTTAAGGATGAAAATCTTCTGGAAATGCCGTTTTTTATTGAACAGTAACTAAACTGGACTCACAGTTCACTCTAACCCGGGATTAGCTTAATCGTGCTTTGAACAACTGGGCCAAGACCGATAAAGATTTTTATTATCTCGACTGACTAATCTCGAGCGTATGGCACGGTCAAAGAGACAGTAAAACTGAGTTACTGAAAGCCACTCCATGGCATCGCCAAAAGGCGTCATTTGTTTTGGGAGTCTTAAGAAAACCCCAAAGCTCTAAACAGGTTTACTCAGTAATACCATACTTAGTAGAGGTAATACGCAGTCTCGCGTGGGTCTTTATTAAACCTAAATGGTTTAAGTGCTCCTGTCCCCGAGTTACTCTAAGACAAATTATCTTACTTTCAAAATGAACGACTCCGTCGATCTGATCAATAGATCCAGACATACGCCCTTCGGAAATCATCTGTGAAGCGATTCTCTCTGCCTAAAAGAGGTGAAATATTTAACAATTATCCTACGAAATCGCGCAGACTATCGCCTGATACTTAGCCGACGGGGCCGTAGACCGAGTTGATGACAAAGCACAATTTTCTGTTTAGTGCAAAAAATAACAGGAAAATCGCCATTTTTGTTTTCTCTGCGACACACAAAATTACGAATAGGTGGTTTGCAATCAATCTCTAGAGACACTGATAACAATGGAGAAATGAACAAATGCTGGTGGACGAACAAAAGGAGCTAATGAGAGATCTACTGTTTACGTCCACCAACATGGCGACGATGACGTAACGTGAAAACCACCTATATCGCAGGATATCTTTCGAGTACGCACGACGACTATTGAGCGCGCTATGACCATATTTGGACATTGTCACAGCGTGCTGATTAATAACATCTGTCACCTTGTATTCCACGCTACTATGAAGCTAGGCATTCAGAAATTTGTCCATGTTAGTTAGGTGACTGCAACCTTTTTGTAACACTATCAAACACAGAACTAGAGATTGGCCCATTCTGGACATTAAAGATGTAATCTCGATACGAATCAATTTGATGAATATGTGTGCGTTTCTTTAAGGAGAGGGAGAGAGTGGTGCAGCCAAATTCCACTGATCTAACCATGCTCTTCAGTCGATTACTGTACTTGTACATTTGTAGTTCTCCAAGGATCCCAATGAGTTTTTGTGTAACCATACGGCTTAACTAACGCATATACGCAACAATCAATCAATGTTTAGCTATTAAGAACAAACTATCGCATGCCTTACCTTTGGAGGTGGTATTTCTAATAGAGCTCCCAGTTCTTCAAAGGTGATGTTGTTGTAGAGTTTACTAGCAGAGAGCAAGTTATGCTCAATTACTGCCCTGTCAAGGATACTAGAGCCTACATAAATATATATAAAAAAAAGAAGTAACAAAAATCAGCAAAACAGGGGAGCAGGGATGGTGTAGTGTTGAGAACACTCGCCTCCCACCAATGTAGCCCGGGTTCGATTCCCGGACTCGGCGTCATATGTGGGTTGAGTTTGTTGTTGGTTCTCTTCTCTGCTCCGAGAGGTTTTTCTCCGGTTACTCCGGTTTCCCCAAGAATTTAAGAACCTGTTAGGCTAAAATTTTCGATTCAGACCCCGTTTACATAAGAACCTGTTTAGGCTAGAATTTCAAAGCAGGTTTTTATTTTATAAAATAGAGTCAATAGTTACATTCAGTGTAGTTTTAAAGTGCATATAGGATTTGTATAAGTGCATATACTGTCATTTTGGAGATAATTTGTGTATAATTTATATAAATAATATACCAAACTTACCAAGAATGAGTCGCCTTTTTCTTAAGAAATAGGAACCTATTTAAGAACCTGTTTAGCCTAATTTCCTGGTAAGCAACATTTACATAAGAACCTGTTTACGCAGGTTTTTACTATATCCAAAATCAGTAGAGCAAAAAGGTTCTGTTTATAAAGAGGATTAAACAAAATTTTCTACCCTGAATAAGAATGTTATCTTTTCTAGGAACAACAGCAGTCTCCAAAGGGATACATCCACCGCAATGACAAGGAATGAACTCCAGAGAGGAAAATAATGTGCTTTCTTCATTCACAAGTTTTACAAAATGGGCTTGCTGAACCGCAAAAGAAAGAGAAATGAAATTCTTTTTAGTGGTGTCATTGGCAAATGAGTAACGCAGAGGAGATCTATGACTATGAATATACGAAATCCATATATTCACAAATATATGAACTCCCATACACGCCTGAATTTTTTTCAGGCTTTATTTTCACTACTGCTGAAGTAGTGTTCATAACTGCGATGATCACTCACGTTTTCATTCTGCAAAGGATATCACCACTAATGGATTCCAGTTCAACAAAGAACCTACAAATATTGTTGCATAAATAACTGTAATAACAAAAGACAAAAAATGACAGGAATTAAGGGGTAACCTCAGGGTCACAAACCATGTGCACTAAGTACGCAGTGTATACCTGTTGTGGTTCAATTTTATCCTTGGTTCAATTTTTATTTTCCTTTGTTTTGTACGAAAGACATGGCATCTGCTGATGTCCTACAACGGGCCCAATGGCAGACTCTGTCTATTTATTATAAATCAGCCATTTTTATCTATTTTCATAAAGCTTTCCACGATAGGTTACCTGTCACATTAATCGATCTGATTTCTAAGAAACGGGCCACAATTATTCAACCCAGACTTGCGCTTCTTTAATTGTTCCATGCTTCAACACACGTTACATGAAAGACTCTGTCGCATTTAGAGGCTCAGTCCTGTGGAATGCAGTGACCAACGATAAATTGCAGTGCCCTGACAAAAAACATTCCGTATCGTGACCTCAGGCTAAAGCTTAAATCTCTAGTTAATTTTAATGAAGATAATATCTGTATCCACTTGTAATTTTAGAAAAGATGACTTTGTATATACTTAAATTTATGTTCACAATTTCATATTTGTTAGCACCGCTGATTTAAGTTCAGACGTTCTTTCTGTATATACCCCTAGTTTTTAGTTTTTTAGTTTACTTAGTGATTAGTTAATAATTGCAAACGACCCCACAAGCTCATGTAGCTTTAATACTCATCGTTATCTATCTATCTATCTATCTATCTATCTATCTATCTATCTATCTATCTATCTATCTATCTATCTATCTATCTATCTATCTATCTATCTATCTATCTACTCATTATCATATATTACCATGCACAAGAACAACAGAAAATAAAAATTGAACCAAGGATAAAACTGAACTACAACATAGCTACAACCTAACAACAAGGTTTTACCATCTGCTGTTGTTGCTTTCTGATGTGGCATCAGCATACTGGCAAATTCATGAAGCTCTGGCCCACGAATTATCCTGTCCAAATACCTAAACAGAAAGATCAATAGACCAAAAGATCAAAGCATCCAACAAGCCAAGCACACTCTGATTGTCCAGTGTAACAATGAGACTACCATTTTATAGTAAGTAGTACTTTCAATCAGAACTAATCTACCACAACAGTTTCAGATAGTAATGAATACCGTAAAAGCTCTATTAAGCCCCACTTCTCTATTAACCCCCCCCCCTCTCTAATAAGCCCCCAGTCGGAAGTCGTTTTTTGTAATAAACCCCCCTCTCTAATAAGCCCCCTCCCCCTTTTGGGGATTTTCTAATAAGTCCCTCCTATTCCCTCTTGCAAAATCAACGTCATGTGGCCCAATTCGTTTGTTTTTTAAACAATATACACTCAAACACGTAATACTGTTTGCTGCTCTTTATTAGATAATAAAATTTCACTGTAGTTGTTTGAGTTTTGTACAAAAACTGTTTAAAGACGAAACAGGGTGTTTAAGATTTGAAATAAGCCCCTCCCCCTTCTCTATTTTAATAGATTTTCATATATTCATTCTCAGTTTTAGATAGACTGCAAGTAGTCTCTAATTTCGGCAATGGATTCTGGGACAGGAGATATACACGAGCACATGAAACTGCAAGAAGATGCAATGCGAGAGGCACTCCCCTCCCACTGTGTCTACTCACAATTTCGTACGCACGCATCTTTCTCCTGCCCCACAATCCATTGCCGAAAATTGAGACTACTCACAGTCTAAGTTTTAGAACATACATGCCGTTTTTCTAAGGTAAAACATTTGAATGTTCAAATAGCAAAAGATTTGATAGTTCAGTTAATTGTTTGTGTCAAGATTGAGAGACTCACATAGACGTGGATCACAAAAGATTTGTTTCCCACGTCTTCAAGCAAGATTATACTAAATTCCCTATATTTGTCTAGAGGGGTGCCTATGACTTTGTGAATAAAGAATATTGGGAAGTACTGTAGGCTCCTTTTCCTTTTCCCATCTGGTATTTTACCTTGAGAAGGCATCATTTATTTTGACTGGAGGGATGGCTTATAGAGTCCTAAATTTGTGCAATTATGGGATTTGTTGGGATAATTATTTAGAAAGAACAAGATAGAAAAAGAACCAGCTTGCCAAAAATCAGCATTTTCATACAGTTTGAGAGCGAGATATAATAGCACTGTTATGATCTGATGACTCCACATAATTCCTTCTAAATTTGACTTGGGTCATAAAATCTTATTCTGAAGGATTTGTATGGAGTCATCAGAGTGCTAATATCTCAGAGCCAATTTCCTTTGATTCTGATTTTTGGCAAGTTAGCATTTTACATCTTGCTCTTTTTCAAAATCATAACTTCAAAAATTCAAATATTTGTGACATCACACTTTAGGACTCTACTGATTTCAGTAACTTAGAAAAACAGATTACACTTACATTTTTTCTAGAATCCCATAGGCAGGCAACTGTTGGCAGCGTTCATCTTTAAACAAGTTTGCCAGCATCCTTGATCTCTGTTGACCTGATACAGTAATAAAAAATTAATGAAAATAATATTGCTTCAATTGATATATTTAAATTCAGTAAACTACATAGCCAAGTCAGCAGCACACAATTGTCATTTGAGGTCATTTATATTAAAACTAAATAAGATAAAATGTTAATTAATGTCTAAATAATGGCATTCTTTGTGGTATTGCTTCATAGTGCTGATAACATTAAACTGGTATAACTTAGGTGTTAGAATTATTTTTTGGGGTAATTAAGCATGTTACATGTGTAAAACAAAGGCTTTTTTTTAACACAGAAAGTGGCAAAATTTTACCATCACGTACCTGCTGAAGCAAGCATTGTGCAGATCAAGGCATGCTTTAATGCAGTCATTCTCTCATCTTCATGTATTGCGGTTCTGTATGACAGGTCAATGTAACGCTGCGCAGCTTCAATAAACTTGCGCCTGTAGTCCAGGACACGAGCATAGCACACCTGAGGAATGACAGACACAATATAAATTCAACTCAGGGCCAACGCAATGACAAAACAGACAAATACATGTACTAAAAGGGCATCACGAGACATTGACCTGCTCAACATGTACAACATCCAAACCAAGGGACAAAAGCAAAGTGTAACTGGAAGTGAGCTGCATTGAGCCCTCCTGAACTGCTGTAAATTAAAATTTAAGTATTTAAAAATGGTCCTCTTCTTACCCCAGCCCTTCAATTCTTCAAGATCAATTAAATTGATGTTGAAGAATTGAAGAATAAGTGGAAAATGTCCACTTAACTCCCTTCCTTACTTACTGACTTGTGTGACAATTCTATGCCAAGCTCCATCCCCACCCTTGCCCTTTACTCCCTACTGACTGGAATTATTTCCATACTTCAAATACCCTGACACTAGCATCCTTGCTAGTGAAGGCAGTAGGAATCATGGAAGCATGCTGGAAGGATTGAGTGTTCACTTTTAAATTAAGCACTGACAAAGGTAAGTTTCAAATTTCCTAATAATTATTTGTATATATATATATACAATTGAAATGGCAAAATAAACTGAACTGAACTGTAAGTTAACAACAAATTATTATTATTAATTGGTTACAATTTTGGTACAACAGTGCTCGACACGAACATTAGTCCACTAGCCCAAGGCTAGTGAAACTTCATGCTGGGCTAGTAAAAAATATGCACCTACTAGCCCCTCAACTGGTTAGTTTTGTGGAAAAATAAATTTACTAAGTACTGACAACTCTATATCTTGGGAAGCTTTTGTAGAAAGCTTCATCAGCAGCTATTTTCCAGAGCTTATATATTTTTTCTTCGCTAAAATAAATCTCTGTACCTTTTTGAAACACACTGAGATTGTTTTTTTTTTCTTGTTTTCCACCAAATGTTGACTTTTTAACTTATTTGGTTCACGAGCAAGTCAGAAGGGGGCATGAGTCTATTCTTGAGTTGACGTCACAAACTGATTTGCATTGCATTAAATCTCTGTAAACATGTTTTTGTTTTTTTGGAATAGTG
This sequence comes from Pachyseris speciosa, assembly GCA_016490735.1. Lineage (NCBI taxonomy): Eukaryota > Metazoa > Cnidaria > Anthozoa > Scleractinia > Pachyseridae > Pachyseris > Pachyseris speciosa. The sequence continues at coordinate 89,917 of JAEMWC010000568.1, read as the reverse complement.
GCTTGTCCATGTGGACTAGAGATTTTTTTTGCCTACTAGCCCAATCTAGTATACAGAAAAGTTAGTGTTGAACACTGCACAATCCTATGTGTAATGAGAGGAAGCCTGCTTATTGCTAGGGAGTCTTCAGCTGGAAACAGAGCATACAGTATTTTCAATTTATTTTCAACTTACTCTATAAAGTATTTGTAGTCTTTCTGTCTTGGTGTCAGTCTGAAGGAGTGAGGCTCTGTTAATGTATGCCTCAGCCTGTACAGGGTCTTCATCTTCCAAGTAAAGCTGGGCAATCTTTAGGTAAGTCTCCAGCTTGTAATCTACTGAATACTGTCTGTAATATAAACATTAAATTCACAAAATAGGTGGTTATGTTGAAGTTCAAAATAAAATTCAGGTCAAAATGATTTTAACCTAGGTTGTCTCCTAACCCTAATTATTCATGAATCATGAATAATTAGGGTTAGAAGACAGAGGAATTTCATTTCAACCTAGGTTAAAATCATTTTGACCTGATTTTTATTTTGACCTACAACAGTTACAGCAAAGTGAAATACGGACTAAAGTGAATGAAAGGGAATTTTTTGAACAGTTCTCAGATTTTGTCTACCTGGAAGTCAGAAAAAATGGTGAAAAAGGCTGTTATAAGACTGAAGAGGGCAGCTGGCTGGTTTGGCCAGCAACAACATTATAATTTTAAGTCAACGACCTTCTTACAGTTTGAACATGTCCAGAAGACTATGGGAGATTACCTACTCTCTTCACATATCTACCTTCTTCAAAATGTATTGGCAACCTTGAGGGACTCTGTGCAAAATTATTTGAAAATTTGTCACAATAATTATACCAATGTAGGACTCCTGAAATTCAGCAGCTCCATTGAGTAAAAAACTTGGATGGACAAAGCTCCTTTCTTAAAGAGACTTGACGACAATAATGCATTATATTGTTGTGGCCACAACGGTATAGCAAGTCAAAGACAAACATGTAACTTAACATTGTGAAGCTAGCCCTACCTTTGGCCAGTCTCAAGTGGAATCCCAGTGAGTACTCTTGCAGCTTCCCTCCATTGCTGGCAATCCTCATAAATTTGAGCAAGGTGCTTTCGGATTGCGGCAACCTAATGAATAAAACATATCAATAAAGATGTGAGTGATCGTTGCAGTCACAAAAAAAATTAGACTTGTATGGGAGTTGAACCCATGACCTCTGCGATACCGGTGCAGTGCTCTACCAACTGGTGTAACAAGCCAACTGGGAGCTGGTCAATTTGTTAGTTCAAAAATCATAAACCTGTGAGTGGTGAATAAATGACTATTATTTGAAAATCATATATTTGAACTGCGGATTAAAGAATGAAAATGTGAGTGATCATCATGGTTATGAACACTACTTAAGCAGTAGTGAAACTAAAGCCAAAAAAAATTCAGGCTTATATGGGAGTCAAACTTACGACCTCTGCGATACCAGGACAGTGCTCTACCAACTGAGCTAAAAAACCAGCTGGGTGCGGTATATAAATCCATTACCATTTTGTTGGTAATCCTGGGATACATGATTAGAGCACAGGAGCAGATAGCCAGAACAAGTTTAAAATGTTATAGAAAACATTTTAAAAAAAACAGGGACACCACAGCCTCCAAGAAAGTCTTCTCAATATCAGAATGGATCCTTAGGGTCAACCCTCAGGGTGGATACTATTCACTAAAGACAAATGCAATGGAGACAAGGCATTCGGTTTTGTTTCAAGTAATTTATGAAGTCAATAGTAACAATAAACATCAAAGTACTAGCAATAAAAAATGGTGATGTCACCTTTGATGACAGACTATGTAAGTTAACGTAAATGAAACAAAAGTATGAAATAATTTATTATTAAAATACATGAACACTGTAGTGTCACATTGATCTGAAGAAATGTGCTACTATTTACTATCATCACCATCATCATCATTTATATCATCACTGTCCTCATAATGATCATGACTATTATTATATATTAATATTATTACATGACATGTATTATTATATAGGTAGCAAGTTTATGAAACAAGTCACTTTCTGTGACATCAGTATTCAAGAACCTTTATTTCTTCTTCTTCTTCTTCTTCTTCTTCTTATTATTATTATTATTATTATTATTATTTGATAGTGGCATTACAAGACCACAGTAATACAGTGCGGTCCCATACAAATATCTTTATAAAATGTACCTGTTCCTCAAATGAAATTGCCCTGGGCTGTAATTTGTCCAGTATAAAGTGTGATATTTCCTTGGCAGTAGATGATTCCATATTTGGAATATGATTACAAAGTTCTGTTAATATCTGTCTTGACACAACAAGGCTTACACTTTCATGTACAACTGCAATATAAGATTAATAAATAAGTTTAACACAACTTTATAGTTATTAATATCAATAGACAATCAATTGAATGACCAGTACTGGTAGCCCAAATTGTTAATGGTTCAATGGTGACATGAGAGGCTTGGGGAGAGGCAGAGATGCCAACCTCTGGAGATCTAAAATTTAGAGATTTTCTTTTTCATCAGGACCGCAACCTCCCCACTCCCCAAGGTGCAACCCACTCACTTCCTGCCATTAGCCCACTCCTTCCCCCACAAAAAACCCACCTACCCACCCCCCACCCCGCCAAAAAAAAGACTTCTTTCCAGGCAAATAAAATCGACCATCTTTTCAGTTTTTCTCTTTTGTTCATGAAAAACTGATGTTGCAAAAATTAGTCATAACAATTAACAGGGGGGAAACACGCTTAGGAATCTTCAAACGATAAAATGCGGTGAACGAGCCACATGCAGTTGCAAATAAATTATGATGATCATGATGATGATATTTCTCCCGTCTTAGCTAGGTTTTACCTCGATGTAAAAACCTGGCAAGGTTTTCTTTGTATCATGAGCTATTGTTTTGCTGTACGCTGTTGTTTAGAATGTTTCGATTTCTTTGTTTTACGTCATTCGTGAGTTTCACAGATTCTTTATACACCGAGGTAGAGCCCTCAGCTGGGGTCACTTTGAAGCTAATATATAGCTGGGGTCAAACTTCTAAAAGAGCTGTATTATAAAACTTACCGGCTTCTATAAAAGTTTTGAGGCCTTCCGTGAGAGGCGGCCCTTGGAACTTGAAAATTTTTTCGAGAATGTCGCGATATTTCCCAGTAATGTCCTTGTGCGAGCCACCAGCGTTGGAGAGAGAGTTCAGCATTTGCTTCACTTGTGCCGCCATCTTGGTTTGGTGTCAATTCTAATGATTCTGTGGGGTGGGCTGAAATTAATTCTAAACAGCGTAAAAAAGTTCTAGTAACTTACACATTATATTGAATGTTAATACAATTAGTCTGCAGAAATACTTGAAGAAATATTCTAGTTATAAATAGTGCAGCAGAGAGTCAGTGTTGCAAAGTAAACTGAACCAAATAATTGTCTTTAACTACCAGCCCCTCCCTTAGCCGTAGAATAGCGGCAACGTCTGACCTCACTTTCATGCAGACGAGCAAGTCCAAGATGGCGGCTCCACATGATAATCAAGGCTTCGAGGAACTCCTGGATAATGAAGGCACTACGGCTGGTGCTCTTGTACTAACGGCGTTTATGACCACAGCAACTCAGCCACTAACATGTGTTAGACTTCTTATGCAGGTAGATGAGAAATTTGTTCGTCTAAAACAATTGAACTGCTTTCGATTTCAAGCTTGATCCATAAAAGTCAGCAAAACTTCGCTTAACTCGCGGAAAATATATTTTTTGCTAGCAAGGTCAACTTATTTAGGCGCCCGTTGTATTTATTTTATTTAAAAGATGTTGGCATTTATTTTCAGGCATTGTTATTGTTATTTTAATAAACGATTATCACTTTCAAACTTTAATTAAAAACAAAAAACAGAAGGTTTAGTGAAGTTTACATGAGTATAAAGTTTTCATTCAAGCCGATGAACATAAGTCCAAGCTTATATGCTTAACACATAGCAATAATACCTAGCAATCATCTTATGATTAAAGGGGCTAGGTCACTCTGTGAGTCTGCACACTAAGTCCATTTTATCTTTCATCACGCATCACGAACATTCCACCGATCAGTGAAAATATCTGCGTCAAAATAAAGTTTATGAAAGATAGACCACCACACGCGAACTACGTCCCCTACTCTTTTTGAACAGTGTGCGGGTTCTTTTACGTCCCACAGAATCAATTATGAAGAGTTGTGAGACAGGGCCTACGGTTTATCGTCCTTATCCGAGAAGACTAGAAAGTCTAACCATTTGCAGATGTTATTACAAAGGCAGCACTTTCTCCTCAATTATTTAAAGACCCTGAGTGTTGGTCCAGGCAGGCTTTGAACCGGCGACCTCCCGCATGCTAGTCCAGTGCTCTACTGGACTAGCTCTACCACTCTGCTAACCAGTCGGCGGTAATTGTACTTGAAATTACTAAAAGATCAGATAAGTTTGACATCGCGATTGCTCAGAATTAAAAAGGAGCTAGGTCATGAGCCACGCATGCACACTGGGAACCAACAACTTCGAAAAAAGAATGGGACACCTTTTTTAAAAATTGCCCGCCATTACCAAAGACCCGAACTCAATCTGTTTAATCCTGAGCAATCACGATGTCAAACTAATCTGATCTTGTAGTAATAATTATTATTTCAAGTACAATTACTAAATTTTATTTTAACACAGACAGACTCAGTGCACAGACTCACAGCGTGACCTAGCTCCTTTAAGGTCACTTTTAGCCACCTCAGTTTTGAAAGAGTCGACTTATATGTGGGTTTATTGGAGGATTGGGGGATTCATGAAACTCCCTCTATTCCATATGCCCTCACCCCTACTTCCCCCTTATCTGGCAGCCCCATTCTCTCAACATTTTTTTCCATAATTTTATTGCACAATATTGCTCGGTAACTACAAAATGTGCTGTTCCACAAATATTATTCATGGTGCTAATAGCAGGTCACTTGAAATTCTGATGGGAGGGGAGGGGGGGGGGGGTGTGGGGAGGTAGAGGAGTTGGGGTTTCAAACCAAAAATCATAGGAGGCTAGTGGATATTTTATGCAAGACAACAATTTTTCTTTTTTAATTATCCTCTTCTCCTTTGGCAAGATTCCTATTTTCTGCCAATGACTCTGCAAGTGAACATACTTTCTTGAAAGGTCTCTCTTTTGCTCATCTTTAGTTGTTCCCATGTATAAGACGTTTTGTCAGATAAAAGGAAAAGTAGAATAATAATAATAATAATCTTTATTTAAGTCTCAGATCTGCAGTGCAATACACGTAAATGGTATTCCCACCTCTTAAACTGATTACAAAAAGTACATACATGTAAGTTAGCTAGAAAACATCAGCTGCCCTAGCCTGGTTTTAAGGTTTCGGTTTCTTATGATATTTTTACTTATTGAAAATTGGTAGGTTGGTCATGAGCCAATACCTCCAACTCCATCCACAACATTTTTGGGAACCAAGGTGTTGAGATTACCAAGTTTCTTTCAATATGGTAAGTTGTTCAGTGTGAAAAATATTGGCATGAAGGGCTGAGGGTACTCAAAACAAATTAATTAATAATTAATTGTGCCCGGTTGTTCAAAAGCCAATTAACTTAATCCAGGATTAGCTTAAACGTTGGTTGCAGTTTTTAACTTTGGGATGAAAGTTCCTTTTGCTGCTTTTTTCTTTTCAGGATTAGTATCCTCTAATCTAAAATTTTGCAGAATATCAGTGCTGAACAATGTTCGTGGATAGAGAAATAAACTCCTTCATTCATTTTTAATTTTCGATTAGGGTTGATATCGGTTTTCGAACAACCTGGCCCAGATTTATAGCTTTGGGGTGCTGCATAAGCCTCTAAGGGTGGAAAACCATCAGCATGCAATACAAAATAAACCCTTTAAATATTAAGATCTCTGTATTAAAATGAGTTCAGAGTGCATAAAATTATTTATACCATGCCATAGAAAATACAGCCAATCAGAATGGAGGAAAGCCGTTGTATATTCGTCAGTATTCCATCGAACCTTCCCATAGATCAACGCAATTCAACGGTATCACACTCAACCTTCCCATAGTGCATTGAGATTCCCGCTTATACTGGCCTTGCTGGCCACTGTATTTTCTATGACATGGTATAAAATAGTTATGCAACACTTTCTCGTGGTATACTGAAAGGCTCGTGTGTATACCAAGAAAATACAAGTGACTCATGGAATATTCCAAGGTATACCACTCGAAAGCATTGTGTAACTAGTATGTATCATATGGAACAGCATTTCTTTGTGCAGAAAGCTTTCTGATTTTCACAACTTTATTACTTGGGCTTCGAAGAGCGCCCGAGGTTTAAAATGCCATCCATTCTTCTTTTTATTCTTCTTTGTCGTCGTCGTTGGGTTTAATCCACAAAGCTCATTTCCGGCGTTTCTGCGCAAGCGCGAACTACAAATAACAACTCACAACAGCAAGAATGATGCCTGTTGTCACGTATCGGAAAATGTCAATTCACCTTGTGTCTTTGAAGTCTGAACGACTAATATGTTGAGAGAGGTGTCTATGCGAATGTTTGCAAGTTCAAAAGTGAGAAGAATACTTTAAACATGACCAAACTGAACTCCATGTGTTTTTAATTAGACTGCCATGTTTCCCCGTGATGGCTCCGTACTAATCTAATTTTGAGTGGTACATTTTGTTGAATAACTCAAGTACGGGATATCATACACCCAGGCTGAGACTTTAACATGTAGTTTATTTACTATTTTTCCACAATATCTCAATTTCTGGACATTAGTTTTTGAATGATAAGCAATTTTAGTTTTTACTTGCATGACGTGAAACTGACCGCAGAAACCTTACTCTCTTTCTTATGTTTCAAATGACATACAATTTGTAAACAGATTATTTTTCTCCACACATTTCACCGAGACTACATTAACATCTATGCAAAAACATCCTACATCATTTGATAAACGTTTCCTTTCTCAAACACTTAGCAGAAATATTCAGGGTTTTTTTTTTGCAATTAATAACCTATTTTTACCTCATTAGCTATGCTGACCCTCAGTGGTCTAGAGGTCATTGTTACTGCCCCTAATGTAAACAAACCGGGTTCAACTTCTACTGGTAGTACCTATCACGGGCTTTTTTCTTCTTCTTTTATAAATATTTTTTACAAGTGTTATTATTGTTCTCAATGGTTGAGCCGATGTAAGAAAGACAGTCTTCTCTCTTTTCTTTTGTTTAGCGCTAAATTAGGGATACAATACTGTTTTTTGCAAGCCCGAGTTTAGGCTAATTATTGTAGCCTCTTGTTGACTTTTATTTCTTGATGATATCAGTGATGGCATCGAAATGCCAGACTGCTTTAATATTTGTATTTTTTGTCAAATGCTTTGTATAATCAGTAATTCTACTTGTAAATGACCAGAAAAGGTCTTTTGTGTGACCAGAAAGAAAAAATAATGTGTGATGTATTTATTTTACTGCCTGTATTTGGCTGTCAAAAACTAAATTAAGTTATTAGAAAATGTTGTACAACATTGAGATGCCATCCACATGCACTTCGCAATTTTATTTGAGACTTTTTTTTCTGTGTAGCGAGCCATATCAAGAAGCTTGATGGTTGGACTGGACTGTATAGAGGATTGCTTCCAAGGCAAGCTTGGATTCTTATCGAATTTTATCAGACAAGTGTTATTAACGTGTCTTGAATAGTAAAAAGTCCATTAATAAGGTGTAACATCTGTGTCATAAGTGGAGGTTGGGTGCTCAGGGACCTGGGGGCTGGTACCGCTGACCCAAACCCAGGTCAGTAGAACACCCCATAAGCCTGCCATACCTGCAACCCAGCCACAAGCCCCGCCCGCAACACCAAGCCCCAAACCAAGCACCTGTCACACTGAACTAGGAGTTCAGTGGAAGAAACAATAAATAAATAAATTAATTAATAATAATAATAATAATAACAATAATAATAATAATAATAATAATAATAATAATAATAATAATAATAAGAAAACTAAAGGGAGGGGAGGGAGGGGAAATACTCGAAAACACACAAGCTGCAATGCCCCGTACGCAGAGCAAGAAAAATCTACAAGCACGTGGAAAAGGTGCACGCATATAATAAACAGAACTGCCGCTGACCACTGGACTGCCTGAAGACGTCAGACATAAGCCAGAAAGGCTACTAGCAAATGCAAACACCATGTGCCATGCCAATAACTGAGCAAAAACTTGCTCCTAGTTGTTAACTAGGTAAAATTGCATTTAACCCCATTTTAACAACATCGTCACATTTACCTAAATTCAAATACAGTGGAACCTTGATTTAATGAAGTGCCAAGGGCCTGGGGAAAGTTTTCAAGTTTTCATTATATCGAGGTCCTTTTCCATACATTGTAAACCGTCGGGCTGAAGAATATCATTTGTTATATTGAGGACTTCGTTATATAGAGGTTTGTTACATCAAGGTTCCACAGTAAACAATCTTGCTGAAAAAGATTCTAAATTAGAATGTTTCAACATTCCTTTAGGATCTACTCGTCTATGATTGGAACTCTTGTAAACAACACAGTCTTACAGGTATGAAAAGAATTTTCAATTTAAGATGTTTCATGTTTCTGTGGAAGCAAGTGACATACAGTATCTGAATGCTAATACTTAACATGGAACCTTCCCAAACTGGAAGCCAGATGGGAGAAAGGGTTATGGGCAAAGTTTTGCTACTGTACTGTAGGCTACAGGTATATCAGCCAAAACTTGAAGTAATTCAGAGTCCCTTGTAAAGTGCTGTGTCAATTGGACATAAATGTTTGAGTGAGTTACTTTTTATAAGCAATTTTGTACTAGAACTGGGCTAATTCCTCAGGTAGCCATAAAAAGAGAAAAAATTATTCAAAGCTATTTAAAATTTACTGTTAAGAATGTTCATGCTTTGAGCTTTTATTTTTAGGGTGTTAATAAGCTGTACTCCAAGTCGAAAAACATACAGCTGTAGTTTCTTCTTGCTAATGGCAGCCACAATTATGATATGTGGCGTGTTAATGCTATATATCATTAACAGTTGTTATCATTGTCATATAAATAGGCCATATCTACAAAAGGCAATGCACTTGTTCCTATCGTTAACCAGGAAAACAAGGTTGGTACACATTTTGCACTATCTAAAAGTGAAGAGTAATACATAGAGATTAGTTTGCAACTCACAAACAAATTGTTTGCTGTTTTCCGTTTGGGTCTTTTTGGTCTTTCCATTCCATTGTGATTGAATTGCTGGAAAAGTAACCTCAGGGCTGTCATTAAGGTTTTCAGAAGATGGTTTCTCAGAGAAAGTAGCTGGTCAAAAATCAAGAGCAATCCTTCCTATCCTATAGCTGTTATGTTTTACTCATTTTCAGAGTGAGAGTACCGGTAGCTGGCTTATTTTACTATTAGTAGCCGGCTATAAAAGCCAGTTGCATGCTTCTAATGATAACTCTGGCTTTAATTCATGTTGGCACGGTATATAAACCGACCTCCCCTTTTGATTTATCTGTTGTGGTTCAATTTTATTTTCTCCCTTTCTTTTTGGGTATGGTAATGTATGGTAATGTATGATAATTAGTTTAAAACAAAGGGAGAAAAATTTTAAACCAAGGATAAAATTGAACCACAACATAACTAATGAACACTCTGAAAATTAATAGTTATTTCCAATCCAATAATAATTATTGTAATTTATGACAGGGCAGCATATTTTTCTTTGAAGTATTTTAAAAATAGAACATTTTACCAATCACTTTGATTTTATTGTCCTTTTCCAGACCAGTAGAGAAGAATTGATGGAGTTTGCTGAAGAGGTATCTAAACCAATATACCGTAAATCCTTGATTTAGCGCTGCGGTGCTTATTAATTTCACCAAGATTTTGGTGGGGCGCTTATTCAAGGTGCGGCGCTTATTTGGGGTGTGGCGCTTATTTAAAACAAGTGCATCACAAATTATAATGTTAAGAGAATGAAGTGAGTCACGTACTAGAGATGTACAAAAATTTATTATTTAACCAGTAAATTAAAATAAAGGAAAAACATGAACACATAGCAGTAAAAGAAAGAAATACTTGCAAAATTTCACAGAGTTCGTGTAAACATTGGATTTGTAAACATTGGCATTGTGTTTTGTCCCATCAAAATTATCAAATATAAAGATCAAAGGTGGTTTCTCTGGGTTTGTGGTACTGGGTTTGCACCTCGAATTAGTGCCGTGGCGCTTATTCAGTTGGTGGGCCTAGGTGCGGCACTTATTCGAGGATTTACGGTAGGCTAAATGTTCGTTTATAGAGTTGTGTAGTACTACTCTTTTCCATACCTGTTGTATAATGCAACTGAAGAGAAGTTACTATTCACCCCCCTCTTCCCGTGCACCTCAAATAACCTTCCCCCTTCTCTCTCCAGTCCCCTTCCCCCTCCCCTGCCATCTTTTCCTCCACAAGTACAGTAGAATATAAAAAAGCAGACTTAATTATCATAATTAATAATTTTAATAAACATTACAACAATTTTTAATTTGGTAGACATGTCATCAGTAGAAGCAACAAAACTCATTAGTGGATGTGTTAAGTAGAAAACTAAAATTAATAGCCAATGAGAGATTGACATGAAAATTTTTAGTGAAGGTCTTTCCCATTGAAAATGCAATGCCTCCTTGATTTTAAGCTGAAAGGGGGTGGAGGCAGTGTCCAAGATTGAAAAACAGTCATTAGAACATAAAGCTCTATTATCCGAGCTTGTAAGTTGTTGCAAAATAATATTATGTGTGCATGCATATACAATGGCAAAAGCCTTCACTTAATAAACAGTCAACTTAACAGTTACTTAATAATTAAACCTCACCAGCCTTGAGATTAAATCCCGTCCAGTGCACACTTGATTGGATTGTAATGTTTTGACAAATCTTTCAGACTTGTATGCAGACAATAGCAAAAGGCGGTGCACTTATCATCAGTCACCCATTTTATGGTAAGTTAAGTTACGTTAAGTTATGAGATGTTACAGGTCACAAAACCATTACTACCTATAGAGTTTGTGTCGAAATTTTGACGTTGTAATTTGTTTTTAACTTTGGGTTTCTGTTTCAAGCACTTGTTGAATTTATGGCATGGAGTTGTGAGCAAGAATGTAGCATTTGACAGTTCAGCCACACACTGTTCTTCAAGTTTGATCGGGTTTTGATTAAGAATGGTAGTAACAGGATAATAATGTAAAGTAACAGGAGAATTATTATGAAAAATTATTATGAATTCAGAGCTCTTTTATGGAGTAAGGAACCAGCCAAATTTAGCTGGAGAATTCTGCATAGTAGCTGGAGAATTCTCCGATCTACGATGCCTAATGAACACCTTGTTAATGATTGACCAGCTGGAATTAGGTAATCAACAAAAAATAGTCAAATGATGTCAGAATTAAATTCAAGACATTTTCAAACAGCAATGTATGGAAGGTAAAATGCACATGTTCATCCCACTCACTTTCTGTGCTGATAAAAAATGTAGCTCCTTGCACTTTCAAGTTGTATCCATGTTTCAACAAGGCAATTTAGACTTGTAAATCCTTCAAGAATGCATTCATTTTCTGAGGCCCTGCCAGGGTAAATTCCGACAAGCGACATGGCCCAAAAAGTAGCAACAGCACATAAAATGAAATCCCCCCCCCCCCTCCCCCTCGTGGCAGGGCCTCTTTTCTTGGTGTTTTTGATTTGTTCTCTAATTCTTTACTCTCAGTAATCTCAGTTAGGATGGTGGTTCAGTTTGTTGGAAAAGAGACAATTTACAGGTAGGGTATTTTATAATGATTATGCCATTGCCATAAGTGTAAAAAGTGAGCCATCTCTATACAGTACGATATTACATTTTACTCTTTTAACCTGCCGTAAATACTATTCATAGCATTTCCTATTACAGTGACTCATCCCACATGATGTCTCATAAAGTAATTAAGTGTTAATGGTCTTCACAATCCTTATAATCTCATCAATCTGTCATTACCATTTATAAACTGATTGCTTTTTTTGCTTTCACTTACAAGTACCAGATGCCGTCTGTGGTCAAATCTTCCTATGCCACAAAACTTTGGAATGCCATACTGATTATTAACTCTCAACTCATCATTGACTTAGAATATTTTTCTGTATTAATTGTAATTTGTCCCCTTTACGACTTATGTTTACTTAACTTAGTATTTTGAAACAGTTAATTAATTAAGATTCTTAATATGTACAGATGAGTGTCATCATCGCCATCGTTGTCATCATCATCATCATCATCAAATTTGCTTCCACTTTTTAGCAGGAAGATGAGTTAAATCTAGTTTCTTTTGACTGTTTATAATTATTTATTTAATTTTTTAGTGGGATCCGTGCATCAGTAAGAGAGATTTATGACAATGAAGGCATTGCTGGATTTTTTAGGTATGAACTCAGCTACTGTTCACTTAAACTAAACCTGTGGCCGAGGCGACTTACTTTTTGCCTGTGGTCAACAAGAAAATCTCTTAGTTTTTGCACAAAATTTAAATGCTGGGCACCCTGAATTTCAAAGGGTCAGTGTTTGGGGCTCCCCCAATTTTTTTAGAACATGGTCTTGATACCAAAGGAAGTCTCTGTAATCGTACAATAAATAAATATTGATAATTGTACCATTAAAGGGGTAGTTTTACAGTTTGGTGCTTGTGTAAGCTATGATGTCAGCCTGTTCAATTTCGTTGTTTATGACATGTATCCTAAGGGAATATTTACTCTTGCAGGAAATTAATTTTTTGCTTTTAAAAAATCTCGTGGCCAGTCATAAAAAATGTTTTGGCCAAGGGGTTGTGTTTTGGACTAGGGTGTGAATTGTCTACCCTCTTTCAATTCTTTTCATGGAGAAAAACTGATTAGGCTTATAGCATAGCTTGTACACGTCATGCATCATCCCTGTAGGCAAGTGTCTATAAGACAAGGCTTGGCCGCATATGACTTTTTCCCAAAATACCCAGGCTCTTAAATATAATTGTTAAGTCATCAATGAGGAAAAGTTTATAATAGTAAAAATTTTCAAATCACCAAAACAAGGTTTCCCAGGTACATTGGTTCACTTTTGTTGGCCACACAAACCATATACATTGTACCAGTAAGCCTTTGAAATGATTCAGTGCTTCAGTTATCCTTCATCCTAAAGTGGCTTGTCAGTCCCTCTGCTCATCCTAATTGTAACAAATCAAATGATTCTTCTGTTTTTACAGTGGTATCATTCCTCGTCTCATTGGAGAAATCCTCTCCTTATTGTTATATCGAGGAGCTTGCTTCTTGGTCAGCAAGTATGCTGTTGACAGTGAGGTATGACTGATCACTGGACTACTTTTCAATCAATCTCAATATTATTTAGATTATTATGAAACTTTTTTTTACTTTTTCTGATTCCATGACCAGCCCAGTTTAGAACTTCAAAAACTAAAAAGATAAACAAACAAACAAACAAACAAACAAAACAGGTAACATTTTCTTAGGCATTTTTACGTTAATATGCTTTTTATAAATATCAAACTGATCCTGCCATCTAAAACAGCCCACATAATGTCTTTAATCAAGTGCGCACCGGTAATTGCAAGGTCACGGGTTCAAACCCTGTTATATACCCTGAATTATTTTCAGGCTTCTTTTCACAATTGCATAAATTGTGTTCACAACTGGGAGGATCATTCTTCATTTGATTTCATTTCCGCAGTTCATGTATGATTTATTTCATATATCATTCACATAATGTCTTTAACTTGTTTTTATGTGCTAGCTGCACTTACTCACTGAGAATATAAAATCGAGGCTCAAGGCTTATTGAAACTAATTATTTATTGATTTGTTGTTTTTTATTAATTTTATTGATTTGTTTGGTTTTGTTTTGTTGTTGTTGTTTTTTTGCTCATCAGCTTTCTCATACCAAAACACTTGAAAAAGAGAGGAGGCAAAACCTTTTCCCGTCAGCAAATGAATAAAATATAACAAAATAACAACTCTGAAAAACATCTTGCTTACTTAAAATATAAGTATAAGCAAGCAGGGCACAACAAACAGGGAATAATCATAATATAATTTCGTTCTTATTACAAGAGAGTCACAACTGTGGAAATAGCTAAATACAGTGTGTTCATTGGGCACTGGAGATCGGATAATTCTCCAGCTAGATATTAGATAGAATTGGGTACTTGAAAAATGTGCAAAATTCTCCAGCTAAATTTTGATTGCTGCCTGAAAGAGCTTTGCCCTTTCGTAATAACCCTTTATAATAATTCTCCTGTTACTTTACACTATTCTCCTGCCACTACAATTCTAATTAATGAAAACCCTGTAAACATGATCAACATGATACTATTTTTGGGCCAAATCAACAGTCCCTCTTCTACTCCACCAAGTCCTTTATTTTTTGCTATTGAAAAATGCTTTTCATGTGCTTGCTGTTTTTGAGTAAGAGCATTTTTATTTCTTAAATCAGGGCTTCTGATAGGTCGTAGAAAAAAAAGTTAAATTTTGCGGGATTCTCAGGGGCAAATTCGTGGAAAAATTGGCCGATATCGCGGGATTTTCACGGGAAAAAGTCAAAATTTGCAGAAAAATCGGCCGATTACGCAGGATTTTATCGGAAAAAGTCAAATTTTGAGGGTTTTCAGGGGCAAGTTTGTGGGAAAATCGGCCGATTTCACAGGAAATTTCGAGGGCAAACTTCGCTGAGAAACGATCGGTAAAAAACAGCCAATTTCGTTGGAACCTTTTTGGCAAATTTCACTAAAATCAATCAATTTTGCATCGATATGACCAGCGTTGGTTAAGGTTTTTTTAACAGAGATAATCATTTGCTCTTTCAACAACAATTCGCTCGAGAAATGAGCAAGCGTTAACATTATGGCTTCA
>JAEMWC010000568.1:52500-70000 GCA_016490735.1 Pachyseris speciosa | reverse complement strand
GTTATGATTGGTTCTTAGCTATGATCTATTAGAGAGCAGATGCACAGATTACGTCATCACTGCAACTATATTTCCAGAAATGTGAAAATAAACAAGTTTTCCGTTTGCATTTTGTTTCTTTATTATATAAAACAAATAGATTCCATGTTGCCGTGCGTCTGTTCAGTAATAGATCACAGAAGACGTCAAAATGTGGTAAAAACATCAGTGACATACTTGCCTGTGGCTCGTGTGCCACTTCTTTGTTTTTACCACATTTTGACATCATCTGTGATCTATTACTGAACAGACACACGGCAACATGGAATCTATTTGTTAAGCATTTCTCATGAAGTAGTGATATTGTAACAAGACGTACTGTCAGATCTTTATCAGGGCTTAAAGGGTTTAATAATTAAGGCAATTGATAGATTGTAAGAAATTGGAAGATATCATGCTCAAGACATTTCACATATTTAAGACATTTTCTTACCAGATATCCAAATTGTATTTCTGTTTCTTTTACCCTTTTTAAATTGAAAGGTATTAAATTGCCATGATGTGTGAATAATTTTAATGATTTAATTTTATTGGCTGTTTGATGTTTATGCATCCTATGAATAGATAGGTTGTAACATTATTTCATTATTATTTACAGCTTCTTGTTACTTGTATCCCCTTCTGTCTTGGAGATCAGCCTTTGTGTAAACAAATAGAACTTCCCCAGTGCCCCATTTTGCCAGATTTGTTATTTTGTCAGGGCTTTCCTTCCCTTTCCTCTTCAACTGTATGAAAAGAACTCTTGACAATTGTAATCAGTCTATGTGCTGTTTTTATTTGGTGGAACTGGAGCCCGTTACTTGTCTATTTTGGAGCCTGGATTTTTCTGTCCCCATTTCTGTGGTTTCATTTCAGAGCCTGATTTAAATGCCTCTCTCAGGCCTATACCTCTAAAATGTGTGGGTGCTGATGCATGTATTCTGGTTCGAAAACTGGTCTATAAACTGTGAAATAAAGTGCAAATTAATGTTTCTTTCCAAATGCAAGTATGTGTTTCTCAAGACTCTGGAAAACATTTCTGACCCAAGAAGTATTTTTAAAGTAGGTTTTCTGTTGACTGGTACTAGCGTTTTGGTTAAACTAGCCCAATGTATTTCTCAGTTTTATAGCTTACTTTCTTAAAATATTCCTTAAGATATTAGAAATCGAATTTCTGGAAATGAATATACCGGTAGTGCATGTAAAATAGTTTTTCAGGCCAGAAAAATTTTTGGGAGTTTTGAGAAACAAACACCAGGTTTTTTGGAGTTTTTTTCTGTCACCACCAAAACACAAACTATCATGATGAGACAAATGTGGACAAAACTGTTTGGTCCATGCTATTTTTGTGTCAGCTCTGAGGTTTTCTTTTCTGTAGTGTGAATTAAATTGTGTTTAGTTATCTCTGAAATGAATATTTTGAGATTATATTCAGGGTTATTTTGTATCATTCCAATATACATGTAATAAGGCCTTTCTGTGATAACTTTTGAGAAGTAGCCACCTATAAAGTTTTCTGATTCTACCTTAGATACTCGTTAGCTTTTTTTAATATTATTAAATATTAGAAGATTCTGCTCACTTTCTGCTATCCCTATTGTTTGTACTTTGTCAACAAGATAATTCATAATAAAGTGGAAGTTTACCAGCAAGATAAATTTACAAGTGGTAACGTTGTTGGTTTTGAAATTTACCCATTCTGTTGTGGGGAACCACACAACCATCCTTCCATGTCAACAAACATTTTGAAATGTAATGTACTTTGGGTCTCTGGACATTTCTTTGGTTTAAAAAATGGAAGGATTCTTTTCACTTTTATTCCGGGGAGGGGCGGTACCCTGGATCAATTTTTGCTGGGTATGTGCCGCTGGTCTTTCACAGCCCCTAAACCATTATAATCTATTCTGTGGCCAATTCTAAACCCCATCTTAGTCACTTTTGGGCAAAATAATAATTAATGTAACTTTTGTGATCCCAACTAGTCACTTTATGTTTAATATGCATCTACCTTACTACGTCTTTTAAGTAGGTCACACAGTTGTTGAAGTGAATGTAGGACACTTTTACTTTTCACCTTCAGTACAAATATTCTGGTACATTTACCCCCCAAATCGCAAAAATGTGCAAACCCATTCTAGTAATTCTATTGAAAATACAACCCCATTATAGTCAATCCAGTTGTGAAAATGTGACCCCATTTAGCGGCACATCCCCATAAGCCTATAACTAGGAAGTACCCTCCCCAGGGACTTTAATGCATAGTTTAATAAACAAGCTGGCAGAAAGGTCAGGGTGATATTAGCTGTGTCACATCTTGCGGTCTGGTTTAATTATGGCTTTCATATTCGACAATTCCATGCAGGGCCGTAACTACTATGAGGCAAACCAAGGCAAATGCTTCGGTAAATATTTTGAGCTTACTGTCTGTATTTATTTCTTTCCTCGTGTATAACGGTAATCTGTGTTATAGACAAGTTGGCTAATTTCACATAGGCATAAGTCTTTTCCTGTAGGAGGCTATACTTAATAAGAGAAATAATTATAAATAAAGATATTGCCTGGGTGCAATTTAACAATTTTCATCTGGCTATGGCCCTGTCATAGAGAGAGTGATGTGTCATTCTTTTTTAAAATAAGAATCTAACAAATACAGCACACTTGCCTAGTTTTTTCACACTCAATGTGAATTTTTAATATGAATTGAAGGGCTGGATAGAAAAGGGGCTCAAGTGACAATTTTCACCTTGAATTTAGCTCAACAGCTGATTCTCATGGAAGAAACTTGGTTTACCAACTGCCTCACTCAAGTGGAAGGTGGGTGTATGGGACATCCAGGCATTTCCACTGTGGCCAGCCAGCCCGTAGATAGAATACCGCCAACATGGCTGGCAAATCCCTGCAAACCAGCCATGATGCCCCCATTCCAGGCACCCATAACAATGAATGCATCAATGTAAGGGAGAAAAAGAGGGAAGGGGTGGGGGTGGGGGTGGGGTATTTTCCACCCCATTGCCAATCACACTAAACAGAACTGCTACAAAAACACTGCTAAATCACACTGAAAATGCTCAAGGTCGGTAGAGCACATGCTGAGCCTACACTTGTTAAGTGGACTGCTGACTGCTCTGATAAAAAAGGACTGCTGACAACAGAACCATCAGGCTCGTGGTTGTTAGCTTGGTTAAATATTCGTTCAATTGCATATTTCTAAATAAGCTAATTATTTCTTCACGCTTATAAATTTGAAAGAAGTACATCATTATTTTTTTCTGAAAACACTGAACATGCTTATTAAATTATTTCTCTTGTTCTCTGTTTGAAGTAGAACACAAGAAATCAGCCAAGCATCACCTCCATTGTTTTACCTCCTTCAATTTTTAGTTTAAAAATAATGGGGTAATTCTTCAAGTTTAAGCTTTCATTTGGTGAAAAAAAAACATGGAAAGATTTTTTGTCGAAGATAAGCACCCTGCATGCCAAGACCAAATGGCCACTTACCAGTATGCCTTTCTCAACTCCCAGGTGGGAGAGGGGTACTCCCTTACATGGTATGTGCAGCCCCAAAGGGTATGGTTTTTTAACCATTTTGGTCCGAAATTAAGGGTATAGATTTTGAACATTTTGGTCTGAAATAGGGTATGGTTTGTGCACTCTAGTCTTGAATTGGGTATGTTTTTTTAGAAGAAGCTACTTCTTCATCATTAGGCGATATGACACAAAACCACTTCTTTTTTGTCTTTTAATTATCAGTTATGCAATTGCCGATCAGGTCTGAAAAAAGGTAGGGAAAATTGCAGGTTTTGGTCTGAAATAGAGTAAGGGTTTCAGGAAGTGGGCCACACACCCCTACCCAATTTTTCTGCATCTTTCAGTTTTAAAAACACTGGGAAAATCTGGAACTTCGAGGATCTCTTCACAATTGAAGGGCTGGGGGCATAAACTGCCTAATAATTTTCAGCCGTTTTTTTTGGTTCGCTTGGATTTGTCCAAATTTTTGCATGTGAACTGCATTTTGATTAAAAAACATTAACCCGTATTATTTTTCACCGATTTCTCGTTGGGGAGCAGGGATGGCGCAGTGGTGAGAGTACTCGCCTTCCACCAATGTGGCCCGGGTTTGATTCCCGGACTCGACGTCATATGTGGGTTGAGTTTGTTGTTGGTTCTCTTCTCTGCTCCGAGAGGTTTTTCTCCGGGTTCTCCGGTTTTCCCCTCTCCACAAAAACCAACATTTCCAAATTCCAATTTCATCTGCTTGTAAAGCGCATTTGATCATATACACATGGAAAATGTGCTATATAAGTTCTAAATTATTATCTAATTATTCTTTTTCGTTTTCGAGAAATAACGTATGCGAAAAAAAAAAAGAAACCTAAAACTCTACATAGGCAGTTTATGCCCCCAGCCCTTCAATTGACTCCAATTACTTATTTCTTATTAATCATGAAAATTTACATATGGGATTGCAGAAGAACCCACACTCTACCCAATATGAACGGTTTTAAGTTGAAGATATTAAATATGAAACTGGAAAATATATATACACTAAGAACAACAATTTAGACAATTTTTAAAAGAAGTGGGCTTTACAATCACACCTTTAATTTAATAGCAATAACATTGTCTTTGTAACTTCATTTTATAGCTCTCTTCCAATGTAATGTAATTGAATGCTTGTGTGTGATAAACATTTTTTTTATGTAGTCATTTAACTAAGAATATTATATATGTTTAGTATCGTAAATAATTTTTTTCTTTTAATATCAAACATTATGATGAATGGTCAATAGGGGAATCCTTGTTTACAATATTTGCCTCATTAGCATGAACAATTCAGTTTCTGATAGAGCTACAAATAAATCAGTTCTGAATATTGAAAGGTCATAGTATGAATAACTCTGCCAATGAATGAGCCTCATGTATTGAATACTTTTTGTGCAATGCGGGTTTAAAAACTCAAAATTTTGCAAAGAATGTATGAGCTCATTAGTGCTTTTGCCACCCAGAAATTTTGCAGTTTTTGGAAGACAATATCTCCTTGAATACTATACTTAAAGAGCTAAAACTTTCACAATATATTAAATTTCACTAGCTCTTTAGCTGCCTGGAGTCAAATCACATTTAACATGTTTCCTTCTGTAAGCAAGGCCGTATGCAAATGAGCAAAAATGTAAACAATGACGTAAGCATGAATCCCCCTATAAAGACAGTACAAGAAAAAAAATTCCAATCCTTGTAAAATGGGGCAGAGTTAGTCCTACATGTAAATACAGCATGTTCAAGGGAGAATATTGTTTCTAAAAGGCATAACTACCAAGGATCTAAACTCTGAATGTGTGAAGTGATACTAAACAAGAAAATTATGGGATTAAACACTGTTTAGAGTCTAGGGATGCAGTTGGAATAGAAAACATGTAATCATGGTTGAAACTTATTGAATAGATTAGTCCAGAAAGCAGTCTCGAAAGACCACTGCAAAACTTTAGACAATTACATGGAATATTCAAACTTCCAGCACAGTCATTGCCTTCATCATATTCAACAGAACAATGTTTTACTTAGTATCTAAGTTTGCAATTCAAAAATAATGACTTTTGATTTCACTTTTTTCCCAATTCTGTATTTTCTGCCACATTTACAGATTTCACCACAACAAGTTCCGCTTTGCATTACATGAAAGGATGTTGGCATTAAATTTTTAAAGGGAACCTCCACTCTTACAACAAATTGAACCTAAATTGTTGGAAATAATTACTACCGGTAGTTTCCAAATTTCAGTTTATAACATGGGAATAGCATTTAAAGTGCACGGAAAATTGGGTATCACCAACACCTTTTTCCACTTTTAAATTTCCCGGGTGCCTCCATTTTTGATTTTGTGATGTCAATTGCAAATGAAGCAGAAATCCTGTGTTAAACCATAGAGCAACTGAATGACATCTCAAAATCTAAAATGGCCATGCCGGGACATTATAAAGTGAAAACAGGTGATGATGATATTGATTTGTTTGTACACTTAGATGTTATATCCATGTTTTAAAACAAAATTTGAAATATATTAATTATTTCCAACAATTTAGTGTCAATTTTTTGTAAGAGTTGAGGTTCCCTCTAAAAGAAACATTGAGGAGGCATAGTCAGGAATGTAGGGGTTTTTTGGAGTGCCAAAAAAGAAAAAAAGCACTGCAGAAGACATCTGCGTTAGAGTGAAAAAGACAAGAACTCAAGACTTTCTTTTCTCAGATGCATAGGCCATCACTAAAGCTGTGACTTTGGCTGGAAGAGACAGATATATTATGGCTGTATCCACAGATTGTAAAGTACAATACACATTTGGTACCAAAATTTTGTCATCACTCATAACTGGTTGATTTTACTTGCATTTAAGTTCTGTCTGTAATACTTGCTAACAAATTAAAGATAACTATTTCTCTTCACACAGTAGTTAAGTAATAATCAAATAATGAGAATAATAATTATTGTTAAATAAATGTTGTTTGTTCAATACTCAAGAACATTTATCTGCAAAAGAAAGGTCCATGTGATATGCAAATTAGCCTCAAAACTAACTACCGGTAAATTTCAAAACCAATTACCCACTGATAATTTCAGTACTAAAGGATAAAGGTTATACAGAGTATCTGCATTTGTCTCCAATGTATGCAAAATACAAAACCGAAAACAAGAAGTTTGACTAAGTTCTTTATAGTGATTGCATTACAGTGAACCATATATTTCCTTGCATACAATTTCTCACTCTTCTGATTTTTATGAGCAATGCGGTTTCCCATATGACATATCACCATAAAGTAAAAGTGTTTCACTATTTTTGTTGCCATAATTGTCATTTCTCTATTTGACAGCAACAGAGACTGTATTTAGCACAAAAGCAGCTACAAAAGTGATTTTTTGCTTATGAGGGAGACCTAATTTTTTTGTCAGCATCGGTCATGTTGCCAGTTCATGGGTGAAAATACAATTTGCCACTCTTATTCTGCTGACACAACAGCAGAAAGATTGTCCAAAACATTAATTTTAACGAAGTTGTCAAAAATTCAGAGAGGGAAAGAGGACATTTTAGCTAAAAAGTGCATACTTCTTTACGACCCGTTCAAGAGGGGCTACGCATGCGACTTTTTGCTGAAACTTGAGATAAAACTTTTTTTGACTCCCCTTGGTAAGCAAATTGCTTATGTAGCAAGGGCATAAACTGAAGCTCTCATAGGGCCTAGAAACAAGTAATAGCCAAGTTTTTCTAACATAATATAATATACTATATGGTATTTAACTACTACTTAGTATTGGCTTGTTACAAATGCTGAAAACTCAAACCACAATATAGAGGTCAAGTCCTTACAACTTCTTGTCCTAACTCCTACGCTAGAAAAAGATTAAGCTTATGTAAGTAAACTTAATTAAGGCTTTAACAAAGGTTAGAAAATCAAATGAAACAAACAAGAAATGAAATTTAAAAAACTAAACCGGAGCTTAGTTTAATAGTACTTCTCGCGTAAGAATGTACAAAGGAAGGCTTTCGAATAACTGCAAGCAAATCTTTGTGAAAATACCAACGATCAAATTCTAGCCTTGTTTTTCTAATCCTTGAAAAACCTGAACACGATGGCCTTTGAGTTCGCTAACAAAGAGCTGTCCATCTTGGCCGATGGCAAGATCCACGGGGAAAGTTAACTGTCCTAGACCTTGTCCACGACTTCCAAACTTCGCTAGAAACTCGCCCTCCAAGTTGAACACTTGTATACGGTTATTCCAACCATCGCAAACCAGCAACTGACCGTGTCCATCTACGGCCACTCCACGAGGTCTGTTGAACTGACTGTCGGCAAAGCCAGCTTGACCGATGCTATCCAGAAAACGTCCTTCATTGTCGAACACTCTTACACACTGATCATCAGTGTAAGACACAAAGTACTTTTCGTGGCTGTGAGCAACGTACGAAGGACGATTGGCTGAAGACGGAAAGCTGAAAGACATCATCAAAGAGCCCTCGGCTGAGTAAACTTGGACTTCTCTCTTCTCGCCACCGCTACAAACCGCGATGTTACCATCACTTGTCGTACAAACGCCCCATGGATTTTTCAGGTTTTCGTTGCCGAAGTTCCTTATTAGTTCGCCTGTTGACGAGTAAACTGACACCCTGTGATTATCAGAATCAGCAACCACGACGTTATCTTGTCGGTCATAAGTTACACCATCAGGAAAATTCATGTAACCGTTGTCGACTCCCTGGCTTCCAAACGCTCTCTGAAACTCACCATCGCCGCTAAATAATTGGACACGGTGATTACACGTATCTACAACCGCTACTTCGCCGGTACTGCTAACTGCTATTCCGTGCGGATATTGAAACTGACCGAAATTAGTTCCAATCGAACCGAACGTTCTCAAAGACGCCATTTTTCTTCTATTCTTTGACAGTGAAGGATGCTGGGTACTTCTGTGGCCACGCTTTTCCCTCGCTTTACTGATAAATGAGCGTGGAAGCTGATTGGTTAAACATTTCCCGCGAACATGCCCTTGCGCGTAGGTGTGCGAACACGCGATCTCTTCCGAATCGCAGGTTAGTACGAACCGGTAGCGAGGGGGCAAATTGAACCACATGCTAATCATACCTTTTACCGCCCAAATAGGGAAAGACCACACAGATCACATTAAAGGTCTTTATTGATTCCAAAAACAAACGTTTCGGATTACAATTACAATAAGAATTACAAAATTACAATTAAGAAGAAGAAGATGCTTTTATTTTGCTAGGGTATCTCTTTACAGTTATAAAAAAAAAACCGATATCCTTAGAGGCCCTAATACTAAAAATACTAAAAGCTACTCCTAACTAAGCTAATGGAAAATACCCTAAAAATAACATAAAAAATTATTACAAAATACGATTAATAAAAACTACAAATTACGATTAAAAACTACACATCCATGATAATAAAAAGCTTTTCTAGTGCATTCTAATTTAACGGAGGGTAGACGGAGATGATTGCTTTGCCGCGTTCTTCTCTATAAATGTTTCTATTAAAATAAAAATTGTCCATTAAAAATTGCGGGCAGTGCTTATTTAAACATTTCTTCACAAGATTTAGCACGCGAATCTCCCGTCTAAGCCCCAGCGTATCATATTTGAGGTGTGCTAGCGCATCATCACTGCTGTCGGTTTGCATGATAATCCTTGCCGCACGTCTCTGTAACTTCTCTATATTATCAGCATTCGTACGTCCACAACAGTTCCAAACGGTATCGCAGTAATCAATAACAGGAAGTATAAATTTAAAAAAATGCATACTAATGTTCCTCCTGGTGCGGCCAAGAATTCCTATTCTCTTGCTAACTTTACTTATTAAATAGTTCACGTTCGCGTTCCATGAAAGCGACTCATCCAAAATTACTCCTAAGTACTTATACTCAGCAACCCCCGTTAGCTCCTTGCCATACGCATATTTACAGAAAAATTAGCAGTTGCTAACCTAGAACCAGTGCCAAATAAAACACACACTGTTTTGCCCTGGTGAATAAAAAGACTGTTGTCTAAGAGCCAATCAGTCATTAACCTTGGCAAGTTCACTGGTAAGAGTACTACTGATTTCTTGGGCGTCACTAGCGGTGAAATACATAACTGTATCGTCAGCGTACATCATAATAATAAATATATAATAAAATAAATAATAACCTTTATTTACCCTCGGCAGTATTTATAGCACAAAGGCTAGTGGGGCCGAGCAAATACAGAAATAAATAATTCAAATAAACAAATAAACATGATAAGAATCCCAACTGGCCGGAGGCAAACCAGTCGGCTATTTACAAGGATGACCGAGGAGTTGAACCAGGGACTACCCAGGTCACCCAGAACAACACCAGCTAGTGGCTAGAGAGGGATTTGAACACGGGGTGACCACAATGAAATCCAGCGCCCCAAACCACTCGGCCATCCTGCCTCCAGCCTTTAGCATTGTTCTAGAACTGTAGGCAGATCGTTGACGAACAGGACAAAGAGTAAAGGGCCAAGTATTGACCCTTGTGGGACACCCGATGTAATAGGACATGGATCTGAGATTTCTTTACCAAAACTCACGAGTTGTTTACGGTCTGTCAGGTAGTTTTGGAACCAGGTTAACTCAATGTCCTTAAGTCCATATGACTCTAGTTTGCTAATAAGTATTTCGTGATCAACAGAGTCAAATGCCATGCGCAAGTCAATAAATACTGCCCCAGTGAGCAATCCATGGTCCATGTCACGCTGGATGTAGTCTGAAAAGGCAATAGCGGCAAATTCAGTTGAATGGTTTCTCTCTGAAGCCCCACTGGAAAGGGCTGAGCAGCTTATGTTCGCTTAGAATGCTGTATAGTTGATGATGTACAACCCTCTCTAACACTTTGGACACAACTGGTAAAACTGAAATCGGACGGTAATTATCCATATCGGTAGACATTCCCTTCTTATACAGCAGGGTTACTTTTGCGTACTTCCACTCACTCGGCACAGTTCCCTGCGACAGTGATTTATTTATAATTCGGGTCAGCGGTTTGGCAACAACCACCGCAGCATCCTTCCCCGTACGCGGGGATATATTGTCAAGTCCACTTGCCTTGGTTGCTTTCAGTCCTTGAAGTGTTTTAAGAATCAGCGACTCATTTGCCAATTCAAATTTAAAATTTGGTATTAATCGATTAACCTTTCGATCTACGCTTCTTTTTCCAAAAGAAACACTACCGAGAGTACGGCAGCTAAATTACCATAAAAATTTAGTTAAATGTGGTTAAAAAGACATCTATTCACAAAACAGCGCTTGAAACGCTCAGTTCTAATATGAGGAAGAATAATTATAGGAATGCCCTCTGTTCCTTAAACCCTAGTTTTGCTGGGTGGCAAGAGATCTGCCAACAGGCTGTCAGTGGAGCTGGTGATGCCTTCATGTCAGAGGTTTCCAAAAGATGTGCTACGGCGTCATCTCCTCAGAAACTCAAACTGAACTGCTCTTTTTTGAAATCTATCAATTCTAGAAAGGTACTTATCATAGCTTGCAACACCCCATACTGAAATACCATAAATAAAAAGAGATTTGATCAGACTGTGGAAGAGATGATGAAGGTAGTCAAGGCTAACCGTACTTCTTGCACCCTCGTAATATGTACATACGCCTTCCCGCGTTGCTAAGAAGATTATCGATTTGCTGGTCCCAGTTTGGTGGATTACTATGAAAGTATACCCCCAAAAGCTTAAGAGAAGATTCCTGTTTAATATAAAAAAGGATGGACGGGACCGGAGAGGCCTCTTGGCTTTGCTGACTTTGCCCATAACAACCATCTCCTTGGTTTTGGTCAGGTTAATGGTCATAAGGTTGTTCTCAGCCCAGTTAAGAATGTTCTCTACTTCTTCGGGGGCATAGTCCTGCCTTCCCTTTACTATAATTATTAAGTCAACCGCAAACTTAACCTGAGTGGACCTAACAGGATTAATAGATTGTATGTCATTCAACATTGAAGACAAGATGGGGCCCAGAATAGTGCCCTGAGGTACACCCATATATAATTTTAAAGGTATCTTCTGGGGTATGCTATAAATGACACCAACAGATCACGATGTGGAGGTCAGCTCTCAGAATATTGATTGTTATAAAATATCACCTTGAGTACAAAGACATTAAAGTTACAAAAGTTGCAAGGGTGGTAAATCAAGTCTTGTGTTGGAAGGGGCCATGATTTTATGCCTTCAATGTGCAGATCTTTCAATGACCTTTTTGTTGTCAACATTCAGAAAACGGAATGATTATATATTGATCATGTAATGGCATCATGTGCCATATTGCACTCTCGGGCATTAAAGGGTAAAAATATATTTTTTTTAAATCTAACTGATTACTTTACTGTAGTTAAATAAAGATTACTTGAGTTGGCACGTAAGCATGCACGCAATGCATATAAATAAATTATTCTGGGAGGTGTATCATCAGGTGCTAAAATTAAATAGGCCTCTGTTATACAACTCTCGTACGACAAGCCCTCTCATCTGGTGCTGTAGAACCTGTTTTCTCGGTCAGGAAACTTATAACTTTTGGGATTTACCAGCATATACGTCAGTTGTGCTGCTAGTTTCGCAGCTTCACTTCTTTTAAGGCAATTATTTAAAAGTTTCTTTACATTTTTTTTTTTGCAACTTAGCACTTTAATCATGCGATCTTCAACATAGCTCTAGCTTCTGTTTTCTTTTTTACTTCCATGCATCGGCTACACTAAAAACCAGTCAACTAGCCCTTTTCCACGGCAACGGCCAAGCTTGAGAATGTCAGCTGAGTTCTCCCAGAAATAGAAAACAAACTGCGGATATAAACATGACAAACGAACCACGCATGTTTTAAGAACTTGAATTCATTTAACTTAAGCTAAAATGGCCGAAGAAGAGTTTATATGAGTTCTCCCAGTTCGGACTCCTCCAACGCATGCTCCCCATCAGTCTGTACAAACAATCAGTGGACCTGTCTAATGTGCTCATCCCTTAAAAGATTGTGGTCACTAACGATGACATTCTTGAACAAAATAGGCGTTATGCACTTATCAAATGAAATCCCCACCCCCACCCCCCGGGACAGGGTGGGGATTTCACTTCGTGTCAACTAAAATAGCGATAACCCCCCACCCTACTGGGGCACTTAAACTTGTAAAACCCCACCTACAGTCCTGTAGGAGGAAAATTGAACATGGCAAATCCCCACCCCAAGGGCAAAATATGCTGATCAAACACCCTTCGCTCCCCCGCCTTGGCCCGGGAGTGGGGATGGGGGGCCGGTATTTCAATTGATAAGTGCATTATTACTATCGATTTGCTTACGCACAGACTGACGCAAAACCTAAACAAAAAAACCGACGTTTCGATGTCACCGTAAAACCATTGTCGATTGTTCAAATGTGGAACACCTTTCTCCTAGCCTCCTTCGCAGACGTTCTCTTGGCTCGCGACGAGCCATAAGAGCGTCTGCAAAGGAGGCTACCCTTCCCCTGGATATCCAGTCTTCCCCCTCCCCCGCGTTGGTCTGTTTGAGTCTAGAGTAGTGCCCTTTCTATTACATCAGTAGTTAATTTTAATCATTTTAAATTTTTGTTATTATAGCGTTCTTAATTTTTATTATGTTAGGTAGTTGGTGATCTGTCTTGTATGGGGTGTTCCAAATCTTTTATACCATCCCAATGGCTGGCCGTTAAAATGGCACAGTTAGTTCACTACTACATTGAAACGTCGGGATTTCTTTTGTTGAATTTTTTTTAAAACAAGGTATTTCCTCTGTTCTCTCCTTCTGTATTACGGTGGATTATGTATTTGCGCCAGACGCTTATGAACAAATACATAGCTTTAGCAGAGGCACAAGAATGAACTGTTTTGATTGTGTATCCAGCCTCCACGGGTGTTTGGATAATAATTAGCTCGGGGCGCCAGAGAGGCACCATGGGAAGGTAATTTGCATAATGAGAGAAGCCTCTGGGTTAACCTGCGATCAGGTGTTCTTGTACGGGCGAGGGAGAAAAAGAACGCCTGATACAATTACTGTACGAGTCGCTTGCCGCCCCTGGGTTGTTTACCTGTCAACAGCGATGTTATCTTGTGTCATACGATAAATGTCAGCCAATCAGATTTTACCGGAAATCCATGCGGTAATCGCGGCAAGGAAAAGCACTGCTACTTTTTTCAATATGCTTAACCATTGGTGTGTTTCTCTGTTGAAAACGTCAAGAAACAAATAAAATACTAAAAAAAATCTGCCGGTGGAACATCAGAATCCTTTATTTTATCGTAAAGCGATCAAAAGTGTGGGAATGAAACTTCGATTCTGCAGCAGCACGTCTTGCAACAAGTGCGCCCGTGAATATTAAAATGATCGTCAATTGTTGTACATAGTACTTCCACGATTTGATTTTCCGATTTCTCTGTGAACCCTGACTCCTCAATCGCGGCAGCACAATCCGCCTTCTTCTGAATTCTGACTTCTTGGTTCCATGTATATTCCAGGGGACTCACCACAACTACCGTAAAGATGTTTTGGAATCAGTAGAACGATGCATTTTTTTTTCACCGCTTTCGGAACAACTAGTAAATAACTCTCCTGCCAAATCCTGTGGAAAGTAAGGCTGTAACGTCTTCTTTTAAGCATAAGATCCTTGGGATGCATTCCATCGGCGCTTCCTTCAAGGATTTGTGAATAAACTCTTGAAGAGAGTAAGTTATGGCTGCATAAAAGTCGCTTCGGCAGCCGACATAACGGCCCACTTGTGTTGAGTTTGCACCGGAAGTCACATATGTAAATCAAGTAACCAATCAGAACGGGACTCAAAAGACTCTTTTGTTCTACGACCAATCAGACAAAACTCCAGATTCTGGCTTTTTTACATGTGATCTCGTAAAGAAATGTATCATGCCCTCCTCCCCTCAGCGACATGTAGAGAATATAGGGAGAGGGCATGATTTCAGGCTACCTCTGGGTACGAGTCGAGTTTCATACTTCAACGTAAGCGAAGAGGTTTGTGCCTGGGAAAATGAGTCTTCCACGGCAGATCACCATTCGTGGAATAAAAATTACACAGCAGTGGCAAACTAAATATAATTTTAATCTCAACTTATTTCCAAAGCTAGACATGTTTATTTAGTATAGAAAAATATTTTCTCTTCTAGAATACCCATTTCTTTCAACTGGTACTGAATTTCCCCGCGTTTCACGCAACGTCTGATTGTTTGGTTTTTTTTTTTTTTTTGCGTCTTCGGTGAGTTATCAGGCGTTCACTTCACCTGGTTTTGGTTGTATCATTCTTTTTAACGAAAATAAGAAGAACAATCCGGACAGTACT
Organism: Pachyseris speciosa; assembly: GCA_016490735.1. Lineage (NCBI taxonomy): Eukaryota > Metazoa > Cnidaria > Anthozoa > Scleractinia > Pachyseridae > Pachyseris > Pachyseris speciosa. The sequence continues at coordinate 55,126 of JAEMWC010000568.1, read as the reverse complement.
TCATAGCTTGTCCAAGCAAAACGTTTTATCGTAATATAAAAAAAGAAAAAAAAAAGGCGTCAAGAAAAGTCAACATCGTCCGCAAATCTTCCGGAAATTTGCAGGAGACTCCAGGACTCTTGTAAGGTTTCATTTTACAATGTAACACCCGTCTTTTCCTTTCCTTTTTTGCGTTAATATTTATCTGCGTATTTCCTCTACGATTGAAAAACCTGCCACAAATCAAAATTCGTCAAGGAATCCAAGTTTACGCTGGAGGCTACTTTGATCTTGTCAGAGTTCATTAAGAAGCCAAAATTAATAAATTGATCCAGGTTTTTAAATCTCAAAAGGGGTTCTTTCTCTTTCCACCGGGTTTTCCTGACAACCATCCTGGAAGCTTTCTTGCGTTTTCTTGAGAAGCACATCTGGAATTACTTGGGGCCTTCACTGGTGGGGTACTGGAGGCAAGGGACCTCTGGCTGTTGGGGCCAGCTGGGGTGCTAAAAGTGGCGGACCCACAAGACAGCTCCAAGATAGCGAGGACGAGTTTAATGTGACCGTACGAAACATGATCAGGCAATCGCTCTTTTATCGCTGACAACTTGCTTATGTCTGAAAGAAAGGCAAAACAAACATGTTGCGTTGCCCTCTTCGTTCTAAATCGTGTAAAAAAAAAAAACTGTTATGAATGTTGGTGTGCCACTGTTCGCGGTAGTTACCCAGTACCAAATTTTATACCTGAGTTTATTGGAGGCGATCGGATTGTCTTCGTCACTAACTCTTGCATTTCCTCAGTGAGTCCAGCTAGACAATGGAAAAGAACGTCAGACAAAGTTGGCAGGTTATTAACTTCTCAGAAACGATAAATAAGTATCAAAATAAGACAGGCTGGGCGGCTTTTAGACTATTTCGCTCTCTAAATAATTGGTATTAATTTTGGTGTAGTATTACAGGATCGAATGCGAGGAAGAAGGCCTCGTCAGATTACAACCACCTGTTCGATGGGAGAGAAGGTCGTTTCGCCTCACTACAGTTTTGTCAATTAGCTAAAAATCAAAATTGTTATTTTCTCTAATCTCTAATATTTGAATACAGCTTACACTTCAAATAAAGGCATCGCAGAGGTATTTATAATATAGCGAACCGACCAATGGGCGAAATAACTTCATAGCGAACCAACCGGACACCTGACAAAAAAGGGAGCACAAGCAGACATCAAGCTGTCCTCACAAGACGACTAAATGTCAAAAGGTGTGTGGTGTGTGTAGTGGGGATGTGAAGGGCGTGTAAGTTGTACGGCTTTTATTACCCCTACCACCTACACCCGAGATCCCATACCCGCTTTTCACAAGTCTAAACTACATACCTCTCTTGTAGTCCACCGGATAACCACCCTTAAGCGCGTCGGCAAGGTGGCCAAAGATTGTTCCTTCCACCAGGTTCCTCGATTTAGCCACTTCTTTCTAACAAATTTTAACAGACACGTAATTAGCTAAATGTGCTTTGTTCCTACAGTTACGAGCAAAGACTTGGATGTACCTTGGAGTTTCTCAGCTCACAGCCTTCCCCCTCCCCCCCCCCCCCGTCCCCCAATGGGTGGAATGCCACTCGATCACAGGATTAGCCTTCAGTAGTAATGCACATGTCACTGGCTTCCCCGTGGGGTCGACCCCCGGGGCCTACCAGGGAGATATGTGGGGGAATACAAGGATACAAGGAGATGGATGGGATTCTTTGTCCGAGAGTAGGGGAAAATCTTGACATTGTTTTACGATCAAAGATTAGGGGGTGAGGGAATTCACAAGTTTGAAAAGGATGTCACGGGGATGTTTAGCCTGCGAACAAGCTCTCTACTGGGGTCTCACACGAGATTTGCTTCGGGCGCGAGAGGATTGGGGGTGGCGGCGAGAGAAGGAACAGGAACGCGATCACGTTTAAAATTTGCAGCAGGTCGAGCAAGGCTGTCATCAATCATAATTGATTGATGGTAGGTCATTTTTCAGCCAATGGCATTTCCCTTTGCCCAGGCGAAGGGGAAATGAAAATTCTTTAGTCATCACGGCAAGTTCTCCTTCTCTCGCCCCCGCCCCAACCCTCTCACCGCTTGCTTCGCTCGCCACTCGCGCGACTCGCGTCCGAAATTAATCTCGCGTGAGACCCCAATAAAGAGCTTGCTAGCAGGCTAGGGGATTTTCAGCTGACAGACACCTCACCCAGGGGACTTTGTCTTGAGAGATTCCCCGACCCCCCGGGGAAATTCCTCAAGTTTCCTTGACTGATTTTACAATCCCCCTGGTTAGCCCGAGGGTCGACCCCACAACAACACGACGAAAGCCAGGGGCACCCAACGAGCAAAATCAACCAAAAGCTGTAGAAAGGCATTTTTAAGTACCTTATGGTGTTTGAAGTCTGTTTAAAGCGATGTTTTCATAAGCTAGAAGAAGTTCATCTGTTCTGATTCCCTAGCTGAAATTTTAATTGCCCGAAAATGTTAGGGAACGAAATCTTCCTTTGAGAAATTGCAAGCTGAAATGAACTTTCCACGAACTTACTAGCGAACTATTTTCCTTCCGAAAATGCTAGCTGACGTTTTTGACTGCCCAAAACAGCAAATACGACCTTTCCGAAAACCTCAGGGGCTATG
>JAEMWC010000568.1:35000-47500 GCA_016490735.1 Pachyseris speciosa | reverse complement strand
TATTTAATGTACTGGAAGATTTACAGAGCTAAGGAAGCACAAATCCAACAAAAATATAACAATATACAATTTTCAGCCCTAAATTGAAGTTGGAGTTGCGGGAAGAATAGAACGCTATTCAACTGAGTGTCGTATAACCAAAACCAAAGTAATTATTCTGACCAATCGCAAAACGCTTTATCCGCGCAATGAGCCAATCATGCAGCCGACGCCAAGCGCGGGAAAATGCGCGCAAGCAACTCACGATTGGTTTTGGTTTTGCTTCTCATTGGTTGAGAACGTGGCGCGAGTTTTGCTGGCCAATCACAGAGCGACGTAATGCAAAATCAAAGCAAGTGCGAATTGCTTTCGACACCCAATTGAAAACCATTCAATATACACTTACTTAGTTGCTGGCTGAGACTGTTTTTCTGCCAATAAAAGATCCTGTTGACAGAAGGCAAGAATATTTTCATAAGTTACTGATAACACTAGTAAGTGTGTGTGTGTGTGTGTGTGTGTGTGTGTGTGCGTCCAAAGGCGTAACTTTATCAAATCTTAAGCTTCCTTCAGATTATTTGCTCTTTCTGTCGCTCTTTAGTTCGTTTGAGACAACTTTTCAAACATTAAATGCAATAAAAAGCTTACACAATCTATACTCAAAGACACAAGTCTCCATTTAGGGCAACAGTCACCTTAGCCTGGGACCAGGCTCCGCAGTGGGGTTTAGGAGCGAAAAGAAGCGTTTCGCTCGCCAATTTTTTTCGCCACGTTCCTTCTTTTCGCTCCTTAAACACGGACACTGCCTATATAAGGAACGTTGGACTGGGCGAGCCGTCAGTCATTTCATTCCAGACTTCGACCCGTCAACATCAGGGGCGCGATACGAGAAATTCAAAATTTATTGCATTCGGACAAAATGAAAATTGAACTTCAGGTTTTCCAACTTTAGTGACCAGAATTGAGTAACTTCGACTGAGAATGATGTTATATATCCTTCTTCTATGTTTACTGGCTTCCCTCCTTGCTCACTGGGTCCGTCATATAGGTGGTTTTCAGCCAATCTCTGGAGACATAGATAACAATTGTGAAATTAAAAGTGCAAATTCTGGAGGACAAACAAAAGGAGCTAATGAGAGATCTACTGTTTAAGTCCTCCAACATGGCGGCGATGACGTAACGTGAAAACCACCTATTGAAAAAAGTCGTTCAAGCAGAAATTGCGTGGCAAAGAGGGGAGGAGCTATCCCTTTTATAGGCAGTGTCCTTGTTTAACCCCACTGCGGAGCCTGGTCCCAGGCTACAGTCACCTACCGATGGCTTGAAGAGAGGCTCAAGGGAACAGGGGGGAAGAAATGGACAAACCTGATTTGGTGTTAGCATCATTTTGACGGAGTCATCCCACGTAGCTTCCGTCAGCCATTTTTCTCCTTTCGCTGCAAAGACATAATTTACAGATATAAATGTAGATAAATGGCATAAAATACAAAATAAACAGCTTCCAACTTTCAGTGTCCTTCACAAGAGGACCACATGAAATTGGAATAGACGACCATATTTTCCTCACTTTATAACACCAAAACGCCTGTTAGAATGAACTGACCGCACCACTACACCAAGGAATTTATTCTTTCTAACAGTCTGTGTGTGTGTGTGTGTGTGTGTGTGTGTGTGTGTGTGTGTGTGTGTGTGTGTGTGCCATTCCGACCCTAATATTGTAATCTATTCAATGTAATTTGGCTTCCCAGCCTTGTTAACTTTCTAGTTATTTTAGGAAGCCAACACCCTTTTATTTTTAATTTTTATTTCATGTTAACTCAATTTTTCGCAAGTATAAGGGTCAATAAAGTTGTTGTTGTTGTTGCTGTCATGTTGACTTGTTCGCATTTGATGAAGATGCGGATTGGATATAGTCATCAACAGAGATGAGAAGAGCTTGGAAATTTATAACACACTCTTTATACGAGAATGACTGAGGGGTGTTGTGATCTCCCAGATTCTATACTTTATAATATTTAGTAAATAAATCCCTTTCGGCGGCTGGTATATCGGAGGATATTGTCCGCGGCTGTTAGATTGTCCAAAAAATGAACAGTTGGCTAGACTGCAAAACAGCCGTATTTTTGCGTTGGTCGTATGCGACGTCTTGTCAAGCGAAAGGTCTGGAGCGAGGGTGAAAACGTAGAGTGAGACTGCGGGCGTGTGAGGCTTGCGCGCTTCGCGCGTGCGAATTCACGCATTCGAAAAACGAAAATAAAACCAACTGTTTTGCAGTCTAACAGTCTAACAGTTGGCCGAGAAGCGAAGCATCGAGGGCAACTCGATTAATTTTCATATCGAGTATACACAGTTGAAAGTTGAAAATGTTGAAGAGAAAGTGACGACGACGATAACGAATGACGTTCTAACAACTGCATTGATAACATAAACATAAACATAAACACCTTTATTTATTCAGGGAAGACTATAACCACTAAAATTAGTATGAATACTTAAGCAAGAGGGCAGAGAATTACATCGTCAAATAAGAAGGATCTAAATTTAATATATATATATTTTTTTATAAATGAAGGCTTCATTGTAAAAGAAGGCTCTCTTGGCGGCTTCAGTCCTAACTTTTGGGATACGAAGGCAATTACTCTGTCGGGTAATCCTGGAGCGACATCCCGAATAAAGGTGAAAAGGAACTGAGGGACAGTAGTAGTTAGGCATTTCTTAAATAACTTTCATATAAACTGTGATTGGATTCTTTCATTTGAAATTGAAGAAACTTTGAAAAGACTGCTTTGTTTTGTCTTTTTTTGCGACCGAAAAATCGGAGGACAAATATCGATGCGAACGGGGTATATCGCCTGATACCCGTCCTCCGATTTGCACCACGTGATCCAAAATAGCTAATAAAATCGTGTAAAAATTAATCGGTGGGTTATAAAAGGAGATAAAACAGCTATACTGGCAGGAGTGCTCGATGGAGCCGATCTGCAAAATAACCGCTCTGCAGGCCGATTTTGGGCTGGCTGGCAAAATGTTTGCTGAAATAAAAATCTTGCTGGCAGTGTTATTTTAACGAAATCTTGCTAGAATTTGTGTCCGTAATGAGTCTTACTGGCTGACAGGAATCAAAACACATTATTTCTGGCAGTTGTCTTATTTCAGTTTTCATGCTGGCTGAGAGTACTGAGGGCGCACTTTTATCTGCGTGAGATTGAAAATAAAGTTAATGAAAAACAAACTGTCTTAATATCATGGGCTCGTAACGCATTTTTCAAGAGTCTCAACGTATTGAATAGCATGTGCTTTCAGTTGGCTTCGTATTTTGGTGGATTTTTATCTGCGAGAAGATAGGACTTCGGGGAAAAAACTAAAAGTAAACAACACGGGATACAGATAGAAGCCTACTGCCTGTCTTGGGAACGATCTGACATCCGAAATAAACCATTCGAGATATTTTGCCCAAAAATTAAGTTAAAATCAATACTTAGCTGGCTGGGTATTTTTCTTCCTTACGCGACTGCTGGCTGGCAAACTGGAAAGATTCCACCCGTGCTGGCTGGCATTTCGTGTTTGTGGCATTTTCAACTTTGCTGGCTCGTATTGAAAAGACACGCTCGTAGCTGGCTGGGATTTTTATTTCTCAAACGTTTTGCTCGCTGGCATTGAAGAGCGGTTATTTTTTTGCCAGGAAAGTTAAATATTAACGAAGATTGACAGGGGGACACTCAGCTAGTGTTTAGTACATCGTACGATAAAAATTCTCAGAAAAGGTCGTTGGGTACTCCTGTACTGGGGGAAACATCGCGGCTGAACTGTCTTACCTGAAAGAGCAGTGAGGGATCCAAATCCTCCGGGATTTGTCTTTTCCTGAAGAAATCCTAAGTTCATAAGTTGACGGCCTGCAGAGTGATCATCGTAGCAACAATATCAATATCATTTTTACAGTTTGATATTTACAGTTAGCAAAATACACTTCATAAGAAACCACCTAGACCCACCAAATAGGCACACAGAAAACAGTAGTTTTGACACATTTAACAACCGCACCATCAACAAGAATCTATGAAGTACAAATCCTTAAATAATAATAATTATATTGATGTAGGGTTGCCACTCACTGGGATAGAAAAAATTCCCTGACATTTCCCTGACCACAAGCCAATTTTCATTGACTTTACAGAAATCGATTCCTTTGCAGGAATACGAATATCCTTCCTAAATCTAATGGCTAGCTGTAAGTAAAATTCCCTGGTTTGTCATTGACTTTGAGGTACAATTAAGAATTTCCCTGACTTGATACAAAATTCCCTGACCTTGAAAAAAAGCTGTTTTAGCCTGATTTTTCCCTGATATTATTATTATTATTATTATTTACTAGGGATATCTGCACGAATACATACCAAAACTCTTCCACCACTTGTCTGAGCGAAAGCTGCCAAAAAAGTGTATCAAAATGAAAATTTAACTCCTTCATGGCTGATCAGTTGGATGCACAAGAAATAATAGCAATAGGTTTATTACTATTTTCACTTACTTGCCAGCTCCAAATTCCTTCTTCTTTGTTAGCCAACTAGGAACTTTCTGACTGCTCTAAAAATACAACAGTGCATTGGACACTTAGTAAGGTTGAACGACCTGGTCTATACATCACAACAAATACAGTTATGTCAAATGTTGTTCAGGCCTCTGAAAAACCAATTGCCGTCGAGTATACAACAAAGAACCGCCAAACGTCAGCCTGAGTAGTAAGGGTTTGTTTGGCTCTTCTGTGAGGTGAGGGTGAAACGTTTTTGTTCTTGTTTCAAATTTAGCTAACCGAGCCAAAAAATGCTCCCTATTTACACAAAAAAGCAACAACAACACAAACATGGTTGCAACACAGGCTTGAGTTGTAACAATAAATGCAAGCAGATCAAGCAATATAAGCCAATATATTCAGACTGAGCAACCAAGGGGTGAAAACATGCTTGCTGCTCACTGAAACACCCCACAGAAACAAGGATGTTTAAGTGTGGGCTGCAACTAGTCTAAAGCTGAAAAAGGATTAACTGTCCTACTTGTGAACCATATTGTTTTGAGTTCCTGGAGTACTCACTGAACCTTTCAGCAACAAGACAGGAACTGATATGCCAAACCTGCCATTCCCTGTCAACTGAACAGAAACAGAATGAAAACATGAAGTAAATCAGGGCTGTCATTTAAGGGTTGGGACCCGGTGATTTTCCCCAAAAATTACAGGAGTTACAGGTTCATCCCCAGTTGGTAGAGCACTGGACTACTGTACAGGAGGTCGCGGGTTCAAGCCCTGACCGAAACAACATTCAGGGTTTTTAAATAACTAAGGAGAAAGTGCTGCCTTTGTGATGACACCTGCTGACAGCCCAGTAGCCGAGGCTAGTAAAAATGGATTCAGGCTAGAAAAAAATCACACATTCAGTAGTCTGTGGGCTAGTAGAATTCGAGAAATAAATTATATTTAATTTGATTATATTCACTTGACAACCACTAAGAAGACAAATTACGTAATTAGTTAATGTAGTCCCCAGACCTCTCTCCCTCTACGTTTTGTGCCGCCTTGCACTTGAAGACATTTCAGAGAAACTTCCATTGTAGATGGAGAGATTTCTGTCGAACTATAAACTGCCGACCACCCAAAAAGGCTAAGGCAATTGAAAATGAATTTGAAAGAAATGAAGAAAATGCAGAAATGATAAATTATGTTCAGATGGCTTGAATATCACATCATGAACAACAAGGGGAAAATGTTCTGTTCAATTTGCAGAAGGTATGAACAAGGTAAGGTGCAATGAAGAAAGATCCTGGGAGGGAGCTTGGGTTACTGAGATGTGTTGTAGGCTAGTGGATTTCTAAAGGTCACTAACCCGGTGGCTAGTGAACAGATGTGTAACCCTGTGCAAATGGTTAGGCTTTCTAGACTTCATGAATACAAGCAATGACAATAAACAGTAGGTCCAGTCTCACAACACTTATTCCTAATAAATATCTGTGGTACGTTAAAGAACCCACACACTGTTCGAAAAGAGTAGGGGACACAGTCCCCAGTGTGGTAGTCTATATCTATGTCTGCATCCATGGGTTGGGTGGATGGGTGAGATCAAATAAGGACTGATAGCGGCTGCCACTGGTACCTTTACATGCTGACATCCGATCTCACCCCACAGAAGAATTGTAAACCACCATATATGAGACCATGTGAAATGTGCATTATATAATTACATATTGACTATACCAGAATAGCTGGATTCCTTGACTACTTTATGCACATCCCAGCTACTTAAAAAATTAGTAACAGCCCTGAGTATACTGTATCATTACAGTTAAATTGATAGTGTCTGTACAATATAAAATCTCGTACCATTATAGCATTGAGCAGCAGCTTGGCTTCCTTTGTCAAGTCTCTCTTATCGTCCTTCACATGTGGATTTAGGGCCCTGCCAAAACTTATGTATTTTAATATTTAACAATTATTCACCTAAGTGGAGGTGAATAGTGGTGGATATTTACCAAATATCCACCACTTTCACCGAAACTGAGGTGAATAATTGTTTTAGTATATACCACACAAGCTCAATAATTAGCGGACCAAAACATTACTTTATGTGTGACAATATACCGAAAAGCGGTCGGAAATTGTAAAATCTCGCACGCCGGCTGCTCGGAGGTGAATAGTGCTTGCTAATCACCTCCGAGTTAACCAATCAGAGCGCGCAAAAGAAACTATTTACTTGTGTGGTATATACTAAATGTTATTATTATATAAACACCAATGAAATACCAGGTGAGCTATTGTGTGAAAACAGGAGATTTATCTTCACACGTGACAGTAGCATGTTATCTTCACACTTGAAAAGATCACTGTTGCTATGGTTACATAATAAATCACACCTTTCACAGCAGTTATTTCATTGGTGTCTATATAATTAACATAAATAGAACATTTTATATTTATAATTACATATAGCGAGAATTTTAGGCAATGAACCTTGCAAATAGAAATCTATATGTGCTATATTTTCACATGTGAAAAAAGCAATACGCCCAATCACCTTTGCATACAGCATTCTTCACATGTGAAAAATATAACCATGAAGGACTCAAATGGATTACGAGAAGCACGGGCTTCAACTCAGCGCCTGTTGTGTTTTGAAAAGATGGCTTCGGCTTCCCGTTTTGTTCCACTGGATTTCACGTTAGATGATTTTATTGAGACGCAATCAAACAAAAACAAGATGCCGAATATTTAAGGAGGAACATTCAACATTTCTATGAACTGTGTAAGTCAACAGAGTCCGAATTTGTCTTTGCACAGCGTGAAGCGCCACCATTACATGATTGAATCTGACAGTGATTAGGGATAAGAGAAAAGATTTCGCACTTTGTATTTATGAATCCTCCTGTATTTTTCATTTATTCTGAATGGGAACTGATATTTAAGCATGTGTATGCTCTATGTCTACTTGTTACTGGACTGGAAACTGGATTTGTCTTCACATTACGCTGGGCCATTTAGATCAGTCTTGAATTTTTTGCTGTTCTGCATGTAAACTTATGGTATCAGGAAAAATAAAACTGATTTCAAGTATATGTTTAATTCTTGTTGTATATATATAATACCAGTAAACAGCATAGAAAGTGCTTTGTAAGGATTTTTATTCACGAGTTGCAAAACTTTGGAAAACTCACTCATTCTCTGTGCTCATGCACTTGTTCGTTTTCCCAAGTTTTGCAACTCATGAAAAAAAATCCGTACAAAGCACTTTCTATGAAGTAATCTATATATACCTATATATACCGGTATGCCCGCTTGGAGATGTGAAATTTCTCTTCCCGTGTTGAAAAAATATTTCACTCATTCGCTGTGCATTTTGTATCTCCAATCAGCCTATCTGTTTAATTTTTTATCTCAGAGATAGAATTTTACAGTCTTTTGCCTTTTCATGTACACTTTTATTGATCTGTACTTCATTACCATGATTCACTTTTGCCACAAGGTTCTTTTTTAAAGTAACCTACCAATATCCTCATCTGCAATCTTGGACAAAACTTCTTGAGAAAGTGCCACATGTTATGACCAAATAAACCAACTGCACTAGCTTAGCTATTTTTAGCAATTTTATTATTATTATTATTATTATTATTAATTCAATTTTTTACTTGTTTGTGTATTTCTCTAAGTTTGTAAAGTGCCATGAACTTAGAATATGTGCGCTAAATAAATAATATTATTATTATTACTATTATTAAAAGGTTTTCTCTGCCCCTCTTCCATGTTGATGTGCATGTTGCCACTGCACTGAACACAATCTTGAGATGAAAATAACATCGATTTGGGGAAGGGCACTTCCACAAAGACCATTACTGTTTGGATTCTGCCTTTAAAGTGCGCAGAACATAATCATTTTTCTCAACAGAAGCAAAACCATGATTAATATCATAATTTTAGAGACCTGTTACGACAGATATCACAGCAATCATCTTTTCCACCAATGCTCTTATCCACCTGGTCTTCAAAGTAAGCTAAAATTGTTCTACAGGCAAAGACAAACAACATCAAACATTACTTTATAAGACCAAATAACGATGGTTACCCTTGACTTAATTTTCAAAAGTTACAGTTGGAAGTAAATACAATACAATATTCTTAAATAAAGAATATTGTATTGTATTGTATTGTATAACAAACCATGAATGCCACACTAATAAACAAAGGAAATGTAAAGGAAGGAACTAGGCAATAAATAGAAAATGAACCTGGCCAAATTGATGCAAATCAACCCAGAATTAATAATAATGGGAACATGCCCATATGGACATGTTACTTTTATGGACAACTTTTGTGGGTCTCACAGAAACACTATTGCATACTAGAGTCAGCCAATTTTAGCAGATAGAAACATTGACAGGAAGGCATTTGCTACCAAAGAAGGGGTAGGAAAGAGGAATAAGAAATATGGCAAGTGAAAAGTAAGTACCAGTAGCCCCTCCCAGGCATCCCCCAGTGCTGATAATTAAGGCGCTGCTAATGAGCCAAGTCATTGGGCAGCTTCTGTTGAGGGCTGGAGTAGTGCTATAGCTACCCTTCAAGGCAGATTGCTAGAGTTGACAGTCTTGGATAAGAGTACCATCTGAGGCATTTTCAAGTTCAGACCTCCTCTTACCTCCCCCTTCTCCTTCACTGTAAAATCTTTAGGGTTGTCATTAAGCCTACTGGCACCGACAAGACAAGAGGGAAGGAGAGTCACAACAGACATGAACTATATATTTTATTCTATGTTTTCAATAAGAATGAGTTTTGTGAGAAAAATGCTAATAACTTTGAACTACTTAACAACTGCTTGAGGAACTCTTGCAAACTTTGGACTTCTGTAAAATTGCCATCACAAAATTTATGGCAAGTAAATTACAAGACATCAAATTTCAGTAAACTATGGACACAAACCTTCTCCTGCAGTCTGTAGTAGTCAGGTATTGCTCAAGCTTGTTTAGCATTCTTAGCTTATGTTCTCTGAAGGACTGTACTGTAACTTCATTCAATAAGTGCCTGAAAACAGTTAATTATAAATAAGTTTTAAATTCAACGGCATCCACTGTCAACTTTTGTACCAATAGGTAAATGTCGAAATTATGTCAGTGTTATATTATTGTCATGAGGTCACGCGGTCAAGATGGCAGTCATGCATGTAAAGTGCTCAGTCACAATGTCCTTGCTAGCTGTTTTATTGGCTTGTCCTTTATTATTCGTACTATTCATTCACTTATAAAGACAAGCAAAAGCTCGATGGGTGATTATTTGGCATGAATGGACTTTCACTGCAGAGATCTACTATTCATCGTCAGAGGCGTAAATTCTTCGCTTCTAGAGTGCTGTTCTACAGTAATCATTTAGCTTCAAAGAACTTGACCAACGATCTGCTGATTCAATCTGGCAACGTCCACCTAAACCCGGGACCAGAATCTGCCAACAGATCCTACAAGCTGCACCGGGACCCTTATAATTCGCTGAACGTTTATTGTCTGAATGCAAGAAGCTTATGCAAGAAACTTTCATGCTTACATGACATTGTTTATGGCAACTGTATTGATGTGCTTGCTTTAGGGGAAACTTGGCTCACTGATCAAGTTAGTGATCATGAAATCCTTCCTTACGGGTACAAGATCATCCGCAGAGATCGACCTTCTGGTAAAAGGGGAGGCGGTGTCCTCCTGGCTATCAAGGACACCATTGTTACTGAGCCTACTGAGTTCTCTTCTCGCTCCTTGGAACTTGCAGCTGTTGTCATCAAGTCTCGATCACAAAAAATTCTCGTCGCTGTATGTTACCATCCGCCTGACGCATCAAGTGAGTTTCTAAACGAACTTAACAGATTCCTGAACTTTGTAGATAGCTCCAATTTTAAAGACGTTGTCTTACTTGGAGACTTTAATTACCCTAGCATAGAATGGATTGATGGTTCAGGTTTTTCTAACTTAGGATCTGATATTAGATTTATTGATATTATTCAGGACTTTAGTTATTTACAACTCGTTAATTCTCCTACTTGCGACGCTAACCTGCTTGACTTGATTCTTACGACGGTGAGTGCGATGACATTAATTTAGCTTGAGCAAAGTGGAAAGACACATTCCTTGCAGCAATTGATTCCTTTGTTCCCAAAACAAAGCTTAAGCGTTCTTTCACGCCGCCTTATATTACAAAGGACTTACTTCATGCTATTAAGCAGAAAGAGACTCTTAGAAGAAAGGCAAAGGCTAAGAACTCGATCCATCTTTGGGAGCAATTTCGTAAAGCCAGACAGCATATCAAATGCTGGCTATATGCCAAAAAGAGAGAATTTCTATCGAACATCTCTAAATCGGTGTTCAGCAGCCCTAAGCCTTTTTGGAGGTTTTTTAAATCTAAAACTTCAAAGTCCTCAATTCCTGATACAGTGAAGTTTGAAGGACTCAAACTCTCTACCGCTCAAGACAAAGTTGGTGCCTTCAACCGCTACTTTGCTTCAGTGTTTAATCAGTCTGATTCTACTTCAGGCTTTCCAACAACACCTTCAATTTTTTTCCTTAGAATCTGTGTCCTTTACTGTTTCTGAAGTGCAAACTTTACTATCTGAACTTGTGACAACAAAGGCAACTGGACCTGATGGCATTCCTGCTCTGGTTTTAAGCCAGTGCTCAGAAATTATCGCTCCTTCTTTGGCTACCCTCTTCAATTTGTCTCTTCAACAAGGTAAAGTTCCTTCAGAATGGAAATGCGCAAATGTTGTTCCTATACCAAAGAAGGGTGATGCCCATGAGGTCATTAACTATAGACCGGTTTCTTTACTTCTTTGGTTTCCAAGATTCTTGAACGCGTGTTATTCAGTCGTATCTCTGATTTTGCAATGAATAATCTTCACGACCTTCAACACGGTTTTCGACCCAAGAGATCATGTGTCACTCAACTTCTACAAGTGCTTCATGAGCTTGGCCGCGCCCTTGACACTGGAAAAGAAATCGATGTTATCTACTTGGACTTTTCCAAAGCTTTCGATTCTGTCAGTCACAATAAACTGCTCTTTAAACTGAAATCCTATGGAATTTCTGGTTCGCTACTTGACTGGCTCTCTGACTATCTCTCTGACCGGAAACAACGTGTGGTTGTTGAGGGTATCTCTTCAGAGTACCTTGATGTTACTTCCGGTGTTCCCCAAGGGAGCATTCTCGGTCCTCTGCTTTTCTTATTTTATGTGAACGATCTTCCAGACGTTGCTAGTAATTCAACTGTTGCGCTATTTGCTGACGACAGTAAATGCTTTAATATCATTGAATCATCCTCAGACCATCATCTCCTCCAGCAAGATCAGGATGCAATGTGTGACTGGTCTCTGTCCTGGCAACTGAAATTTAATACATCAAAGTCTTTCCTTCTCAGGATTTCTCGTAAACGTTTTCCTTCAACTAGTTCATACTCTCTTGATAACCAGCTTGTCAATAGTGTGGCATCTCATAATGATCTAGGTGTGGTAATTAGTAATGACCTTAAGTGGTCCCCTCACATCGCTAAATGCACTTCTAAGGGAAACCGCATGCTAGGTTTCCTTCGAAGGAACTGCATGCTAATATATATATATATATATATATATATATATATATATATATATATATAATAATGTCAAAAACATCCACTGTCGTGGTTGTGTCTCCAGACGAATTAAAATAATAGCCAAGAACTGGAAAATACGACTTTGCCAATATTTCGTCTTTATTAAAAGACTTCATCAGGGCAACTGATATATATATATATATATATATATATATATATAGTATTTAAGTTGCGATGGTAAAATTGTCCTGTTAATTCCATTAAAATACAAAAAGAAATAATTACAAACAAGCATCTTGCCATCTGATGTAACTGGAAAAGTCAAATGCTGTGTTTGGCTTACTGCAAATAAACAACTTGCAGAGTGCTTATATGCACCTTATCAAAGGCAACATGATGGCAAGCAAGCATCAAGGTTAACAAGAAT
>JAEMWC010000568.1:20000-30000 GCA_016490735.1 Pachyseris speciosa | reverse complement strand
GTTCTGTGAAATAACAAAAAAAATCAACTTAAATAGTATTTAATGTTACTCTACCAAGAGAAAACGAATAAAACATGCAAGTTCAGGGATGTTACTAAATGCCAGAATGGAACGGAATTAGCTGGAACAAGGCGGAATGACACAGAATGAACTGGAATGATACAGGAATGAGCTGGAACGGTACCAGAGTGAACCAGAATAGTACCAGAATGAATGGGAGCAGTATTGAAATATTACCGAAATGAACTGGAATGGTACTGGAATGATCCGGAATGAAATTGAATGAGCCGGAATAAGACAGAATGACACAGAATGGCCGAACCTGAACGCTACCAGAATGAACCAGAATAGTACTGGTCAGGAACAAACAAAAATGGTACAGCTGGAATGAACCCAAATTACCCATAATCACTAACTGCAGAAAGACTTGCTAAAAAACCAGGCCCTGGATTTATGAAATATCTTGTAAGTATTGTTTCTCGACAACACTGTATTTTTATGAGACACTTGTTGAACTGTGTTTACCAATCATTTCCTAGTCTCACGTTCATTGGCTTGTTTGTAATAAACGCTAGAGGGAGCTTGGCAATTGCAATTGGCCTTACCCCTCTTCCCACCCCTGACCTGGAGTAGCCAATTACTTGAAGGGAAACACAAAACAAATGTAACAAGTATAAAAGATGTATTTCAAATTTGAACATTTTAACTGATGTAAAATTACAACCAATAAAATATACTGATGTGGTACTGTTACAACATTGTTATCAGTATAATTCAGAATAAGTATTAAAGCTTGGAGTTTACTAATTGCACTGCTGAGAATCATAAAAATAGTCCCTTGGAATGGTCAACTGATTTCAGTTTTGTAAATTTTTAATTGGTTGGCCTACTTGGTTAACCAATTTTGTGGATCACTGCAGCATATAAAAATGTGTACATTTCAGCTGACAGTATGTACATTAAATAACACTTAGAGAGAAATGAATCCCTGCAGATGGTGTTATGAATGCCTCACCTATCCCCAGAACGGATCAAGAGCAGTCTAAAGTCATCTTTGATACTGGCAGACTTCCTTGATACCTCAAAGTATAAATTTGGTCTGGAATAATAAAGAGCCATATTTAATAACAATATAAACTAACATAATAAGTTTTCATATATTTCATAATTCTAACATCCTCTAATATCATTCATCAAACAGATGTATAATATTATGTTGTAGTTCAACGCTATCCTTGGTTCAGTTTTTATTTTCTTTTGTTCTTGTGTATGGCAGGGGTTTCAATAATTTTTTAAATAGCCGTCTAAGCTAACTAAAGTAGGCGGCGACCTGATTAATGTTTTTAATAATTTGAGTGAGAATATGGACAAAGTAGGCGGCGGAAAGAGGTACATTCTGACAAAGTAGGCGGCGATTTTCGCCAGTTGCCGGCTTCTAATGAAACCCCTGGTATGGTATTTTATGATAATGAGTACAAAACAAAGGAATATAAAAATTGATCCACCATATAATTATGCATCCTCACCTATCAAATCCTGTACAAACATAAGTAGCATTCCTTAGCTTAAGGGACTGACAGATGTCTTTTCGAACAACAGGAGTGGCAGTAGCTGTCAACGCAATAATGGGCACCTTGAAAAGGAGTGCAAAACAGTTTGGTTATAAATCATATGACTGGTGTAGCATATTCACACTTTGTTAAGTATGACATTACAACCGCCAGTAAGCTCTAAAAGCAATGATCACCCGAAAAGAGTTCATTGACAACTATCTCTGAATAAATGAAAGTACTGTTGGGTAGCCCTGGCTGAGGCAGAGCTAACATCAGAACCTTATCAACAATTTGTCCACTACTATAATTTAGAGGTGAATATTCTGAGTTAATTAGTATCAACTTGAAACTTTCCTTACATCTGGCAGTTTATCTCTGATACATCCAAGTGAACGATACGAAGATCTGAAGTCATGTCCCCACTGTGAAACACAATGAGCTTCGTCTATGGCAACTAAGGTTAGACCTATTAGCAAGCAGAGCATTAATTAAGCAATGAATTATGTGACATGTATCTGCTGCACATGAGGTAAAAATTAAATTCAGATAAAAAAAATTTAACCTACAATCCCCGCCAAATTTATTTGTAACACTACATGAAAGGTCGCGAATTCTCACATTACAGCATCTCCAGGTGCTCCTTCCATTCTTTCTCAACCCATGGCTTCCCCCCCACCCCCAATCCAATGTTGAATTGAAATTGGCCATGCCAAAAAAATTGTAGGTGGTACAATTTTTTTCTGTGTGACTGACGTGAATTCAACATTGTGGGAGGGCAAATGGGGAGGGTGTTACAAGTAATTTGTCTTGGAGCGTAGGTTGAATCTCAATTCCCTTTGTCTCCTAGCCCTAATTATGAATAATTAGGGCAAACATTTTCACCTGAATTTCATTTTTACCAGCAACACATCCACAAAAAACTAAAGGTGTCTGGGAAGTTTTCCCCTCAACTAATGTCCGCTGCCCGCCAACATTTAACTAACGCTTAACTGATATCCTTCGTCATCCTGATTACAACACATCTCTAGGCAGGTTACTGACAGGTGGTAAAACAATTGGCAAGAACAGTACCTTTCTTAACATTGTGTTAACATGCCATGACATTCACAGCCTTGATTGATGGACATGGTTCTTTAAGACCCACTTGATGTAAACTTATTTCACAAAATAACACATGGAAGCAGAAAATATCACTCCTATGCTAAGTCCAACTTTCAACTGATAAAGTTAATTGTACAACATCAAGCAGTTAATTATTTAACAGAGCCCACAACTGGCTCAAACATGATGGATATTCTACAATAATTCTTATATGTTCATTTGTTTAGAAGTCTGTTTGTTTGCTCCTTTGTTGTCTGCTGACACTCCAAGGATCCTTTCAATCCCTTATTTCTTTTTTTTGCATTTACATGTACATGAAGTGCACTGACCTACAGATTTCTGCACCTGTGCTAAGAATGCAGTGTCCACGGAAACATATTCTGGAGTTAAGTACACCACCCTGTATTCACCTCTGAAGTTTAAAAGAAGCAGTTAAACCATGTCAAATTATGCAAAAACTAGGAAGTGAAATACAAAACTGGCTTGTAAACTAGTTCCACCGACACTGGCTAGGTTCTAAGCCAATCAATAAACTTGGTAAACAGCTTATAAAAGACAAAACTACAAGATAAGCATCAGATTGACTGTTCAGCAGTTTGGAGAACAAGTCAGTCTCTAATCTGAAACTATACATAGGGCAGGAGAAACCAGATGATTTGCTCTTCAGTTCACCTGCTTCGGTCATGGTGGAGTTCTAAATAGACATGTTCTTTTTCAACTAGCTTGCAATGTGATACATTTACTAAAAATGCTGCCACTCCATAATAATAATGTATTGTCTCAAGAAAAGTTTTTTGGCTATTGACCCTCCCCACTTCCATGGATTACTTTGCCTTATATTTTCCCTCAAAAACTTTGCAGCATTCATTGTGCCCCAAGTACAGGGCAAAAGGAAAACCAAAGCTGCTGAAGGAAATGGAACATAATTATATAACCCTCAGTATACCAGTTGGCTGCCTAACCACTGTGCTACGAAGGAATTCATGGATCTATATGTTGGTTAATATTATATGCCACATGCAGACTGTAGACTGCTGGGATAGGCAATGCCAAAAGCATTCTATGCAGTGATAAAGAAAAAGATTGACAAATTACTGAGCTTTGCTATACATAACAATAAAGCTAAAAAGAAGTATCTGAATAGATGTCATGGAGACCGAGTGAGCGTAAGGATTTTCTAAAGACCTCAAGAGACGGTTCTGCTTTAATCATAGATGGGAGGGAATTCCATAGCTTAGCACCACAGTATGAAAAGCTTTTTTTCAAATTTTCGGTATGGGTGTTTTGTTATTAGGTAAAACGAGTTAATTATTTTCCTTGCGATTAGCGCATATCATGTTCCATAGTTTCAGATTGCGTTACCTCGTGCTAGCCGCTAGTGCACGTCTGCCGAATCTTGTAGTCGTCAAAATCGTTTTTTAATCCAGTCTTCCACACGTGTTAGCTTCATTCTCATCATGGCCGCGTCCAAAAAGTCCACTAGAAGCAGCAGACCTCCTCGTCGGCCCCTCGACGACGAATACAGATGGGATACACTGGATTCTCTGTCAGCCGATGTCGCCAAGATTTCAACAGATTTGGCCCAGTTCGCGCGTTTTCCATCCCCCACGCTACCTGCACATACACATACTGCTCCACTAGCTAATATTCCGCCGTCAGCTTCGCCTCCTCAACAAACGACTGAGAATTCCGCCTCTCCGCCGCTCGCACGCGACGCAGTTTTCGTAGCGAGCTCCGATCCCAAGAACCGCGTACAAACCGCATTCCACGAACCACCACAAGATAAGGAATACCGCCGTCTTCTGCTCGCGAAAGAAACGCAGCAGCTGGAGGTACAAAAGCTTCAGCTCCAGCTCGAACTTACCAAGCTGCAAGCTTCCACAGGCTCGGTAGTTCCAGAGAGTTCCAGTCCTGCATCAGCTCGACTCCACGACCACACGAAGTCGCTGGGCGATCTTCGCGCCCCTCAGCGTACGCTCTTTCCTCAACAGTGGCCGCACATTTTCGCTCCAGGTGAGCCAAAACTTTATAATGAGTTATCCCTAGCTGAATTCACCGCTGGCTACCTTGCTATCGTCGAAAAATGCCCCGACGCCCCGCAGAAATCCCTATTCTTGCACCACTTAGCAGATCTCATGAGCCTCGCGTGCAGTTACCAGTGGTCAGCAGTCCGCGCGTTTCACTACAAAGTTCTCCGCGCTCTCGAAATGGGCCTCGTGAGATGGGGCGATTCTTTCGACGGGTTTAAGCAGCTGTTTTTCATTTCTCCGAATCTTCTTCCTTCCTTCGGCCTGACTAGCCAGGACAAGACACGCAAGACTAACCCCTCACGTCCCCCCGCCCCTCAGCAGCCTCTGCGCCATCAGATCTGCGACGACTGGTCCTGGCACGATGACTGCCATAGCGAGGACTGTCCCAAATTGCACATTTGCATCATCTGCAAGCGACCAGATCATCAGGCCAAGAACTGCTCCAAACGCAAGTTCGACATCCCTCCTCGCCGCCAGGACCTCTCAACAAAGTCTAGCTGACTATCCTCGTCTATTCCCACCTCAGCAATCATCTCCGATCCATTCTCGGCCATTACATTAAACCGCCCATCTTGCATCGCCACGCCCTCCTACTCCGGAATCCGGCCAATCCCGACTAAGACCAACCTCGTCAGCACCGCACTTAAGTTAAACGCCCAGCTTCACCGTTCCGCTCGCCCAAACGCCTTCTCGCTCCGCCTTCCCGTACCATCCACTTTAAACATTCCAGAATGGCGCAAACGCCTGACCTCATACCACGATCAGGAATTGTGCGATTTCCTCGAGTTCGGTTGGCCCATCGGCTATACCAAACCAACTCCGCCTCAGTCTTCCCACAAGAATCACGGTTCCGCCCTAGCTCAACCCGCCGTTATTGACGCGTTCCTCGAAAAGGAGTGTTCCCTAGGCGCCACGTGCGGTCCGTTCTCGGCCAATCCTCTGCTTCCTCCTCTCATCACATCCCCACTTCAGATCGCCAGCAGCAGATCGGGCAAACCGCGGGTAGTTCTTGACCTCAGTTACCCACCAGACTTTTCGGTTAATTGTGGCATCCCGAAAGACACCTACCTCAACGAGCCATTCTCCCTTCGCCTTCCCGGCACTGACGCCCTTCAAACCATCATCCGCGATAAAGGCCCCGGATGTCACCTTTTCAAAATGGACCTCAGCCGCGCCTACAGACAGCTACGCGTCGATCCCCGCGACTACAGCTACCTCGGTTTCCGCCACAAAGGTCTCCTCTATTTCGATATCGCCCCTCCATTCGGCCTACGATCAGCCACCATGATGTGCCAGCGCAGTACCTCTGCTGTCACTTTTATGTTTCGCTCTCTCGGCTTCGACTGTACGAATTACATCGACGATTTCGGGGGCGCAGAAATTCCTGCCAAATCTGACACAGCCTTCGACACGCTTGGCCGTTTACTCCTCGACCTCGGTCTCCAGTCCTCCCCAGACAAGGACAGTCCTCCTTCCACCTCTATGGTTTTCCTCGGTGTTCTGTTTAACACAGCAAACATGACCATGAGCGTCACCCCCGATCGTTTAACCGACCTCCTCTCTCAGTGTCACGCCACCCTTCTGCTGTCGCGTATTAACCTGGCCAAGCTAAAATCTCTCCTTGGCGTGATGTCTTTCGTTACTGCCTGCGTTCGTCCCGCTCGCATCTTCATGAACGGCCTGCTCAATGCCTTGCGGCGTCACCTTCACACAAGTCACTGCCCCATCTCCGACGACCTCAAATCGGACTTGCGTTGGTGGTGTACTTTCCTTCCCCAATACAACGGCGTCTCCATTATCAAGACCGACCCATGGATCAACAATCCTCTTTTCCTGTCCACCGATGCTTGCCAATCGGGAGCAGGCGGTTTCTTCAATGGGTTTTTCTTCCACACACCATTCCCCGACAACCTGCTGGAGACCTACGGCCACGATATCAACACCCTCGAGCTCCTCAGCATCATGGCAGCTCTTAAGCTTTGGGGCGCTCTCCTCCGGGGAAAGCGTTTCATCCTCCATTGCGACAATGAAAACAGCGTCCACGCTCTAAACTCAGGCCGTTCCCGAGCCCCCGGCATGCAGGCTTGTCTCCGGGAGATCTGGTTCTTGTCCGCCACCTACGACTTCGAGTTACGCGCAGCGCACATCCCCGGTCGCAACAATACCATTGCCGACCACCTCAGCCGTTGGCACACCGCCCCCTCTCACGAGGCCCAGTTTCATTCCTTGACCGCTGACCTTGTTACTACACCAGTCCACTGCCCCCCAGAAATCTTCAGTTTTGACATTCAGATGTGAATTGCCTCCTTCTCTTACACAATTCCTTCTCGCTTCTCCACAGATCCTCCGCAGCCTCGGCTCAACCCCAGCGCCATTCCTGCTTCTCTTCCAGCCTTGTCAGACCTCACCGCCTCGGTCCAGGCCCACGCTTATGCTCCTGGTACGTTAAGCAACCTGACGTGTCACTGGAAGTCGTACCTCTTTTTCTGTTCCTACTTTGGGCTCCTCCCTCTGCCTGCATCTCCTCAGACCATCGCATCATATGCTGTTTTTCTGGCCTGTTCCACATCTTCATACCAAACCATCCTGAACAAGTTAAACAGCGTGCGTTTATTCCACTTGTTTCAAGGGACCCCTTGCACCGCCTTGGATTCCTTCGAGGTCACCCTAACTAAGAAGGGGCTCAAGCGTCTCCTTGGCTTAGCAACACAGCAGAAGTCTCCCATCACTCCCGCGCTTCTCCTTCAATGTAAGTCGCAACTAGACCTTACCACCCCGGCGGACGCCGCAATCTGGTGCCTCTTCACGGTAGCCTTTTTCTCATTTCTCCGGAAGTCCAATCTCACCACGTCATCCCCAGCCAGTTTTGATCCCACCCGCCATCTCTGTCGCGACGACATCAAATTTACCCCTCATGGCGCCGTCCTCCGCATCAAGTGGTCAAAGACCCTCCAGCACAAAGACCGCCTTCTTTTCGTCCCGCTTCCGAGCATCCCCGGCTCAGCTCTCTGCCCTATCTCCGCCATTTTGCAGTACTTTACTTTGGTTCCCGCTCCCGCAACCGCTCCTTTCTTCTGCATCTCGTTCAATGGTTCCTTACGTCCCATGACCCATGCGGTTTTTACCAACTCGATCAAGTCTCTCATCTCCAAGATCGGTCTTCGCCCCTCTGATTTTCGCCCCACAGCTTCCGGCGGGGAGGCGCCACCTTCGCATTTCAGGCGGGAGTCCCGGATCGTCTCATTCAGCGGCATGGCGACTGGCGTTCAGATGCTTACCGGCGTTATTTGACACTTCCTCTCTCTAAACGAACTCTGGTTGCCGACTTAATGGCTGCCGGCCTTACGGTTACGTGATTCAATTACGGTTCATAGTCCCTCAGCCTTGAGGCAATTCACCAATTACTAGAGCCAGTTTTCGGATATTTTTTTTCACCTTTGACATTTTATTACTTATTCTCCTTTTTTTTTTTCCCTTTTCGTTTTCAATTTTCCAACGTTTGGGCCTCCACATCCAATCCTTTTTTTCCCTCCTCTTGGGGGTCTATTTGTTCTACCAATAAATTTTGTTTGTTTTGGCCCAAACGTTGTCAGCCTCTTTATCCTCGCGTCGTACCGAGCATTGTTGGAAATAATTTGGGTGTTTTGTTATTAGGTAAAACGAGTTAATTATTTTCCTTGCGATTAGCGCATATCATGTTCCATAGTTTCAGATTGCGTTACCTCGTGCTAGCCGCTAGTGCACGTCTGCCAAATCTTGTACCCTCCCTCCCGCCCAGGGGGGTCTATTTGTTCTACCAATAAATTTTGTTTGTTTTGGCCCAAACGTTGTCAGCCTCTTTATCCTCGCGTCGTACCGAGCATTGTTGGAAATAATTTTGGGTTTTTGGAGTGCTAAATTCAAGTTGGAGTCTCTGAGGTTGTAAGTAGTAGTGTCACGAACTAGGTGAAATGCTTCAGTGAGGTACTCAGGAGCTTTGTTGTGCATAATCTTGTGCATCATAATCGCAGTATGATGGTGGCGACGGACTCCAAGAGTGTCCCACTGAAGCATTTTCAATATCTCAGCTGATCTAACATCCCATTCGCTTTGAGTGATGATCCGAGCTGCTCGGTTATGGAGTTTGTCAAATCTCTCTGAGAGGCCTTTGTTTAAACCTGCCCAAACTACATCACAATAATCAAATAATGGAAGAATCAACGATTTGTAAATCATAATTAAAATTTCTTTTGGGACAAACGGTCTAACCTGTTTTAAACCGGCAAGGCCTGCAGAAATCTTCTTTGCGATATGGTCTACATGGTTCGACCATGACAAATGTTCATCTATATATACACCTAAAGATTTACTATAGTGTACCCTCTTTATCGGATCATCACCTAATAATCAAATTATTTGATTTGGAGAGGAAACGTCAGTTGGACTGCTTTATATTTAGAGCAAACTAAAAGATACTCAGTCTTAAGTACGTTTAGACTTAACCTATTGGCGATAAGCCACTGTCCAATGCCTGTTAATTCGTTGTTGACCATCCTCTCTAGATCACTAAAGCAAGATGCCGTAATAGTTAAGTGTCGTCAGCAAACATCCGTGCTTTTGAATAATTTAGGGAACAAGGTAGATCGTTAATATAGATAAGAAATAGCAAAGGACCTAGTATTGAAACTTGGGGTACACCACAGGAAATAGGTTTGTCTTTCGATAGAAAACCATAAAGTTCGCATCTTTGGTGTCGACCTGAAAGATATGATTTGAACCATGGAAGAGAATTATTGCCTACACCGAGGAGCCGTAATTTGTCTAGTAAAATATTGTGGTCGATTGTGTCAAAAGCTTTAGCTAAGTCAAGAAAAACAACAGAGGTGATATGACCGTTGTCAATATTGAAGTACCATTGATTGCAAGCGTCAAGCAAAGCCGTGGTAGTGGAGTGAAACAATCAAAATCCTGATTGGTATTTGTTCAACAAATTATTGTCCAAAAGATATGCACAGAGTTGGTTATAAACAAGCTTTTCCGTAACTAGTTTAGAAATAGAAGACAAAATGGAAATTGGACGATAGTTGTTAGGATTTGATTTACTGTTACCCTTATGAAGTGGAAAAATCTTTGCAACTTTCCAATCACTGGGGATATAGCCGCTGGAAATTGATGCGTTGAAAAGAAAACAAAGGGGCTCAGCAATGATATCAGCTGCAATTTTGAGTAGTTTGTTTGGAATGTGATCTAAGCCAGCTGATTTAGTAGTGATTAATTTTTTTTTTCAGGATATTTAGTACCTCAGACGGATGAATACAACTTAAGCTAAAATTTGAA
>JAEMWC010000568.1:0-15000 GCA_016490735.1 Pachyseris speciosa | reverse complement strand
CGTTATCTGTCACATGTTCCGAACTCGTATGCAAATTTTTAGTGAGTGATAAAAAGGTGCCGAATGACCTTTGTGGTTTCGTTTGGATTCGCAAAGTTTAGATCAGTTTAATTAGCTGAATTTGTTTTTAGATCCTAGTTCAGAACGTTTGTTTTGTTTACCGTTTGGCTACTTTCCGTGTGTAATCGTGGGTTACCTATTCGTTTGCTATTAAAACCGTTCACACTTATTTTTGGATGTTGTGAGGTGATCAGTTCGCTTGGCGTTTTACATAGCTGTGGTTACGAGTTCACCGACGTTCGTTCAAAACAAGTTTTTGTATTTGGGGTGGCGAATGGTTCTTCAACTGAATAAGTGTCTCGCAGAATTTTTGTCAAATTTCACAGGTCTTGGAGTCTCGAATCTTTTCACTTTGTCGTCTTGGAGTGTCGATTTCTTTTGCAAAGCTGGGAAAGTCTCGGGCTCGCAGGAAATATATTATTCTCAATGTCTCGCAAAGTCTCGGATATAATTATTTTTCATTCGCCTTCCCTTGTATTGGGTCTTCAGTCAGTCACCGGTTCTCGGCTATGCGTTCGAAGTTTTCCGTTCATGGTCATCTAAATTCGCAATGTTTACGTGAGCTGCTTACTCGTTAATGACCTCCCATCAATATATTTTCAACGAGCCGTCTGGGCGTTCATAGCTACTCGTTCGAAATTTTCAATGAGCCGTTCAGTCGTTCATGACCATCCGTGCGAAAATTTTAATCAGCCGTTCAGGGTTCATAGCAACTCGTTTGAAATTTTCAATGAGCCATTCACGGTTCAGTATCGTGCGTTTCAAACGGGTTGATGACTCGTTTCTTACCCGTTCAGTAGCCATGCGTTTCACCCGTGCACGGAACCCGTTTGTTTACGTTTTCGCGTGAGAGGTCACAAATACCTTTCGTTTACTAGGACCTTCCGCCTCACTTGCTAGCTAAGTAATGTTACTTGCTAGAACTCTGGGATTGGCAGAGTGTTGAAGATCATTTGTTCCGACATGAATAACAACTTGATCAGGATTTTTAGACAGGCTGGGAATCATATAATGTTTCATGTCATTGGAAGAGCACCCAGGAAAGAATTTGCGATGGAGAGAACCACAGGATCTCATTCGTCTCATATCGATATGCTTTATCATTGAGTCTCCAAGAATAACGGTTGTTTCAGGGTTCGTTGGCTGAATGTTGTGGTTGTTATGGTTGGACGAAGATCTTGAGGCTCTCCTTTGAACTGTCGACCAACTGTTGTCATCATGAGTGCAGTCTTGAGGTGAAGATGATGTTGAATCAGAACCACGAGGTGTTAAACTGTCGTGCATGGTTGATTTGGCCTGATTTTCGTTTAGCAATTTCAAAGCGGTAATCAGGATGGCTCTTTCATTTTCAAGATTTTTAATAGTCGCATTTGCCTTGGTAAGAGAAGATCATTCTGTATCAAGGAGATTCTGTAAACTCTTGAACTGTTCTTGCAGAATACTGTTTTCACTTTGTAGGTGATTATTATCAGGATGCATTTGCATATTCCTTGAGTTAACAAAGTTCTGAAGATCGTTGGCTTTCTGATGAAGAATTTGGATATCTGACTTTATGGCCAAGCAGCCACCACACATAGCCGCATTGGAAGTTAGCGAAGACTCTGATGTCTGTGAAGAAATTAAGTCCACAGAAGCTGGCGATGGAGGCGAATTAGGACGATTGCAGTGATCCGAACATGAGACATTTTGACCAGAATCAAGGCGGAGCAAATCATTCTTAGAAGCGATAAGCTTTCCCAGTTTTTCTATTAGGATGGCATAGTCAGCTCCTTGGGTCTGTACTGTGTGAGTTGAGGAGAACCATTTGACAATTACGCCACCAACTTTAAAGGAGAACATTTTATGCGCGGGGTCTTCAGATGTGTCGCCATCTTCGTCGACCTCGAGTAACATCTTGACCAACGAGATAAGTTGTTCGAAGTTTGCGAACCATTTAAACTGGTCTTTTGCTTCCAGATAGCTTAAGAAAGCTACCAAGCTCGAGATATTTTCTTTAGAAGCCATTTTGTCTTGAGATTCAAACGAAGAAAACAATTTCAAACCAAATCGAAAAGATACACACGTCGATACACCTACAATGACAATGACACTAACAATAACAATAAAGAGAAAGGAAGGGAGGACTGATTGGCATCAAGGAGTGTGTAAGGAGGGAGAACAAATCCCTTCATCGCTACCTTAGAGAGAGCACAGAGTGGATGCTTCAAGCTGCGTTGAAGGAGAAGGTGATTGTTGAAGAAGAGAGTCTTCAGGACTACGAGAGGAGGAGGAAAGAAGAGAAAGTTAAAAACTGGAAGGAGAAAGCCCTACATGGAGAGTTTGTCCAACAAATATCAGGTGAAGCTGGAGAGGAGTCTTGAAGATGGCTCAGGAATGGATTCTTAAAAAAGGAGACAGAAGGTTTGATTCTGGCTGCTCAGGAACAAGCTTTAAGAACAAACGCGATCAAGTACAGCATAGATAAGACCTCAGAGACACCACTGTGTAGATTGTGTGGAGAAGCCACAGAAACAGTACGACACATTGTCAGTGGATGCAAGAAGCTTGCCCAGAGAGAGTATAGGAAGCGCCACAACAAGGTGGCCTTGCGGTACACTGGGAGATGTGCAGGAAGTATGGGATAGAGTGTACTGACAAGTGATATGACCATCAACCCTTGCTAATCGCAGAAAATGGAGAAATGAGGATTACCTGGGACATGACTATCTGTACACAGACAAAGTGCTGAAGCATAATCAGCCAGATATTACTCTAGTACATAAAGACACACAGAAATGGACACTTATTGACATAGTGGTGCCAGTGGACCAGAACATCACCAGGACTGAGGAGGAGAAGGTGGAAAAGCACCAGGAACTAGCATTTGAAATAAGAAGGATTCATGGAGCCTCGAAAGTCACAATAATACCTATCATTATTGGTGCTCTTGGAAGCATATCGAAAAGTGCAAAGACCTGGTTTGGCAAGCTCGATGTACCTGACTTCCTTGGAAGTGTACAATTATCGGCCATTCTTGGAACTGCTCACCTGTTGTGGAACGTGTTGTGTCTCTAAGCTACGGGGAGTTGCTGAGACACAATCAACACTACCCAGTAGAACACCCGACAACTGGAGAGAATCAAATAATAATAATAATAATAACAACAACAACAACAACATATTTGACCAGGGTAAACCCGTCAGCTAAAGTTGTTATAAATGGGTGCCCTGCTGGGCAACTAAAAAATTAACAACTAAAAGGAAAATAGCTATAACAGATGAACCATCAGAAAAATGTAAAAACTATGTACAATGTCGATGGATAAGACTCTATAAACTCCAAAAGATTTACCAAAACTCTAAAAAAAAATAATATCACCAAGCTGTGGTTTAAAAAACACTATAGAGTCAACTTCCTTTAGATGCGGTGGCAGACAGAACAGAACTTTTGATCATTTGGAAAAACCATTACCTCAGGACTCCAGCTTTTGCTTCAGCATTGTTGGTTTGAGCAGAACCAAGATAGCAAGCTGGAATCTTGTACAGGCTAAAGAGATATAACACAATGTTTTAGTGCATTGTTTAATTGTAATCATAAAGCCATATTTGTCATATGCATGTGAATGCCACTTTATTGTGCTCTTTCACACTGAAAGTGGTTGACTTACCTAAGTTTAGCAACTTGATCCTCCATGAGTGAAATCAAGGGTGAAATGACGGCAGTTGTACCTCCAGTATACAAAGAAGGAAATTGATAGCAAAGACTCTTGCCATATCCTACCAAATGCCAAAACAAAACCCACTTTACAATGCATACATAATCAATATTAACACATATTGTATCATTAATTAACTGTATGACAAAATATCTACTAAATTCTACACTTACCAAAACCAGAAAAGTCAGAATGTAGGCACCACAAGTTTCAACCTCGTTCCCAGGGTCTCTCCTCTTCCTGCCCCCTGGAGCGAGAGAGAATAGACCCTGGTTCAGGCTGGTCACATGTGTCAGAGACAGTTGAAGACGTTAGGGAGGGGTCCTTATATTTCAATATTTTGTTGCCGTTTGTTTTGTCACAATCCAAGCGAGGACTATCACGTTCTCTACTCGCTGACAATTTCATGCAGTCATCTGGGAAAGTCATCGGTTTCAAAACAACTCTCATCCATTGGAACTAAATATTTTATTTCTCTGATATTCAAAAAGCTTTCGATCACTATCACTGCTTTAGTATCGAAAGGCGGCAAGCATGAAGTGATGCGAAACGTAACCGCACTTTAGTGTTTTATCTGATATAAAGAATAGTGTGTCCCCAACCCCATTGAGACCGCATATGAGAAAGATCCAGACATGCACAGCCGTTGTAAGAGTCCTAATATGCCCATGGACTCTTCATGGTTGCTGTGTAAAAGTTTCGTTTTCATTCGCTACAGTTAAATTAAAGTATTGATGCATCCGAATTAATGCTGTAACATATCAACGTGGTGTGGTAGATATTTTGAGAAGATCGAATAATAATCGTTTCCTGTGAAATGTGCCTCCGATGATTTTCATGGTCAAAGCTTTTGGATCTTCCACAGCCTCTGAAAAATATAGCTTGTTTATTTCTTCTTCTTTCCGAGCCACTTCGAGCAAAATATAAATTTCGAAGAAACTTCGGCTGACAAAATGTTTGTTGCGTTAACCTCTTGGCAAATGAGTGGCTATTTTGTTTCGTGGTATGCAAAATTTTGGCGTCTGTGGTGCTGTTTGGCTTACCAACAAAGAATTGACCACTGTGTCAAAGCAAATCGAGGAATTGTGTGCAACCCTTCACTCTGACGAAGGGATAGTGATTTGAAGCCGTTATAAATGTAAACATTTAGCGTGCAATTGCTTACTTGTGTTCTTCGAAAGTAATACTTCCGTATCACTTCAAGCCTTGATCCCGACCAGTTACCCTTTAGCCATTCACAACTTTTGTTTTGCCTTTCAGCCGTCGCCTTGTAATTTTGTTTTGGCGGCTGAGGATTTATCCCCCTCGACATGGTCTGTGCTTCAAGGATAACACGCTTCGTTGGCTTTCGGTACTCGTCCACTCTCCCCTAGGCTCAGTAGAGACAACTTTCATACTAACCCGCCCCTCCCTTGACTTGTTTATTTGTAATCTCCCAGATTCTGGGAGACATGTGACCAGCCTGAACCAAGGTCTTTTCTCTCTCGTTCCAGGGGGCAGGAAGAGGAGAAACCCTGGGAACGAGGTTGCACAACTTTAATGAGCTTGTTTAATGTGCAACTTTCAATTTACCATAATTCATGATTTTAATTACCTGTCGCCATGACAACACAGATATCCTGTTTATGATTGAGAACTTCATTGATTATCTTCCACTGCATACTAAAAGATAGGATGGGGATTAATAATCAATTAGGTGAATTATCAGAGTTTACATATGACAACAGACTCAAATCAAGTCAAGAGACTTTTTGAATGAACAGGGTTTGCATAACAAGATTAAATTAATCAAATTGAATGATTTCTTATTCTTTACTATATCTCTCACTTAGCATGCGCAATGCGATTGGTCAATTTTGCAGGCCGTATTCTACAGAACAGCCCACTTGACTTCAACTAGTTTTCTTTCCCGCGCGCCAGCCGATTAACCTCAGAGATGTAATAAATATCTTACAAACCTCATTTTCTCGGCCATACTGTAAGTTACAGGAAAAAAACTCGGTTGGTAACTTACAGTACAGACCTCGAACTTGGTTAGTAAGAGGTATTTAATTGCCAATGTTGCATGTGCAGTCAGTTTTCCTCTCTGTCAAACCAGTATCCACAGAAGGGACTAAACACAGAAGAAAATATCTCACATGCCACTTCATTTCCTCACAAACAATTCTATGTACAATGATGAAATAAAAAGATACTGTATGGTTAATTAACACTCCAGTCTAAAAGAATACAGAACAATGTTCAATCTGTTTGCGCAACACTGTTCAGTGATGACTACGTAAGATAATCATTCACTTACGGCCTAAACTTGGCATGTCCAAAGTACTTCTTCAGGACCTCAATATATTCAGCAGCTGGTTTTATTTCACTAGTTTCTGATAAAGAAAACACATGCAAAACTATGCTTAATGACCAACCCATGGTATCTGATTAACCAGTTCCCCTATTTGCACTCAAGTTTTTTAAGGTGAGAGCTTTGAGTTCCCAAAACAGTTGTTTAATTTTTTTTCAGTATTACTGTATGTTCATGGTCTGATCAAAAACATAACAGCCAACCTCTTGGATTTCTTTGAGTTACAAGTTGAGTTTGAGTTATTGTGTTAGCCATTCTTGGCACACAAGAGTAGTAAATATTGAGAACAAGTCACTGGGGAGACAATGAAATGCCACTTTATTTGTGTTCAAAGTTATACTTTCATAGAATTTTGCTAAATGGCTGTCATCCAATCAAAACTATGACGTGCCAAAACGGACGAAAATACTTCTTTCATATATATTAGACTTCTCCTAAATATATAATACTTTTTCATATAGATATAACTCGATGTAGAAATATCCAACTTGTTTCCAAATAAACACAATACTTCTTTGATATATATGACTTCTCCTAAATATATAATACTTGTTTCATATAGATAAAACTCGATGTAGAAATATCCAACTTGTTTCCAAATAAACACAACATCTTGTAAATATATAAAACTTCCTTTGAATATTTATATAACTTGAGGCACACATACAAAACTTGTTTCAAATATTTGACTTGGGCCGCATATATAAAACTTCTTATCGATTAGATTATTGCAAATCGATGCCACAGTTAGTATCCAGGCCTCTGGAAAACAGGTTTACCTAAAACAGGGAATCCGGAATCTGGAATCCGGAATCTAGAAACTGGAATTAATAATTACTGAGATGGTTAAAAGAACCGAACAAGACGATAGATGTCTTACAGAAGGAGGTAGGTGACAGGACTGAAGTCTTAGTCTGCGACTTGGTTTGTTCTTTCCAGTTGAGTCACTGTGGAGGGATATAGGGATAACTATTAAGAAAGACCATATGCAGGATCATTAAATGGAACTTAACGACCTGACCCGCGAGATTTTACACTAGCCTCGTACATGTTTAACCTTAAGAAACAAACAGGCCCATACAGTGCGACCCTCGCTGCAAAAACGTAGTGAGAAGCATTGCTATTGGAAATAAAATCTTTCTTGGAGCAGATTAACCACGTTTATCGCCTACTGTAAAAGTAGGCCTGGCGGAGTCCTCAGTTGTTGTAGATATCCTTAACCAATCAGAAGTGGAGAGCAGCGGATTTCACGTGCTCGAGGTTCCTATATAAAAGTTTCAAGGTATATTGGGCACCATACTGACTTAGCTTTCAGCAAAGGAGCGACTCTTGGAAAGCCCCTCGAAAAAAAGAGCAATGACAGAAGACGGTATGAGGGTGAATCTTTCTGAAAATGTTGTAAGGAAACGAAAGCGCTAAAACAATCCTCACCCAGCCCCCATAGCTATCATTTCCAAGTGGGGCATTTATAAATGTCTTTTTTTGTAATGAATAATTTTTTGTGTATTTTTTTCTCCAATTAATCTCTCAAATTATATTTTCTTTTTTCTGCACATTTAAAGTTTTTTTAAATTGATTTTTCTTCATCTTTTGGAGATGTTCCAGAATGTCCCATGTTCCGACCATGTTCCTCATTTTATCGACTGCCACTCAACAACCTGAAATGTACACACCAAGAAAGTTCCCAAACAGACAATGACCAATCAGGCGTAAGCGTTCCCATGCGCAATTAAGTCAAAATATGCAAAGCGATTTTTCTCTGGTTTTTGGTCACGTAGCGTTCAAAATAATAAGCAAAAAAATAGCTCTTGTTTTATAAAGATCAAGCTGAAATGAATAACAAAACATTGAAAACGGAAAAAAAGTTGCTCGAAATCAACAATCGAAAGTTGTTCAAAAAGTTGCTGTCAACTTGTGGACAGGCCTAACACTTTTCATCGACAAAAAGAATAAGAGAAGGCGTTTTTAGTTAAAATGATTTGATTTTAAAATGTTCAAAATGCACAATACATTGATTAGTATCATTGTGGTGTGAATGAAAGCCGTGTGCTTCAAAGGAATCAGGCGGTTTATTAAAAGCAAAACCAAAGTATTAAAATGCCGCCCTAGAATAAACTTCATGGGCTTGATTGCTGCAAAACTCAGGCTAAGTCATCATATAATTTGTTGACCATATTTTTACCCAAGCGACTTCAACCTTTGTCAAAATTTTGCACCAAACTTCTTTTTCCAGATTTCCCGAATTCCGGATTCCAGATTCCACATTCCATCTTTTAGGTAAACCTATTTTCCAGAGGCCTGGATACTAACTGTGGTATCGATTTGCAATAATCTAATCGATAAAAAGTTTTATATATGTGGTGCAAGTCAAATATTTGAAACAAGTTTTGTATGTGTGCCTCAAGTTGTATAAATATTCAAAGGAAGTCATATATTTACAAGATGTTGTGTTTATTTGGAAACAAGTTGGATATTTCTACATCGAGTTTTACCTATATGAAACAAGTATTATATATTTAGGAGAAGTCTTATATATATCAAAGAAGTATTGTGTTTATTTGGAAGCAAGTTGGATATTTCTACATCAAGTTATATCTATATGAAAAAGTATTATATATTTAGGAGAAGTCTTAAAAAGGACGTCTCCTTAGAGGGCTAGATGAGGTTTACTGTTAAGCCAGTTAAATCCTCGGCCAAATGATCAAACATTGTTGTCATCCAGAAATCCAGAATCATAGCCATCACACAAAACGTACGGTGACAAAACAAACAATATTATTGATCTGACCAAGTGAGCCTACATTATAAGTTTTGTACATTACCACTGAAATTATGAGGCAACTAGCTTCCCACTCACAAAAGCTTCGTGGCAAGCATTGCATGAAAATGTTTGATCTGGATTAGACATGGAAAACCATTTGAATGCAAAGTTGAGCTGACTAAATGGTAAAACATCTTCAAACACGATAATGAACTGGAGAACAATTTTGATCTTTTAGCCTGGCCTCTAATTGGAGCATTGTATTAAATTATTAAAATCAATTTTTTTTCTTTTTAAGTGTTATGAAATTACAGTAAGTATTACAGTGCACGCTATGTACTAAATAAAACAACAAAAATTAGAACTACACAAGTGATGTCATGTAATTGTCATTTTTAAGAGGCCATCAACACATACTTAATGCCTACTCACACGCTTAGGTTGGGGGGAGGCAGGATAAACAAAATTCAGATTTGGATGTTAGGGTGGGGTATGATGGCCAAGGACTGCCACTAAGTTTTGAGGACAATGTTTTCTTTTTTAAGCAAATAAAATGTGAAACAAAATGCAAATAAAATTAAAATCAAATACGAATGCTATGAAATATAAAAGAAAATGCAAATAACGTCAAAATCAAATGCAAACGCAATTAAATGTAAAACAAAAAGCAAAGTACAAATCAAAATCAAACTTGATTCAGATTAAAACTGAATACATTTTTAACCCATTGACTACCAAGAATTTTGCCAAAAAACACCTTTTGAAGCTCGTCAAGCCCTTTTCTGGCCAGATTCTAGCCAAAAAGAACCAAAACTGTCCAAAACTCTGTTTGCTGGTGGAGTTCATTGCACCATTTGTTCCTGATACTTAATATTAGCTTTCCAAGATTGGGCATGCGCAGAAAGCAAAATTTCGAGGTTTTTGAGTTGAAAAGTTCCATCACCCCTCGCCTTCTACCTTTCGCTTTCTCTCCTCCCCCTTTTCTTTCACTTTTCTTGCCTCGCTTTCTTTTTCTCTTGCTGGACATTTCCTGGGTTTCCTTTCGGTGGGAAAAGATTTTGTGGAAAACTTTTAGGATCACAGGATTAGGTGGAAGGAATTGCAGGTGGGTAGTGGAGCAATATTTTCATTCAAATTTTTGGCTCAAGGTCACTTGGTTTTTTTGCGTTTTCTTCGGCCTGCTGGAAGGAATTGTGCTCATTTGGGTATGGTTTGAAAGATCTCTCTATGCTACATGTAAAAGTTGTCCATGAGCATTCAAACTGATGATTTCATAAGCGGTACAAGGGCCGGTTTTGGCCGACACGGGTGCCAATGGGTTAAAAGAGGATCTAAATTCGAAGTTAAAGTAAATTAAATTGAATACACTTTGAAAAGATAATATACAAAACAAAGTTAGTGGGAGCGCTCAGCCATGCAAAAATTTACTTTCGTTTGAAAAATTATTTCACGTGGCCGAGCACTGCCACTACCATCATGCTTCACATACTTCAATCAATGCTTCAAGTGGAGCACATGGAACTGGAGCAACTACAGAATACAGGGCCAAATTTTGAGGATTAGTGCTTGTCGGCTTGGCAGTCACTTTAGTGCTTTAACATGAGGGAGTGAATGGAAGTACCAAGAAAAACCACATTGGAAAGAAGTCTCCTATAGATCAGTAGTAGAGCATCTGAACTAGTAATTAAAAGGTCATTCCCATTGGGAGAACTCAGAATTCTTTTTTCTGAGTTTGTGTGCAACAGTATTGAATAAATCACAAAATTAGATCTTTACCATCTCACTCTCATAGCCAAGTTTTTACCAGTTCTTTTGCCACCGTTCAGTTCCACTAGCTTCAGCATAGATGCCTAACAGGGAGCAGGGATGGCGTAGTGGTGAGAGCACTCGCCTTCCACCAATGTGGCACCGGGTTCGATTCCCGGTGGTGCACCATAAGTGGGCTGAGTTTGTGTTGGTTCTCGACCCTGCTCCAAGGGTTTTTCTCCGGGTACTCCAGTTTTCCTCCCTCAGCAAAAACCAACATACGGCTTATTCGAGCTGGCTGTAGGCTGTGCTCCAAGGTCATACATGGACCGTATAGCGGCTGCCAGAGGCGCCTTGTATATGCTTTCGGTTTGACCTTGTTAAGCTGCGTCCTTGCTGTACTTTGCGAGGATGATTAGCACAGACAGTTATTATTATTATGTTATTATTAATTACACCATAACAAAGCCAGTGGGACAATTTTACAGTTCTCAAAACCAGTCTGAGAATGGGTATGGAATTCAGAGGCCATGTCTAAAAGGGGATAGAAAATGGGACATTTTGAATTGAAATAGGGTCAGGATGTGTAGAACGGGGAAGCATAATCCAGCACCAAAACTCAGGAGTTACCCCCCACTCCCAATTAAGGATATCATTATTTTAATCAAGTTTAAAATAAAGTTACCATGAGTTTCTGATGATTCATTCAAACTATCTTTGTGGCTTGCATTCAGAATCTCTGATTCAGTCTGGCTTTGGTTGCAAAGTTCTTCAATGTCAACCTAACCGGAGAAGCCATTAACAGAGATATATTAACAGTGAGTACTTCCCAACTCCTATCCCTAATTGAAGGGTGTTCCGCAAAAGGGGTGTATATTGCCTTTTTACCTTAAAATCCAAATCTCTCTTCATTCACTCTGCTTGAGCATAGTCCAGATTGGTTACATGGTGTCAGAAATGAAGTTCTGCACTTATTTTGTGATTTAACCCATTGACTACCGAGCATTTTGCTGAAAAACACCTTTTGAAGCTCATCGAGCCGTTTTCTGGCCAGATTCTAGCCAAAAAGAACCAAAACTGCCCAAAACTCTGTTCTTCAGATCCTAGCTTTCTAATCGCAAAATAAGTACAGAACTTCATTTCTGACACCATTTCTAGTCTATATGCCAAAGCAGAGTGAGTTTAGAGATACTTTGGATTTTTATGGCAAAAAAGCAATATACCCCCTTTTGCAGAACACCCTTTAATTAGGCCAATAATCACCTCAGCCATTGCACCATCAAGTTCATCATCACTAATTTCAATCACGTCATTTGACTCATCACAAATATAGCTGTTCATGCCGTACTCTACACTGGTGTCCCTTGAATCCTGCAGTAAAAAATTAAAGATAAAACAAAACTGTCCAAAATAAATAAATAAAATTATGAATACATTTAACAGTACTGTTTCACTTAAAATAGAGCACTTTTTCAGGATAGGCTCAAGAGTTTTAGTAGCACATGCATATCGTGTCACACAACGAAGCCAGGATGCACACTGTAATTTTTATTTTGTGTGACATGCTATGCCTGACATACCATGTTTACAATTGCTATGTGATTAACTAAGAACGCCAGAAATAAAACAAGTTGAAAATGTGCTTAAGTTATGGTTGCCCTTGCTAATTTTGAGTCCTGTGTTTGAGGTCAGCATTTGTGCACACACATCTCAGAGTGTATCACACCCATAAGTCCAAATTTCTGCATGATGAAAGTGCAACATATAAAAAGTAAAAACAGCAGCATAAAATTGTACAAACCTGAATGAACAAAATTCAAGAAACATTTGCTTTCACCTCAAAATTTTGTGCAGTGACCTGTGTCGATCATTTGGCATGCATCCATGCATTCCCGGTGTAGTCAATCGAACAAAACCAAACCAAAAATCAATGGAACTCAATCGAACTCAATCGTTCAATTGTTGTTTGATTGGTTTGGTAATCAAACACAATTGAACTGGAACCTTTCGGTGAGTTTATTAAGAAGAAAAGGGGAGATAGGGGTCCAGGTCTCTCCTGGGACCTCAAGAATATCCCTGGTCTGCATTATCCCAGGGAAAGACAGGTTACATGGTTTACTGTGCTGTTCATGCTCAACAGTATTAATAGTGAATTTATCAATTTTGGATTTTAGTTAATTGCGTGTAATTGAAAACTGTTTATATTTTCACACTTACCTCACATACATCCGATCGATTCAAGTGAAACTAGCTGAATGCTTATTGTTTTTTATGAAGTTTCATCTTTCTGCCAAACAAAATCGAACTAATTGCATTGATTTAGTTTGATTGGTTCGATTTAATCTAACTCTTCCCAGACATCGGGGCAAAAAGTTTTTCTTTCAATTGAGATGTGTGTCGAAAGCTGAGTGGGTTTGCATGGTTCGGTAAGTAGATATTTCACTGACATCAACAGTGAAAAAAGCACTCGTGTTAGCCTTTAATCATCACTTCCAGAATTGTTGGTTTCACGTGGGGTTTCACGTGCTACACCCTCTCCAACATCTTGCCTGTTTACTTGTGTTTGAAATTGAAGCCAACACATAACTTATTTGGCTGCAGCACCTTGTTTGAAACCAGATGAAACTGGTTTTATGGTGCGTGTACTTGATTATGTGTTGTTTAATTTAACTTTATTGTTTCCAACTTGTAGCTACATGATAACTGTATCTTTTAGCTTATAATGTAGTAATCTAATGCATAGCTTATAATATAGTAATATTGTAGTAGTAGTAGTAGTAGTAACGTAATCTTTTAGCTTATAATGTTTAGTGTTTAGTTAGTACTAATACCTGCCAACATTAGCTGATGCTATATGCGGGTTATGTAAATTCTCTTTATATATTATTTTGATGGAAATAAAGTACATGTGGTAGTAGTAGTGAAAAAAAGCATTCGATTTTCGAAAGTTTGATTGTGTTTGATTGTTTAAGTGTTCAATTTCTGAATGTTCGATTGGCAAAATTTTTGGGCAAGTTCAATGATGCTCAATTGCCGAACCCAATCAAACACCGGGATGCATTGCCCAGCATGTAGTGTGCTACTTTCATGCATGCAAAGTTATCAAGTTTAAATCTGGATCCAGTAAATAATTTTTTTCAGTAATGCATCCTTTGCAGGATGTTGGTCACGTGGTACAAAAACGCCATGCTGGGACGCATGAACAACCCACTGGGACTAGTCAAACAAAGAGCTTACATCATTTAAAATAGTAATTTTCTTTGTTTGTCTAGCTCCAGTGGGTTGTTTTCATCCTAGCATAATTTTTTTGTACCACATGACTGACATCCTGCAAAGGACCCATTCACAAACTGTCTTCCTTTGATGTGGCTTAAGTTCTACACTATAATGCACCTATCAATGGTTTGCCCCAGGATAGGGGGGGGGGGGGGGGTGGTAGCAACCCATGGGAAATTTGACATTTTCAGGTTTTCAAATGTCAATTTCCCCACCCTTGCCCTTCCCCTCCCCACATAAGTCAAATTCCCACCCCTGGGGACCACAGACCTTGCACAGTAAGTTAAATAAACGAAATGATAGGCACTCACAACAAACTTTTCAAGATGGCAGTCAAGTCAAATTTACCACCCTGGGGACCATTGTAGATGTCAAAATCCCCACCCACGTGCACTTTACTAAGTCTAATTCCCGTGGGTTGCCCCCCCCCTCCCCCCCATCCTGGGGCAAACCACTGATAGGTGCATAAGTTCTGGCAAGATTTCCGCACATTCCCATACATTTATTTTTCACTCATTTTTGGAACAGGGTGGGTGCAATGATGCATGTATAATATTATTATTATTGTATGGGGTTGTGCAGAAAATTTTTCATAAGCTCTTGCTATACTGCCACAAGTTCATCTAGACAGCTTTCCAATAAAGCAAGAAAAACGGTAGGTCACCGACTTTGCTTTTCAATGGGCTTTTACTGAGATATAAGCTTATGTAAGCCACTTGAAACCGAATTGAACATCAGCACAGCAGCTATATCCCTTCACTTAAGCTTAAATCATAACGTAGCAAACCTCGGTTAAGCTTGTGTTCCCTGAATCCTTTGAAATATCCTTGTCTCTTTTTCTCACAATTATCTCATGCAGTTCAGACGTATTTGACTCAATGACAGACAGTAATGAATCAATTCGATTGCTGTCCTCGATAATGTCGTTCTGCAACACCACTTTTGTCTCTGAAATCTCAAGCAAAGCATCTAAAACCCTCGAAATCCTGCCATGTACATCTGCGTTCTTATTACTCTCCATTTGTTAATTGTTTAATCTGAAGTTAAGCAGTAACAGCGTTCTCTCCGGAACTGCGACCGCCATGTTGGCCATTTCCCGCGTCTGGGAA
>JAEMWC010000567.1:552500-581922 GCA_016490735.1 Pachyseris speciosa | reverse complement strand
AAAATCTTGACTATTAGCTGAGAAATACCGGTTTTTTTTAACTGTGTAGCTCAGAATGAAATCTGTCAAGGTTAAGGGATAGCTGAAACATGTTTTGCTTCCTTCTGTGGTGCAACAACAAAAACAAGAAAATTAATTCTGTCTGAATTTTCTGCTCCATCTCGTTGCTGCAACAGTGTATCTGTAACGCCTGAAGGGCGTTCATCAGCTTCACACCAGCCCTCAATATCGTCATTTTCATTAGTTGTATTATCAACATCAGCAGTGAATATGTTGTTATGGTAATACACCATTTTGCTAATGATCAGTTCCTGGTGAATTGTGGGTAGATCCAGTCCTTTGTGGGGGCAAAC
Organism: Pachyseris speciosa; assembly: GCA_016490735.1. NCBI lineage: Eukaryota > Metazoa > Cnidaria > Anthozoa > Scleractinia > Pachyseridae > Pachyseris > Pachyseris speciosa. The sequence goes on along the minus strand of JAEMWC010000567.1, from coordinate 581,569 downwards.
GATCAAAATTACAATTCCAAATTACGTCCTAAAATGGCCGTTTGCCCCCACAAAGGACTGGATCTACCCACAATTCACCAGGAACTGATCATTAGCATGGTGTATTCTGTATTTTATCCTTTGTAAGAATTTTAAAAGTTTGAAACTTGAAAAAAAAAAATAAACAAATAAATAAAATAACATTCGCAGTGAAATTTTATCCTGTTGTCAGATGGGCGAATTTGATATTCATTACGAAGATTTGAGTTTGTTTACGTAGATCGAGTAATTACGAAATTCTGTGTGTTAAAATACACAGAGAAACAGAAAATAATCTTTCTTCGATTAAAAAAATCCCGGATAAGCCTGTTGCATATGTCTGAAAAACAAACGCGTTCAACTTTCGCCTCGAGTAAATATACGCCTGTTCCCAGCTGGTTGTTAAAAGCAGGCCGGGTCCCAACTTACAAGAAGATGGCCTGCCTTACAGTTCGTTTTCAGCTCACTCGACAGCAAATCTGATGTTTACAATTTTAAAATGTTAGAATAAATTTGTTCCTGTTGTCTCGACAAATTCTGTTTCCTTCTATAAGTCGCGTTATTTTCCCTTATCTTGAAATTTTAGCACCCCTTTCGCTTTAATTTCCTTTATTGGAAAGTTATTTTCCCTTCAACTCGTGTTAATTTAAGTCCCGTTAATTTCGAATACCTTTCTAACACGAACGTTTATTTCCTATCATAAGGTAATTACTAGATTAACTTTACAATTCCTTATTTATATCTTGATTTGCTAAAAACTGAGTCAAGTAGTAATTAATGTGGTGAGCCATCCGGAGGCTTTGTTTTATAAATGTAGTAGCGCATGAAAGGGAGGGAATAACTTTATTTATTTATTTTTTAAGGAGTCTCCTGCTGTGAAGAGACCAAACTGAATAAGCAGTTTAAATTTCTCGGTTTGTCAGTTTTAAATAGGGTTTGATTCCTTTGGTAACTAAATGAAAAACTGCTGCTTTGTCTTTACTTACACACGTAGAGAATTTGTCGGATAGTCGGTTTACTGAGTTTAGGTTTTTGAAGCCTGAGATAATGAACACTACAAAAACTGTCGGTTTGTAGATCCTGAGAAACTGACAGACGTTTGTCATTTTGTCGGTTTGTCAATTGTAATTGGTTTTTGAATGCTTTCAATGGTATTGATTTAAGTAAAAACTGTCGCTTTGTCGGCACTGACAAACTGTTGATTGAACAGGTTTTTGAATGATTTGGTAATTACTAAGTGACAGACTGTCTGTTTCTCGGTAACTCGGTACGAAGAAGCGGATAGAATTTTTCAGTTTGTGGGAAAGCACAGAGCAGCTTGGGTGTACAGACTGAGAAGACGTCATTTGGTGATCCGCAACACCAACGCCTTTTATTTCCATGGCCTGATTTTATTTAAATTTATAAACTTGTCGGTTATTTTTCTTAATATTGAAGTGGGTTATCGATAAAGTATGAATAGCGCGCGCTAAATTGTTTCTAATGTTTTTCTCTTGCCAGCTGCTTTAGCACAAAGGACAATAAATGGCGATTAAACAACAGACCCTATAAAATAAGCAAAATTAAAACCTATTCCATTTCCCGATCAAACTAAGTCTTCAAGGTTTTATACAAAAGTAGCGGTAGAGGTTAATTGCATGTCTGATGATGTCACTGTATGAATTAGAAAATTGAATTACAAAATGTAGTAAAAAAGATGATATAACGAAATTTACACAGAATGCTGAGGGTGTTACTTACCACATTAACGGGGAATCAATTCAGACATTGGCCAGTCCCAAGGCAAAACTGCGAATTTTCGTTAATAGTCGAATTAAGCTGTCAGAAAAGGATCCAAAATGTTGAACTCTAAAGCGTACGAGAAGCAAGACGCAGTTCTATCCCTATGCTTTGAAGCGAGTAGTCAGCGACTTGGAGAAGTTGAAAGAAGCAATATATTATGTAATCGTCAGTACTTACTTCCTATAAATGCGATCATGGCATTGCTCACACTGTCTGGAAATATCTTAATTCTGATTGCAACACGTTCTAAAGCCTCAGGGGATATTCTAAAACTTCATTTTTGGCAAAAGTTTGATATTTTATGGTAAAAAGTGCCAGAAAATCGATCACATTTTGCGCCAAATGGGCTTTAAATGTTTAAATATGCCAACGTACTAATACCGCTGTTACAGAAAAACACAATATCCATGATTTTTGCCAACTTTGAATCAAACTAAGCATGTCACAAATAGCGAGAATTTATGGCAGAGTTACCTGGATTCTGGAAAAGCACATTGACATGGAAATTGTTTAACAAAATCTGCTTGTTTTTGCAGAAACTAAGTTACAAGATATTCTGAAATATTGAATTATGTTACCAGATGCAGAAATATGTGTCACAAATTGTAATAACTTGTGAAAACTTTTTAAAGCCAGGAAAAAAAATCGTTTATGTCTGGCAAGAAATAGCCTTAAACAGTTTAGCGTACAACTTTTTGTAGTTTTTGGTAAACTGTTAATCGAGTACGCAAAATGACCTTGGAAATTTCCAACGCCGTTTTTCTCACCACCAAATGGCCCTGGAAGTTTCCAACGTCGTTTAATTCAACAGCAAATGACCTTGGAAATTTCCAACGTCACATTTTTAGAAAAAGTGCAAAATGGCCTGTGAAGAAAACACAAAGAAATTTCTGAGGTTTCAAGAGCAAGACGAAAGCTATACAACAGTTTAGTTTTAGTTTCGCAAACAAGCCCGTTTTAGTACACGAAAATTTGGTTTATCAACGGAGTTGATAATGTAAATTGACCACCGTACAGGGATTCGATTAGCTGACGTTTCGAGCGTTAGCCCTTCGTCGGAGCGAATCGAGGAATTGTGGGTTGTGTATGGTTTATATACAGGAAATGGAGCTACGCTATTGGTGGTAACATGGTAACGTGAAAAACATGAATAAATTAATTGAATGAAAAGCGCTCGTTGACACCGTGGGGATTAAGAGTGCCAATTTGAAAGATCAGTTTTTGCTCGAGATTTTTACGGCTTTCCGTGGTACCTTGATGTAGGGAAAGGCCGGAGATCGACATGTGTTGTTTGGAATGGTTAGGGAGATTAAAATGCCGAGCGACAGGTTTGGATGCGTCTTTGTCATCTTTCTCAACATCACGAAGATGTTCTCGGAATCGGTCACCTAGTCGTCTTCCTGTTTCGCCGATGTATAACTTTTTGCATAATGTGCAGGTTATGCAATAGATAACATTTGCGGAGGTACACGTGAAACGATCAGTGATCTTAACAGATCGCTTAGGGCCCGATATTTTGTCAGTGTTTTGAATGAAAGGACAAGTTTTGCATCGCGAGCGCGCGCATTTAAAAGTGCCAGGTTGTTCAGTCGTTTTGAATGCGCTTTTAACTAGAAAGTTACCTACATTTTTGTCGCGTTTGAATGAAATCAGTGGTGGTTCCGAAAAGATTCTAGCAGTTTCTGGATCATTTTGCAGTATCTTAAAGTTATTTAGAATGATGGCTTTAACTGGGTTATTATGCGGGTGAAATGTGAGGGTGAATGGAATTCTGTCATTCTTTTCCTTTTGTGACGTCTGTAGTGCTGACTGTTGATCAATCTGCTGAGCGCGGTGATGGCCCGATTGAACTACAGAATTAGGATAGCCACGTTTCTCGAAAAAATGGCACATTTCCTCTGATTTGTTGGAAAAATCAGAGTCATCACTACATAGACGTCGAAGTCTAAGAAATTGAGAATAGGGAATGGCGTTTTTGACATGAGATGGATGTGAAGATGAATACAACAAATAACTGTGAGAATCGGTGGGTTTGTAGTGCACACTGGTACATAAGCCGTTGCCGCTGATAAAAACTTTGATATCAAGAAAGGCCAGGGAAGTTTCCGAAATTTCCCAGGTATATTTTAGAGCCGGGTGAAAGGAATTAACGGCGCTTATAAATTGATTGATTTCCTCCTTGCTAGACGAAATTGCGCCGATACAGTCGTCAATGTAGCGACCGTAGAGTTCAGGTTTAGGACCGTTGTACTGATTGAAAAATTGGTACTCGACGTACCCTACAAAAAGATTGGCGTAGCTAGGTCCCATTTTTGTGCCCATCACTACACCATTAATTTGCTTGTAATAGTTATCAGCAAAAGAAAAACAGTTAAGTGTTAAAACTAGTTCAGCTAGGCGGAGTAGCGTTTCCGAGCTAGGTTTTGTAGGGTACGTCGAGTACCAATTTTTCAATCAGTACAACGGTCCTAAACCTGAACTCTACGGTCGCTACATTGACGACTGTATCGGCGCAATTTCGTCTAGCAAGGAGGAAATCAATCAATTTATAAGCGCCGTTAATTCCTTTCACCCGGCTCTAAAATATACCTGGGAAATTTCGGAAACTTCCCTGGCCTTTCTTGATATCAAAGTTTTTATCAGCGGCAACGGCTTATGTACCAGTGTGCACTACAAACCCACCGATTCTCACAGTTATTTGTTGTATTCATCTTCACATCCATCTCATGTCAAAAACGCCATTCCCTATTCTCAATTTCTTAGACTTCGACGTCTATGTAGTGATGACTCTGATTTTTCCAACAAATCAGAGGAAATGTGCCATTTTTTCGAGAAACGTGGCTATCCTGATTCTGTAGTTCAATCGGGCCATCACCGCGCTCAGCAGATTGATCAACAGTCAGCACTACAGACGTCACAAAAGGAAAAGAATGACAGAATTCCATTCACCCTCACATTTCACCCGCATAATAACCCAGTTAAAGCCATCATTCTAAATAACTTTAAGATACTGCAAAATGATCCAGAAACTGCTAGAATCTTTTCGGAACCACCACTGATTTCATTCAAACGCGACAAAAATGTAGGTAACTTTCTACTTAAAAGCGCATTCAAAACGACTGAACAACCTGGCACTTTTAAATGCGCGCGCTCGCGATGCAAAACTTGTCCTTTCATTCAAAACAATGACAAAATATCGGGCCCTAAGCGATCTGTTAAGATCACTGATCGTTTCACGTGTACCTCCGCAAATGTTATCTATTGCATAACCTGCACATTATGCAAAAAGTTATACATCGGCGAAACAGGAAGACGACTAGGTGACCGATTCCGAGAACATCTTCGTGATGTTGAGAAAGATGACAAAGACGCATCCAAACCTGTCGCTCGGCATTTTAATCTCCCTAACCATTCCAAACAACACATGTCGATCTCCGGCCTTTCCCTACATCAAGGTACCACGGAAAGCCGTAAAAATCTCGAGCAAAAACTGATCTTTCAAATTGGCACTCTTAATCCCCACGGTGTCAACGAGCGCTTTTCATTCAATTAATTTATTCATGTTTTTCACGTTACCATGTTACCACCAATAGCGTAGCTCCATTTCCTGTATATAAACCATACACAACCCACAATTCCTCGATTCGCTCCGACGAAGGGCTAACGCTCGAAACGTCAGCTAATCGAATCCCTGTACGGTGGTCAATTTACATTATCAACTCCGTTGATAAACCAAATTTTCGTGTTTCACTCCCCCACCGACGCAGCACCACAGTTTCTTTAGAAACTAATCCCTTTATTCCGTTTTAGTACAGTTGACCGCAGAATGGCCTCAAACCAGTACAAAACGCATCAGACGCATGTTGTGTTTCCGATTACGTTCGGAGGCAATGGCCGCGCACTAAACCCCGTGCACGCGCGAACTTTTAATGGGGCTGTTTTTTGTCGTTATTTCACTTTGTGCACAAGGTCGGCGCACATTAGGGCCGTTTATACGAGAGAAAATAAGCTGCGGCTTTCTCTGGCCACGGCTGCACGGTTGCTGTATGGGAAGATAGATAGAAAAAGAAATGCATCGTTCTACTGATTCCAAAACATCTTTACGGTAATTGTGGTGAGTCCCCTGGAATATATATGGAATCAAAAGAAGGCGGATTGTGCTGCCGCGATTGAGGAGTCAGGGTTCACAGAGAAATCGGAAAATCAAATCGTGGAAGTACTATGTACAACAATTGTCGATCATTTTAATATTCACGGGCGCACTTGTTGCAAGACGTGCTGCTGCACAGAATCAAAGTTTTATTCCCACACTTTTGATCGCTTTACGATAAAATAAAGGATTCTGATGTTCTACCGGGAGATTTTGGGCGTTTTCCATTTACCAAAAAATTCCGGAAATTTCGATGGGAAATGACCATTGGTGAAGAACGTGTTCCATTTGACAAACGTTCCATTTATTCCCAGGCTCCCTACTTTCCCGCTAAACTTCCAAATGGCAACAAAGATGTTTTAAATGAAACTGTAGAGTTGTCTATGTAAGAAGAAGTTCTTTTCAATTCAGAAGACGATGATGACACTCCTATCCTTGCAGCGGTTGCAACTTATATGAGGCGCGATCATCGCCGAAACGAAGGGGTTTTTCAAAAATATATTGCCACGATATTTCATCGATGAATATTTACAAGACACTTCAGGGTGACTCGAGGGACCCTTGAAGCTCAGTGCAGGAAAATGAAGCCACTGGAAGATTCCTAAGCGATACTCTTATTGGTTGTATGGCAAGGCCGCACTTAAAACGCCTACTGTGAAAGGAAAATAACGAAAGACCTTGTTTAATTTCAGATGCAAAGTTTCACGCGGGAAACAATCGGAATAAGCTTACTCAAAGAACCCTCGGGCAAAATTTAATGTTTTCTTCAGTAAATTCTGCTCACCATTGGCATACATCACACAACTGTGATTCATTAACATATGAAGATTGCGTGCTAGTCCATGGCACACGGGGCATTCGTATAAACTATTCGAGGTGACCAAAGAAGGAGCCGCCATCTTATCAAAGATATGGCCGTAAATGGCCGTGAAAGGCCTGGAACTGGGAAAACCTTGTGAAACTCGTAGATGGAACACGCATTTTCCATCGGAAAGTTTCCAACGGGAAAACAGGACTACCTTTTCAGAAGTTCCGTTTATCCCGGAAATTTTCCATTGAAACGGACCAAAAACATGTGTTCCATTTACATCCCAACCGGAATTTCCGGAATCTCTTGGTAAATGGAAAACGCCCTTTGTTTTTAGGGAATTATTTGTTTCTTGACGTTTTCAACAGAGAAAACGCACCTATGATTAAGCATTATTCAAAAAAAGTAGCAGTGCTATTCCTTGCCGCGATTACCGTATGGATTTCCGGTAAAATCTGATTGGCTGACATTTATCGTATGACACAAGATAACATCGCTGTTGACGGGTAAACAACCGAGGGGCGGCAAGCGGCTCGTACAGTAATTGTATCAGGCGTTCTTTTTCTCCCTCCCCCGTACAAATTAAAATTAAAAGAACGCCTGATCGCAGGTTAGGAGCTCACTGAATCGCAAGAGAGATGAAGTGTAAACAACTCTTTAGAACCACCATTTTGGCTTTTTGAGGCAGTTTGGACAGTAAAAATCCCAGTTTATTTTCTTTACGTAAAGTTTCATCTGCCATTCTTGAAAAAGGACATTTAGACCTGTAAATTTGTGCAATTTTTTTTAACTTCATGGGCACTTTAAGAGGTTCGTGAGTTACTTTGCGGAGCCTCTTCAGTTAACAAGGCGAGGCTGGTTGCACACTCTTTCTATTGACAATGAGCTCTCAGTCATATGAAACTTTGCACCAGGCAGTTGCTACTTGTTGGTCCGATCCTAAAGAAAATGTAACTAGATAAAAGCATTTCAAAAATAAGACAATCAAGTTTGTTACGGCACTTTCTTAGAATGTTGAATAAAACGTAGAATGCTAAAAGATCAAGGACGAAATCAGAGTGAAGGGAGACAAACACTGATGTTGTGAATCAACACTAATGTGTTACTCGGATACAAATTCTCACACTTACATCGACGAATTGAAGAACACAAAGGATCGGCAGTTCACATCACGCGAAAATGTAACTAGTTTGAGTTATTTACAACAGTAATAAATTTGAAGTTGAAGTTGAAGTTGAAATCCAAAATTTTGATCAGAAAAACTATTTTCATTATTTTGTCAGAGAGCTATGCGAACAGTGGGGGAGGGTAAATAGACTGCGAGCAGTCCTTCTTTCTTTCCTTCGTCGATCCTGTGAGCGAGCGCGAAGCTCGAGCGAGCGGAAATTCCGCTCGCCCCAATTTCGCTCGCCCGGGCTTCGCGTTTGCTCACAGGATCGACGAAGGAAAGAAAGAGGGACTGCTCGCAGTCTAGAGGGTAAAAATGTTCAAGAACAGGGTAACAGAAAAAGGAGCTACATGTTAGGTGATAAGAAAATTGTTATTAATCCTGTCAGTAATAATGGTAGCAATCAGATGAGAAACATGAGTGCAACAAATATATGAAATTTCTTCTGTTTCAGCCACTTAATTCCAATGTGTTGCCTCTTGAACTAAATATGTATAATTTTCCTTCTCCAACTTCGTTCAAGGGGGAGTCGGAGCATCCGAAGGACACTGAGAAAAGGGGTCATTGATCATGAGAGAATTAGACACGGCCATCAAATGTTTCGCTGACATCTGGGTAAGAGCATAAAGTATGTTTTGCGGGAAAATTATTTTTTTGTCGCAAGGAATGTCTGTTGCGATTCGAGAAGTATTTAACACATTCACAAGAGCCGAAAAGCATCAAGTTAATGGTAGGCGACGGTAAAAGTGCCGCGGCCTGTTTCATTGGTCAAGTTAACGTTAATTCACACCAGCAAAATGGTAACACTGGAACCTCATTGGACTAAAACAAGGTGACTGATAAGAAATGAACCGCGGTGAATTTCATTGGCCAAACTCGACAATACTTTATACAATTCCCCAGAAAAAAAAACAGCCACACCCTGACGCTCAGGTTGATAATTCATTGCAATAAAACAGAAGTGACTGACAGGAAATCCGACACTGTCTCGAATCTCATTGGACGTGAATGTTGATAATTGGCACTAAAAGAGTTCGATAGGCTTACTTTGGTTCAAGTTCACAGAGAACACAGTAGAGGTCTTAATTTTTTTGAATCGAAGGAAGAAGCTAAGATAGTGTTGCCCGAGCCGAGCAAAACATGGGCTGTACCGTAACAAGATCAATACAAGCTGAGGAAAACAGTGCCAAAGGGAGCACGGTGCACTTAACAGAGATTGAAGGAAATTTTGAGGCTAATGGTGGGCCAAGATATAGAAAGACTAGCGACGAGCAGGCGAAAAATATAAATGAAAACAACGATGCCCCTCCAACACACGTCTCACAAACCGGGCGCTATTTTTCTTGGTTGATATCAAGCTCGACTGTTAAGCCGGCTCCAATATCTACTGGTGGATCAAGAAACAGAATGCCTAACGACCGACGCGCGAAACGAAACTGAGAAGATATGAAAACAAACATTTTTCCTCGAAAACTTGTGGTCGTAATCTTTCATGACTTTTTTCAGCTCGCCTAGTTTATCTCCAGCAGCTTGGAAATAGGCGGGAAATAACGATTTGACAAATTATCACATCAGTATGGAGAAAATCTAACCTTAACCAAAAAATAGCTATTCTCAGATCAAGATATGAACAAGCAAACGAGACCCGTTTTGAATAAAGCAACGTTGGCCTTCTCATCAAATGAAAAGACAACCGATAAAGTTGAAACATCACAGATCAAGGTTTCATTATGCGCTCGCAAAGTAGTTTTAATTCAGAGATGTGTCGTTAATCTTTTTAATCTTTAATCACACCTGGATGTCTTTAGCCTCATAGCAGGAATTTCACTCGCACTTAGTAACGGTTTCTGTGATTAGGAACAAGTGAATAAGGGTACCACACAAGGAAGCGTGAGTGGTCCTTATTTCTCTAACATTTTTTCTGAATGACTTAGGGAAACTATATTGTGAAATCTGTTTCAAATATGCTGATGACTGTTCAATTGTTGTTTCTGTTTTCAAGAACAATGACTCAGCTGCTAGCGCACGCGAAACCGCGAGGAGCCGCTAGAGACGCAGTGGAAAGGAAGAAGAAAGAGACTGCGGAGGGTCTCCTGAACTTCTGATTTGCCGCCGTTGACACCCCTTTGATTGATAATTGCGGGGTCGGGTGATTCTCAAAGAATTGACAAGATTAATTCACAACATTCCCTCCCGGAAAAGGGGTTTTCGTTGCTCCGATTTCAAAATCAACTTTCCAACGTTATACTCTCATACCTGTCCCGTCCGTTTTTTCAACTGTACCGTTGCGTAGCAACACCACAGTTCATAAATTCGACGTTTTTGAGCTGTTGCTAAGCAACGGCAAGTACACAAATACGGCCTTAGCATTGCCATTGCGTAGCAACAGCACAGTTCATAAATTCGTCCGATTTTTTCTGGGTGACTTGCCCCAGACTCCGCTGTTGTCTCGGCCAACACAGGCTGTGACTGGCTGTAAACTATATTTGAAATTACAAATATATGTTAATTGTACTTTATTTTATTAACCTCGAAGATATTAGCCAACAGGCTACCCTGTAAATTTGAGTCGAAATAAATTCGATGTATGTTTGTACAGGGTTCTGTGGCTCTATGACGTTCGAGTCCTGTTCGGAGAACTCGGAATTCATTTTTTCCGTGTTTGCGTGTGACAGTACAATAAATCATCTTTCATTAATTTACCACTCAAGATGTCCATAGAGAATAATCAATGGCTAAAAAGTGTTCTAGCTTTTATTCGTCGTGTATCATTGCTTTTCCACAAGAACTCTTTCTCGAGAACTGACAAAATGCCTTGAACAAATTCGAAACCTTCAATCTGTCAACCTGGATTGACCTGAACATTGCGCGACAAACAGCTGCAAACATTTGTAAAGTGTGATCTCGATAATGCAAACCACCAGGAGACTCACAATACAATCATTGCATTTGACAAGCTGGCCTTTTCTTTCTAAAGGCGCACATAAGATTAGTGGTCAGATAATAGTTAAAAGGAGTCTCATAAACACAAGGGTTTGTAACAATGTTTAGGAAGTTGTTTTCGCTTTCGCTTTTAAAAACAAGGGGCCACCTAGTGGTGTAAAGGTCTTAGTCACACCTTATAGGCTACCGTTCACATGATTAACATGCAAACGTCCATGTGCTTGAAGGCTTAGTTGTTCACTGCGATTGGAAATGAGGGCCTGCTCTAGGTTGGAGCAAGGGAGACATTAAAGTTACTGCGGTGTTTGAATTATCGAGATCCTCAAGTTCTTCACTGAGAAGTTTGGAGAAACAATAGAGAACAATGCAAACTGACACCACCATCCTTCGTTTAGAGCGCTTTTCAATTGTGTCGTAAAACCAAAACCCAAAGCAATTACTCTGACCAATCACAACAGAAGTAAGCAATGCAATGAGCCAATCAGAATACGAAGCAATTACATGTAGCCGGCGTAAAGCGCGGGAAAATACGCGCGTCCAAATCACAATTGGTTTGGGTTTTGCTTCTCATTGGTTGAGAAAGTGGCGCGAGGTTTCCTGTCCAATCACAGAGCGAAGTAATGCAAGACCAAAGCAAAACCATAATTACTTTCGACACTCAATTGAAAACCGCTCTAAACAAAAGAAAAAATACTTTCAAAAGATCCCTATTTATGGATCAGTATTCACAGGGTAACCGCAAGTGTGTCCACTTAAAATTGAAGGCTTAGTTGCAACCTAAAGGTTGGTTCAGTGTAGAATACCTTATCCGTATTCGCCATATTGAGCTTGAACTAGCGTGCACATGACACTTAAACGGGGGAATCGTTTGATAAGCAAATTATCATGGATATGACCCGTACCACAGGGTGCAGAGGAGTTCTGTCCGATCATACACGAAAAAGTCTCACCTTGTTAATTCCAAAATATGTTTACTTTATACGATAAAGATTGCCGAAATGAAATCCTTCTGATTTGTCAACGTTTTCTGCTTTCATATCCTTCTATATCCCCCGATCTTGTCTCTCTCTGGTATGGTTTCCGCCACGTTTACTTGCATATACCGCAGACCAAAGTACTGTGGGCTCGCACGGTTACGAAAGGTTGGCTTACAGTAAGGTGCCTCGTTCGGAAAGCGAAGCGCCCGCGGCCAGCGTCAGTTGACGCGGTATATGCAAGTAAACATGGCGGAAAGCCGTATGAGGGAGACACGACCGGGGGATATATTCGTCGCGTCTAACCATGTACAGTGTAAATTGATTTTACAACCAGAAAACAAATACAAACAAAACAACATATTTGATAGATTTTCTGTGCAAATTTGTGAATTTTTTGTAAAAACGTCATCTTCTACGTGCTCATGAAGAGTCTTAAGAGGTCATACATGATAAAACACTTATTGACTGAGTCAGATCAGGCCGGACGGGAAAATATTGGGCTATCGGTCACGGACATCGCACGCCATGACCTCGAGCCAAACATTTTCCCATCCGGCCTGACCTGACTCAGTCAATAAGTACATAGTATTCCCCCGCAAGAGTCTCTCTTCGTGCAAGATCCAGTTCAATACTGCGAATACGAACATGGTCTATTGATTTGCAGTCTTTCATGCAAAGGACCCTTCATTCAGCATTCAAGAACCAGTTCTGTACCACAGGTCAAAAAGTCTCAACATTTCATTCATTAATGCTCAAACCTTTGCACTTTGCCATGTAACTGCTTCAAAGGACAAAAACCAAAAAGTTGTTCCATTGACAAAAAGTAGCTAACTGAGCTCTAGGTAGACGATTACAATCTGCTATAATTTTATGTGTATACAAAAAATGTTATTTGCAGTCACAATGCTCGACCTGTGCTCATTCCTGCATCGGTGAATTGTCTGACAACAGGTGGAGTACTCTGCTTTTAGCATCGATCACCGCTTGGCAGTTTCTTTTGCTGCGGACAAGAAGGAAAAGCAGCTAAAACTCCTTATCACTATAAAATGTTTTTGTTCCAAGTTATGATCCTTAGGTTCTTATCCCAGTTGCAGAATGAGTTTGGCTCATTGAAATCCAACCAAATTGACTGAGAACCATTACAACTGGCAAACCTGTGGCCCTCAAAAATTAACTCTGGATTGAACTGGATTTTGCAAATGTTGGTTTTTGACAAGAGGGGAGTGCCAGGAGTGCCAGGAGAAAAACCCCTTGGAACAAAGGCGAGAACCAACAACAAACTCAACCCAATCCTTTAAGTGCCCCTAACCCCAAAATATTTTTTTTGCTTAAATAAATTTTTGCACCTGTTTGAAATGCATTGTGCCTTTTTGTGCCTTTTTAAACCAAATCTTGACTTTTTATAGGCTGTAAAAGTTATGAAACCTAGCCATCATCTGCGTCACGACCGAGCTAGTAAGAGGCATGGGTCTAGTCCTGGTTTGACATCACAAACTGCTTTGCATGCATGTTTACAAAGACTTAATGCAATGCAAATCAGTTTGTGACGTCAAACCAGGATTAGACCCATGCCTCTTACTAGCTTGGTCGTGTGACAGGTGATGGCTAGATTTCCTAACTTTTACAGCCTATAAAATGTCAAGATTTGGTTTAAAACGGCGCAATATGTTTTGAACAGGTGCAAAGATTTATTTAAGCGAAAAAATATTTTGGGGTTACGGGCAGTTTAAGGATTCGATCTTAATGATGTCTCGCTGGTAGGCTCTGTGCCCATAATAACTGATAGCCACTCCAGCCTACTGTTGATCACCATGCTGGCCAGGTCACACCACACATTCAGTGCTACTGCATTCAGTTTCTCTAAACCTACTCATTGGCACTCACTAATCTTCACGATGTCACCTTTTTACAATATCTTGTCATTTTCCAGCAAACCAGAGCCATCTTTTCTACAATTAAACTGTGGTTTGTGTATTCCAGGACAAACACTGATGAAGGGGTTATTCCCGAAACGTCTGACTGTTAAAAATACAGTTTCTGAGCACTCAAAACAACAACAAAACTTTCATTAGCATTTAACTAGAGTGCTACGCGGCAAAACCTTTTTTGTACAATCATCCTTGACATCATTTTAATGATAAGTGAAAACCAATTTGCCAGGTGTTACATGTATGCTGAGGGCTTGCGGCACCTGAATTGGTGGAAAAGCCTGTAAACAGAGGAGGGCATCCCTCAAGCCACTCTGAAAACTACTATAAAAGTATATTAATTAATTATGTGGGGAGCTTTTGTTTGATCGGACACACTCAACTTCAAACTAAAGCTGTAGCAGTTCATTGTATCAGCAAAATTAATGTAAAGAACATGGTAAAATCATAGTCTGTGCTGGCTTATGTAATGTAAGGAGTACAAGTACATGTATTTAAGGAGTATTCAAGCACCAAAAACTGACTTTTCAAGGGGTCTTTATAGCAAGTTGACTTTGTCTTGTTTTGAAAATAATGTTTTCATGGGTCAAAAGCAACTTTACAAAAGCTCCCCCAGATATAAAATGCATTTTTAAGAGACACAACCACAAATGAAACATTAATTTACTGACTTTGATATAATCTCATACCATTTCCCATCAGATAAAAAGTCAAGGAGTTTTCATTATTTTCAAGCACTTTCAGCAGAAATCCTTCTTTGAAAGGCCTTTTCAAGTGCCCTTGAAATCTAAATTAAAATTTTGTTTTATGAACTGTAAACCTGGTTTGAAGCACTGCAAAGGCTTAGTCCACCTCAATTAAAGAAACAATTATTATTCCATACCTTTTTTCTGTTCTTCTCTTTCCGTGCAGCTCTTCTCTCTGTTTTCTTATAAGTGCTAGTCGCGCCAAGTCACTGCGAGCTTGATCTGTTTTTACTCTTCCTGAAGTTTTCTTTGTCGCATTATATTCGTTGTCTAGCAACTTTCCTCTCTAAAAACATTTTAAAAAAACAATATTAAATACTGTGGGACTTGGACAAAGAGAGTAGTGAAAAAAAAAGTTTACAAGTTCAAGAGAGTGGGAAGTTTAAGATACTGCTGTTTGAGATAGATTGTGCTAAAATTTAATTGCATCTTTCTTTCACCAAATGGCCTGGAGAGAGTTGGACAAGGACAGTAGTAAAACAGCATGTTTCTGTTTAAGAAAGAGTCTTTTATGGTAAACTTTGGTGGAGCTTCTTTCCACCATATTGAGACTTGATAATTTGAGTTTGATACATGTACATGTACATTCTAGTTTGACCTGCAGGCAATAATTATTATTGGCTAGCTACTCTTGCTACTAAACAAAAGAAACTGACCAACAAAGACTTAAACTTCTTTTAATTCATCTAAATAGAGAGGAACATGATCAATCAATGACTTTTTTTTAGCTTTGAGGCACGCACAAAAAAATGCACTGTAATTTATTGTGGTATCCATTGCATAATTATGCCAAACACTGGAACTTGTTAGTGGGTGCAATTTTGATTTCAAAGCAAGTTCATCCCATCCCATACATCAGCAAAAAAAGCAATGCGCACTGCTACAAACCTTTCTCTCCGAGACAGCTCTGGTTTACTGGCATCATCAAGTTCTATGTTGGATGCCTTTTTCGTTTTTTGAGACACTCTATTGGGATTTTCTATCTCTATAAGACCGCTCACACCTTTGGGTTTTACCTGAGGTGGGAAAAATGTATTGTCAGGGAAAGCTGCATGTATTTACATATGAGAAACGTGCACGAGAAAAGGAACTACATTAGACTCCTTCTGAGAAACCATAAGGGGGTCAGCTTTTAGCCAGGTGGCTGTCCGGACATCAGTTCATCAATTGGGTGGCCAATTCTCAGCAGGTCCGCAAGATTCTAGATATCTTGTTGGGCACTGCTCATGAATGATCATTCACAAACCTCCAAGCTTGTGGAATAAAGAGCATGTTTTAAATACAAGACCCACAATTGTTTTGTTTTCTGCAGTTTATCTAACTTAGTTTTTTGAAAACTTTTCTTCACAGGAAATGCCCAAATCATTCTTGTTGTCTGAAATGGGTCATGGAACCAAAACTGTGGCCCTGGCAAAGAGACTGACGGTTGACCTTTCCAAGACATAAACGTACATGTAAACACCTGCAACTTGAAATATCTTCATTTACAGTGTATACACAGTAATGTGTGTTTTACTTATTAATGAAATATAAGTTGACATCTGAGTTGACATCTATGTAAGTTCTGGTAAAATTAAGTAAAAAATCTGAAAGTAAATGTGTTTGTAGTTCTTTAAAACAGATCTACTTACTAGAAATGTAGAAAACAAGTCTAAAAGTCTCCAGATCCAGATCTTTCAAAAAAATATTCATCATGTACTGGGGGAGCTTGCCCCCAGACCCTCCCTAATCACTATAAAAATAATTGGATGGACTATCACCCAATCCTGGCTAAAAGATTGATTAGGGAGTAATACATGTAATGACATTAGAAGAGCATGGTAGAACCATGTGATAAAAAAGCTGAAAAAACTTCTTGTGTGTTGGTTAAGTGACCTTTACAACAGGCAAGGTCACCTGTAACAAAACTACATGTACAATGTCCCATCAAAGGTTCAGTCAAACCTTGATTATCTGGACTTGCTGGGACAGGGATTAACAGTCCAGATAATTGAGAGTCTAGATAATTGAAAATATGAATATTAATGAGACAAAATAATAAATAAAATAATAAATAATAAATAATAAACTTGTTACTTATATAGCGCAAAATTCATTAAAAGTATATGATCTACATTGTAGTGCACTTTACAATTATTACAATTGATAAAATATCATTACAAATTAAATTAACTATGCTAAAATGTAAAACTATATCTAAAATGCTAATTATATTATAATTACAGAAATAAAAATCACATCAAACAGAAATACTGAATACAAGAAAAAGAGGCTGTTTCAAATGCACTTTTCAATGACTAAATTAAAAATAAATCATAATGACTGTTTGTATGAATCTTCATCATGCCTTGTATATAATTCATAAAAAAATCTGGGACCAGAGGAAATAGTCCAGTACTTATTAAGGCACTTCAAAGTATCATAAAAGGTACCCAGGTGTAATAGGTGTTGTGGGTTACTCTCCTTAATCACATCACTGACAGTGTGTATTAATTTTAATCTGAGTCCCTTGCTTATGACTGAAGTACCCTCACCTCTTCACTGTCTGAGTCCTCCTCACTTTCAGACTCAGATTTTCCCCCAGCAGCTCCACCTTCTTCATCTGAGCCTTCCTCTTCTTTTCTCTCCTGAACACATGATATTGTTACACAAATAAATTATTGCTCTGTGTTTCCAGATACATGTAAAGCTATTACCTGTTACATTAATAGCAAACAATTGCCAAGATGCAAGAGATCATACCATAAAAATATTGACTTACTGAAATTTGTTCATTGTTTGATGCATCTACTTCAATAACAATTCTAATCTTTGTGCAAATGGTAATTGTATCATAAAAACTGCTGGATAATGCCTCCATTCATGAAAAAATCCAAACTAGATAGATCTATATATTCTTTTCTAGAAGCAAACATTCCCAGCTGTACTTTTAATCACAAGTTTCGTATACTCTGTTTGTCCTAATCTACACATTTTGTGTTTTCCATAGAGTGCAGTCTTAGACTACAGGGTAGAGTGTAAGACAACTCCAAAAAGTCAGATGTTTTAGTCTGCCCTCTATAATAATTTTATGTATATGTTGTACCTGTGTCATTGTCCCACCCAACTTGATTAACTCTGCTATACTCGATTGGACAAATCGTGATATCGATTTAATAAGTCATAAACAAAGTTGTTGTTTGTTGTTAATGCTAGATATAGGAAGCTTGTGTCGTACACTATGCAGAATTTTTTTACAGGATAACAATGGCATATAATTTAGAAGATAAACTTAATCATTTTGTTAAAAACCTGTGAGACAGAGTTCAAGAACAATATTGGGAAAGATTTCCACACACTGCCTGATACATTAATCATACATGCATCACTGCCATACCAACCCTGTTCCAAAAATGACGAGCATGAATAGAATTTGAGCCACAAAATGTATATGTTGTAGTTCAATTTTATCCTTGGTTCAATTTTTATTTTCTTTTGTTCTTGTGTATGGTAATGTATGATAATGACTCGGAGTGCAAAGCAAAGCAAAATAAAAATTGAACCAAGGATAAAATTGAACCACAACATATACATCATAAATGTATGGGGCTGTGCAGAAATCTTGCCCAATATTGTCATACTATGACTAAACAGTGACTAGAAACAGCTTTCCACACTGGTTGATTAAAACAAAACAAAAAAAAGAAAAAGAAAAAAAACGATTTCTAGCTAATAAGCTTAAATACTCCAGTGGCTTTAGTAATTCTTAACAACATAATAATATTTTAAGTTCCTTCTGAGCTTACTAGTTACAATAATTATTACAATAACAGCACTAATTTTTAAGTTAATAACATCTTTAAATTGACTGAGGAAAAGTTCGCGTTTAATAGATCTGGGAAAACATGGCTTTTGCTCCTTTTTTGAATAATGTTAAGCTTAACCAAAAGGCACGCTTTGACTGATTGCATCATGCAATTGAATAATGACGAAACGAAAAGGAAGTCGCTGAAACTTCTTCGGTCACACAACATTTCAGTAACTTATTCAGGTTTTAAAAATTATATTTTTTGAGGTAGAAAACTAGAGAGTACTATAATCAAGTTTGTTAGTTTACCTTCCGGTACTGCTCGCGCTTTTCTCTTTCCATCTCCGCTTTTAATTCCTCGGCATCCGTAAAATGGCGTCTTCTTCCTTTGTGATGTACTTTTCCTCGCCCTTGAAAAACCGAAAAGTCGAACTCACAAATCCGAAAAATAGAAAGAAAGAAGAACACTTTGTACACTTACCTCCTCGTTTTGACATCTTGCTTTAAAGAAAGAGCGTTTTAAGGTAATTTACAGAAAGAAAAATTAGTCAAAAATCGAATAAACCTCGTTTAGTGAGCTTGCGAACCTGGTCAGCGCGCTATTTCACTAAAGGTAAGTACTTCATGTATCATTATAGTGATTTTGCCCACTTTGCAGCCTGGCCTGCATGCTTCGAACGCCGTATTCGACAGAACACCAAAAATTGAGATATGTTCAGATACTTTGACTCGAATAAGAGTAGTATTGACTGACGTGATTTCCAGTTAAGCGTTGTGCTGTTATTCTGCGTCAAAATGGAGGAAATCGTGGCAAGTGTGGCAGATTTGAAGTTCGAGATCGAGGCACAGCTTTACAATCAAGTTGGAGTGCAGCCTCTTCCATTCCCAGGAATGGACAGTACCATTCAGAGCCAGCTGATAGCTGTAATAACAATTATGTAACTGTAGGAATCAGGGTTTTCGGTACTTCTTCTATAAGCTGCCTTTTTCTCGCTCAACCGCCAAAACAATCAATGGGGTAAAATAATTATTAACATAGCAGTGGAAAGGAAGAACGTGGCAGGGTATTCTTTTCAAATATTTACACGACAATGGAAAGTCAGAATGGTGTACTGTTGCACTGGATTAGGTTGTTGATATATCGAGAAGCTCTTGATAAATTGCTTACGTGGGAAGGAGCAATTTCAGAATACCCAGCCACATCATTTACATGTGTCAGAGACTTTTGAAGAACAAAGCATAAAACTTGTTACAATGGACGCTATTCATTTTCAGTGGCATGTAAATGATGTGGCCGGGTATTGTGAAATCCAGCCCATAGGGAAAGGATGGGAAAGGTGTGTTTATTAAAGTACTGGGCCACCATGGTTGTGTATGTACATGTACACAGGGATGGATACATTGGTTGTGTAATCATGCTTACTGGTCTTTATGATAAATGTTTTTTGCTTATAGAAAAGCATTATTTTGCAGATTTAAATGACGGGTTTTGCGCTTTGTTGTATTTTTCCTTTTTGTTGTCTTCTTTCCCAGAGTCTGGAGCAGCTGTTTGTGAATATTTCATGAGAAATGTTTGTAATCGAGGACCACTCTGTCCATTTAGACACACTAAGGGTGAAAAGACTGTCGTATGTAAGCACTGGCTGAGAGGGCTCTGTAAGAAAGGGGATCAGTGTGAGTTTCTTCATGAGTATGACATGACAAAGATGCCTGAATGCTACTTTTATTCCAAGTTTGGTAAGTGCTCATTGTTATCATCAGTTTAAATCTTTAAAGTACTTCATCAAATGGTGGTATCACAGGCAGTCCTGGTCTGCACAAGCAACCTGGCCAGTGAGCATCATTTTGTCATGTTTTTCATACATGTACTTTCATAGTAATTCTATGAAAGTACATGTGTAGAACTGTACTTGTTGCAGTAGAAAGGCTTTCTAGAATGTGGTTAAGAGAACCTGTGCCCAGTGGTTAAAAGCAATAAGACACATGTAACCAAGGTATTCATCCCTCTTTTTGTGAACGTTGTTTAGCAAAATAATATTGATTTTGAGCTAAATTAAAACTTCAAGCTTTAGTCTAGAATGAAAAGACACACTAACCCAGGATTACTGTCAAATTCTGAAAATTAAAGCCCCTTTTAAAAGGTCCTTTGGAACATCCCTGGGGCTTATTTTGGATTTTATGGTTTACATGTAATTGTGCTTTGAACAACTGCACTCTGGTTCACTTTTAATCTCAGGTTAGCCTAAAGCCACGGCTACAGGAGCAATTTTTTGCTCGCGCCCCGCAGGTGATGTGATTTTGTTCAAATTTTGTCGCATCACCAGTGTGCCAGGGTGGCTACACGAGTGACAAATTGAAGGCTGCTCACTACACAGCCAACATTCTGTGCACTTTTGTCATGAAAGTTTCAACTCTGGCGACTTTTTTTGTGATTTTTCAGCTGTCGCATCACCTGTGCAAGGGTGGCTACACTGCAATTTTCATCACACGCTGGTGACACAACAAAATTTGAAAAAATTGCATCACCCGCGCAAGCAAAAAATTGCTTGTGTAGCTGCAGCTTAAAGCCAAAGAGTTGCAAAGTTTACCTGTACCATTTGTATTACTGATTGATTCTGTCATTGTCGGCTGCCTTGAATATTCAACAAAGTGTCTTTTTTGGAATTCAGGGGAATGTAGCAACAAGGAATGCCAGTATCTTCACATTGATCCAGAGTCCAAAATAAAGGACTGCCCATGGTATGATAGAGGATTCTGCAAACATGGTAATGTAATTATTTATTTTTATTTTCCTTTGTAGTTTGTATAACTTGGTAGATAAGGGTGGTATTTTCTCATACAGTGTATTTGCTTCCTCTTTTACAAGTACAGCTACAGCTGTACATACAGTATGTACATTGTATGTTTAATGTTTTCCCTTCAATCAGGTCCAAGCTGCAGGCATCGGCATGTCAGGAGGGTGATTTGTCTCAACTATATGTGTGGCTTTTGTCCTGATGGTCCAAAATGTAAACATGTGCAGTAAGTATAACTTTATGCTGTTTTGTAATCTGTTTATTGCGTTAAAACAAGTACCGGTAGCTTCCCTTTTGTAAGCCTTTTTTTTAAGCAAGCAAACTAAAATATTCAGGTGGTGAAAACGCCAGGGCGATATCTTGGCCACAAAAAGCCATTGTTGAGAAGCTCAATACATGCTTTTGTTTATTTGCTTTGTACATGTATCAAAGTATTTTTGTCAGTGGCTCTTGTATTTAGTCAATACAGTGTATACCCTCTGTGTGACACAGTGTGACCCCCTCCCCCCTTTGAAAAATCCTGGCTATGCCCCTGGGTATTTACATGTACGGTACAGTATATACAAATTGGATAGAAGGAAATGACTTTGTGTAATTTAGGTTGTTTTGAATCCAAACAACACAGAATTAAAACTGTTGTCTTATTGCCCAACATTAATGTCCACATTGTGATTATTATTATTACATGTAAAGTATACCCAGTCAAAAAGTGGGGAAATCTGGTGATGCTTGTACTGAATTGTTCTATTGCTAAATCTGTTTTGTTTAATAATAATATTATACATTGTACCAAGTGTGTATGATTGTCATGTGTTGTTCTTTCTGATACAACACATCAGTAATAATATAATAATGCCTCTCTACTCAAGAAAACTCAATAGCAGACTAGAATCTCTGCAATCATTTGGTCTTGGTCCTACATGTTCATGTAGGCTGCTATTTCATGCTAAGAGTTGAAATAAAAAAGCCCTCTTAATAGTGTGCTGTACTGGTTAAATTTGGGTGATATCATGGTGTTAGGAGACAATTTGCTGGGCTACCTGTGCACAGAAATAAAGACCTCATTTCAAACATGGCCTTGTGTTTCGTTGGTCATAAGAAAAATATTATGGTTATTACACTGTTAGCTACAGTACATGTACCGGTATGTTGGCCTAGTGAAAGTTAATTTTATCTGCGGTGAATTTTTAGAAAAAATTGGCTAGCACTGGCTTAAAGGGAACCTCCACTCTTACAACAAATTCACGCTGAATTGATGGGAATAATATTACTAGATTTCGAATTTTGTTTTAAAACGTGGATATAACATTTACGTATGCAAAAAAATGGATATCATCATCACCTATTTTCGCTGTTAATTTTCATGGGTGCCGCCATTTTGGATTTGATGCAGCTATTGTCAGGAAGCAAATGAAGCAGAAATTCCTTTGTGTTAAACAATAGGGCAACCATCATGCGTCATCAAATTCAAAATGGTGGCGCCCATGAAACTTAACAGCGAAAATGGGCGATGATGAAATCCATTTTTTTTGTACACTGAAATGTTATATCCACGTTTTAAAACAAAATTTGAAATCTACATGTAGTAATTATTACCTACAATTTAGGGTCAATTTGTAGTAAGAGTGGAGGTTCCCTTTAACCTACTGGCTACACTGTACCCGTACAGTGTACTTGTGCAGTCAGTCAGTCAGTCAAACCTTGATTATCCAGACAATTAGTTCTTCTTGTCCCATATTTTTTAGACTGCAAGCAGTCCCTCTTTCTTTCCTTCGTCGATCCTGTGGGCGAGCACGAAGCGCAAGCGAGCGGAAATTGGGGCGAGTCGAAGTCAGCTCTATCTTTCCGCTCGCTCGACTTGACTTCCGCTCTCCCCAATTTCCGCTCGCTCGGGCTTCGCGTTTGCTCACAAGATCAACAAAGGAAAGAAAGAGGGACTGCTCGCAGTCTACATATTTTTCATGAATATTAACAAGGCATAATGAAGATCCCTAGAAACTGTAATAAATGGCGAATTGTTTTTTTTTTTTTAATTGTCATGAGTTTATTAGGTTATGGTTTATACTGTATATAATTATACATTAAAAAGGTTTGTTTTCTTTTAAAGAGCAAACGTTTTACACCAAAGTTTTTGAAAGAAGTTCAATTTTTTAATGCTACAATAAACACCATTGCATTTAATTCCAATTTACAATTGTTTCAATCAGTGTTTTGTTTTGTCTCATTAAGATTCATAATTTTTGATTATCCGGACTATTAAAATTATTTTACTCCAGTCCCACAAAGTGCGGATATTTTAACAATTCAATTTAGCACCCTCCTTCCAATAAGCGCCCCCTTTCAAATAAGTGCCCCACTTCAAATGTTTTTTTTTTGTTAATAAGCGCCCCTATTCCAATAAGCGCCCCTGTTCTTACAGTATATTATAAAATTACAGCACCGTTAGAGTACAGATATGTACAGTGTATCAAGTTCAACTGAGGTTCATCTTCCTTTAATTGCTCACAAACATACGGTAATGCTGCATTAAAAAAACAGTGGTCTTCGTCTGAGTTTCCCAACTGTTAATTGTCCATGTGAGTGCATAATTCCTTCAAGCGAATGATCTCTTCTGCGAATTTTGTGGCTATTGCTTGGGTGGTCATTCTGGCCATGAAGGGTGCAGGGACATACACTGTCAAAGCTATCAGCATAGAAATAGATTAAAATTCCAGCATGTTGACTCAACGTTCACCGTGTATTTGTTACTGTTACAGCTCTGTTATTGTTCCTTTTTTGATGAATATCGCTGAAGTTTTGTTTTGAACATTTGGTTGTTTCTCAAAAAAGAAATAAGCGCCCTGTTCCGAATAAGCGCCCTGTCTCAAATAAGCGCCCTCCCTTGAGGTACCAAAAGTACATGTAAATAAGTGCCATGGGTGCTAAATCAAATCATTGTGGTAATAATATAGTGGATCGACTGTATACTGTATTGTTTCCTTCAGTCCTAGATTTGAACTTCCTGTAAAAGATGAAGCAGGTGACAAGAAATCAATGGCGAACATTGTTTGTCACTACTGCAATCAGCCTGGGCACAAAGCATCAGGCTGTCCTACCAATCCACACAAAGAAAACTTTAAGGTATTCAGTACATGTAGGTGATCATTTATGGCAAATATCAGGAAATAAAATACTGTAGTAGCAGTGGTGTAATTTATAATAAATAACCTTTGTTATTTAGATTTCTGTCAGTTTCATACAGTCAAACCTCTGTTAAGCAGCCCTCTATTAAATGGACACTTAACAAATTCCACTTGATGAAAATGCTCAAGTTTATAGTTTGCAAGAATCCAAAACTGTTTATTTGTATTCTTGGTTGTAATGTAGTTGTTATAATATTCAGTTGGGGTGAATATTATTTTTTATCAGTTTTCCCAAACCTCCCTGTGTGCTTCAGTTTATAAACCACAAACATAGGTACCATTTTCCAGAAATGTTGGATGAAGTGCACCAGTTAACTGTCATTATGTTTCCAGCAGAACATGAATAATCAATCCAGTATAAGTATTGTTCCTACCATGACACATGTGCAAGTAGAAAATGAACGACCAATGATGAGAAGACCCCTCGAAACTGTGACCTGTTATAAGGTGTGTATAAACATAGCCACCAGTAGGTAAATGAATGACAAGCAATCTCTCCAATAGTTACTGGGGAAAAGATGTTCATGTAATGAACTAGCCAACTGAGTTAACCCCCTCCTACGCTAAGATAAGATGACAGTTTGCCTGTAGTGACACTCCCCACCCATCCCCCATCCTTTTGTTGGAAGATGATGTCTCAATCCCTTACCAGTGCCTAAAAATAACTAATTATTTCAGTTATGAAAAGTTGTTAGTAGTTTATATTGCATTAAAGTCATTTTATTTAAAGCATTGCATGTGGTGTTATTGATTACCAGTACATGTACACTGTATTTCTTTCTAAATTACCGGTAATTTTAATAAAAATATTTCACTTGGACAATATTTAAAAATGTTCTTACAGCTGTATAATTTTATGCTTCTTTTAGTGTGGTGACAAGGGACATTATGCAAATAAGGTATGTTACAAATGCACTCAAAACCTCAACCTATTTATTATTTTATTTATTTATTTACAGTTATTTATTTATTTATTTATTTATTTGGCTACACAAAAATGTTACAATAGATACATAAAGCTGTCACAAAACTAACGGAGGTGTACAGGGTTCCAGATACGTTTGTAAGGCAGGGTGTCAACTAGGAATTCCCTTGGGTCAAATTCCCACTTCTCCCACTAAACCATTATAAACTTTCTACAAATTTGTCAGGTCATAAAGCTAACCTTGCAGGGATTTTGACCCAAGACCCCCTCTTATCTGGAACACTGGGTGTACCAAGGGAACCCAGTAGAAGCTGAAAACTTATTAACACTGGGCACTTCAAGACAAGACTCCTATCCCCAGGAGTGCAAGCAATAGACTTTGGTCTCATCTGTTCACAAACAGCTAAACCTCAGAAGCTGGGAGATTTCAAATAATGTTAAGTTAGAGGCAAGGGCTACATGCTACATGGGTTAGAAAAAGAGACTATAGAGCAAAGCTGTCAATTACCTCATGTCATTTATTATGAAGCACATCAGCTTTAATCTTTAAATTATTTGCCCAGAATACTTTGCCTCATTGTACTTAGTCCTGTAGGTACCAGGTGTAGAGGTATTTTCCAGAATTTTTACCATTGTCAAACCCACCGTTTTGTTTAATTGTCAAACCTGTACATGTACAGTATGACCAGGCACTGTTTTAGCAATATCCTTCCACTGACATGGAAATTAATTCTCAGATTCCTAAATGTTTTTTTTTTCTCCCTGAGCAGAAACCTGATCTCTGTTAAGTGGTCTATGTACCTTGACAAGTCCGAGAAATAGTATTGTTCTCTTTGTAATAGCAAAACGTTGTCTCATTCACAATTTTCTCACTAATTCCAAGAAAGTTGTTGAACGTTGTGAAATAATATGTAATATCTTATAATGAACATCTTTCCCTAAGTCAAGTTACATGTAGCCCTTCCTCTCAGGAAAATTAATCCTATTTAAGCCAGTTGTACTTGTGTAACAAACAGTCAAACTAGATACATGTAGTTTTCTTCCTGTAAGAAGACAGAAAATATACCCAATTACAATTCAATCTCATTATGTTGGTAGCAATTCATTCAAATGATTATTACAGTATGTTAGTGACAATGCTTGTCAGAGTCTGATTAACATATTCTGTCTGAAGTTCCTTTATAATTATTTTCTTTGGCAGAGTGGTATACTTTGGTTACTTGTCAAAAGTGTTTAATCTGTTTGGATGTCATTTTTATTACGGTAATCTTTTACTTACTTGTTGACCTGTTTGAATGCTATTTTTCTGCAGTGCCCCAAGACAAGATCCGAGTTGATTGGATTATAACAAAGAAGCAGTGTTTGTCTCACACAAGACACTTGGAGAGTTAATTTGGGAGACATTCCAAGTATTCTGAAACTGAAATATTTCACTGAAATCTCCAAGTTTTCTGTTTTAATTGTAAGCACTGAAAAACGGACTGCAACCAAATCAAAACCTCTCGGTTGCTTGTTCCCCTTCGGAAGAGAAACATGATTAAATAGTTTGAGTTTTTCTGATTTCAGAATACTGGAATGTGTCTCAGTTATATACAAGTCTAGAGTTCTTTGAATCTGAAGGTGGAACAATTAAGGCCACGCAGGACACTTAATCTCATTATGTATGTATTTTTTAAAGAGATTCACGAACCGTGCGACTGATTTCAACGATGCACGGAATATTCATGAGAAGAGTTCTTACGTTCTAAATTTATTCTAATTTTATTCAATGCATTGTGTGTTCGGTGTATTGCTAATTGCAGGTGCAATTGAAATCTCGAAGTATGAACTTCTTGCACATTTTTGAATACATTAGGAGACTTGTTCAATTTTCGGAGACTGAAAATACTGCATTTTTGTGTCCGAGTTTTCATCACGGATATAGAACTTCGCTAACTGATACACCAGGGAGATAAACTTAGTATGCTATACTGTGATGAGACAGAAGCAAAATTACAAAACCAAACTTGACAAAGAAGATCAGATGCTTCAGAGTCCACGTTTCGCTGTTTTACTTCTATGGAAGCCAATAACTTTAGACAAGTCTTGAAAATGAGACATCTGCTTTAATTTGTCACATCACAGAAGAGGTTATCCTTTATCACTAAGTAATAAAACCATTTACTTTACTACACTTCTCAATCAGAAAACTCGGACGCAAACATTGGTTTTTACCAGTTCTAACTTTAGCAGTCTAAAATATCACAGTAAATCGCGATCTGCTTATGAAACGACAATCTTGATTTAATTCCATTATCCAGCAATATCAAAGTCAAATTTCAGCGAAATCGACCCTCACAATTTAGAGATTTGAAGCTTGAAAATGAAACACCTACCCCCAAAATTTGGCTCATTAAAATTTATTCATAGGTAAGTGTCCTGCGCGACCTTAAGGCCTCTTCTAGTTTTTATAAGGCATATAAGTACAGTACATTGTACTACATGTACGTTATGTTCACTTCATATCATAAACGTGAGTTGCAAGGCCTAGACACATGTAACAAAAATGCGGTTTAACTGCAGCATTCACCCCCACCCTTGTCTTTGTTAGCAGCCTTGACTGCGGGAGAGTTAGTTATTCTTTAGATGATTGTGTTTCGTCTAGCCGCTCTCTCCAGTTAACCCTCCCTCCCCCCCCCCCCCCCCCCCCCGTCCGTTAGCTTTACCCAGCATAGACCCAATGCAAAAATGGCTGCCTTTAAATTATTCTTTTGTTCGTATTCAAAATAGCCTCACTAACCACGTTTTTGGGACTAAAATTCTAAAGAATTTGTTATCCCGAACGAGGTTAGTGAGGCTAGTTTGAATACAAACAAAGAATATTTGGAAGGCAGCCATTTTTACATAGGGTCCATCCCCAGCCAGAGGTTTTCACTTTTCCAATCCTTCCAGTATCTACCTATAACTATACAGTAGTATATAACATTTGTTTTCACAACACAGTCTGAACACCTGTCGTAAACATGAGACGTGGACATTCGCACAACACCAGAACGACGAGACTTCCCCAGCGCTATTACAGTCAGTGACTAGCATTCATTACGATGCCCACGGGGCACACGGGAAGGCACATGAAATACGTTTTGTAATGCATTTGTGGTGGTAATAAATGTCCAACGTTAACCGTTTGGTTGCCATACAAAGAGTTTAAATTTGAAGTTAGTTGAAGTGTATTAATTTCGCAGAATGAGCATGAGGGAAACTGATATAAATAGATAACTTTCTCATGTTCATTCGAATTAGAGTGGGGTAAGCTATCGCGTTCAGTTAAGGGCAAGCAAGCAGCAATGGCATGGGAGGGCGCGTGGGCCTAAAACTTAAAGCAGAGGGAGATGAAGTGGGGGTAGTGCTCCCATAAATTTCAAATAGGTTTTTTTCCCTATTTAAGGATGAAGCAAACGAAAATTGATACGGACCCTGTTTAAGGTCCAAACCCGAAACGACTAAACTTCACCGAAAAGCAAAATCTTTATAAAATCGCTTTGCTATTTAACAAATCATTTGTTTTTTCGCTTAGCTGGGTATTTACGCACTGCTATTTCAGCAGATGCAATTTTAGGCACCCTATCTAAGAATCACCTGGGAACACTATGCCAACACGTGCAAAAAAATGATACCCTGTTTAGCCCTTTCACCCCCAAGTAAAATCGTCTGGCGTTTTTAACCCTTTAACGGCTTCTTGAGAATGATGTCAGTGTTCCAGAGGAAATTAATTAAATAGACCATAGTCTGAATGAATTCTCCAGCTCCTCACAACCAACCCCAGAGCCCCACTAGATGGGGAAGGTGCCTGCCAGAAAAGGAAGCCTCTTTCACTCTCA
>JAEMWC010000567.1:545000-547500 GCA_016490735.1 Pachyseris speciosa | reverse complement strand
CGTTAATTTTTAACAATTTTTTATCAAGGACCTTCTGTCCATATTAACAAGAACTTTGTTTGAATATGAAAAACATTTGTTGAGTTAAAGGACAGTTGCCGATTATTTTTATTCTTAAAACTGGGCTAAAGTTTACAGGTAGTTTTAAGAAGACATGTGGAGATCGAGTAGGCTTTCAGTTCTGAAGCCAAGAAGCAGCGTCTTACCTTGTTGTGGTGCTAGTTGACTGTTGGCGATTTTGATGTGGGAAACCAAATAAAAAATAGGACGTTATTTGGACATGTTTTTGTGCTCGTCTATCAGTCTCATCTTCTAATTGACTTAGCAGGGTGCCGTAACTGGAGTCCATCTTAACAAGGAAAGGGAGTATGTCGACAACATAATTTAACACTCTTAGGGAAAGCAATATGCAAAACAAAACAAAACTGAAAAAAAAAAAAAAAAAAAAAAGAAAAAGCAACGTGTTGTTTGGCTATCGTTTAATTTTGTGCTCGCCCATCAGTCTCAAGTTTTAATTAATTGCCCAGGGTGCCACAACTGGAGCCCATCTTCTCTCAACAGCGTAATGTGAATACCCGGTTTACTAAGACATATTTTTAAACTGTCGGGAAACTCCATCAGTGAAGGTCCGTTTGAGGCCTTGCCATAACCCAACGAAAATTTAAATAAATTCAGTGAAGAATAGACATATTTGAGAGCCACGCCGCGCGCCATGAGAACAGTTGCACTCGTGTTGCTTTAACTAATGGCAAACTCAACTCCAAGTGCAAACCAATTAAGTCACTCGAAGACCATCACTACTCAATATATTTGTCTGAAGGAAGGAATATAAACAAGCTAAAGTATCTTACAGCGCTGCACATCTTTCTGTCCATTAGTGCATTTCTCATCGATGGATCAGTGGGGAATATTTTGATTCATTGTTATATTCTCTCGTATAATTAGTCTTTATAAACCAAGGACAGTGTAAGCAGGGGCACCCAACAACAACTTTCGGTAGATATCTGTTCGGTTGAGGGTATTCGCCTTGGGTTTTCGGCGTCCATTCAAGAGTGCACTCGGATTCTCGTAACTAAAACGTGGCCTAAAAGATTCGCAATGGGGAAATCATAGCCCCTAAGGTTTTTTTGGAATGGTCGTAATTGCTGTCGGCATCATTGCAGAGCCTTCTTATGTCACTTATCTTATATCTATATTGAATGAACAATGGAATATTTGTCGAAACGTATTTCGAATTGGACATACCATAAGCTATATTTTGTGTGGAGCGTCACTGTTAACACTGACCGCAATAAGCGTGGACAGACTTCTCGCTCTGTTGTTAGGGCTCAGATACAGACAAGTTGTAACTTTAAAGCGAATCTATGTACTTTCCATCGGGTTTTGGTGTCTATGTATTGTCGTTTCGACAGTGTACTTGTGGAATCATCATATAACCTTATGGGGTGGCTACAGCGTTTCATTGCTGTGTTTATTCTGCACCGTCTCCTCTTATGCCAAGATATTCTCCAGTCTTCGTCAAAACCAAGTTCAGGCACATGGCCAACAACTGAACCAAAACATCCTACGGAGCAGAGCGCGGTACAAAAAGACAGTGTACAGAACACTATGGGTGCAGTTAACAATGTTTGTTTGTTGGCTTCCACATAACATAATCCTCATTGCTATTCTTGAAGGCGGACTATCGTCATCCGTTTTCGTTGCTTTCTTATTCACAGCAACTTTAGTATTACTGAATTCGTCATTAAACCCAGTTATTTACTGTTGGAAGATAAGAGAAGTGCGTCAAGCAGTGAAAGATATGGTCAAAGGACTGTTTTTTTCGTCAAAGTAATGCTCACGTTATACATTACCTTACTTATTCCGTTTAATTATTGTATCATTACAAAGTGAATAAGTAGAAAAATTCACGGCTAAATTCATAAGTCAGACGGAATTGAAACTGAGATTGCTTTTATACAACGGTGTAGTAATAATAAAAATGAAGTCATAACAATAAACAAGAAGAATAGCGAATAGTTTGGTGTGGACATGTTTTAGGGACCGGTCATTATTTATGAAGAAGGGGGGAGGGGAAAAAAGAAGGAAGGGGGGGGGGGTCAAGGCTGTTATTGATTGGCTAGAGGGGGGGGGGCTAATTTCTTTTAAACAATTAATAGGGGGGTCATCATTTATAATTTAGAACTTATATAGCGCATTTTCCATGTGTATATGATCAAATGCGCTTTACAAGGAGATGAAATTGGAATTTAGAAATGTTGGTTGTTGTGGAGAGGGGAAAACCGGGGAACCCGGAGAAAAACCTCTCGGAGCAGAGAAGAGAACCAACAACAAACTCAACCCACATATGACGTCGAGTCCGGGTCCATTTTTTAGGTTTTGCAAGGGGTCTTGTCTGTGGTTTTGCAAATGGAATTACTTTTACGAAATTAATTAATTTCAAAGATCCAGGTGGTGAGGATGGACAACCCAGTTAGAAGAATATTGTCATAAACTTCAT
>JAEMWC010000567.1:517500-540000 GCA_016490735.1 Pachyseris speciosa | reverse complement strand
CACAGTAGTAACATGGTGACAACAATTATCTGTCAAGAACTGTCTATCCATATTAACAAAAACTGTGTTTGAATATGAAAAACATTTGTTGAGTTGAAGGACAGTTGCCGATTATTTTTATTCTTAATACTGGTTAAAAGTTTACAGGTAGTTTTAAGAAGCTGGATCGAGATCGAGTAGGCTTTTATTTCTCAAACCAAGAAGCAGCATCTTACCTTGTTGTGGTGCTGGTTGACTGTTGGCGATTTTGATGTGGGAAACCAAATAAGAAAAAAGTAGGACGTTATTTGGACATGTTTTTGTGCTCGTCTATCAGTCTCATCTTCTAATTGACTTAGCAGGGTGCCTTAACTAGAGTCCATCTTAACAAGGAAAGGGAGTATGTCCACAACATAATTCAAATACTCATAGTGGGGGAAAGCAATATGCAAAACAAAACAAAACTAAAAAAAAAAGCAACGTGTTGTTTGGCTGTCGTTTAATTTTGTGCTCGCCCATCAGTCTCAAGTTCTAATTAATTGCCCAGGGTGCCACAACTGGAGCCCATCTTCTCTCAACAGCGTAATGTGAATACCCTAACTGTTTACTAAGACATATTATCAAACTGTTGGGAAACTCCATCAGGGAAGGTCCGTTTGAGGGCTTGCCATAACCCAACGAAAATTTAAATAAATTCAGTGAAGAATAGACATATTTGAGAGCCACGCCGCGCGCCATGAGGACAGTTGCACCTGTGTTGCTTTAATTAATGAAAAACTCAACTCCAAGTGCAAGCTAATTAAGTCACTCGAAGACCATCACTACTCAATATATTTGTCTGAAGGAAGGAATATTAACAAGATAACGTATGTTACAGCGCTGCATATCTGTCTGTCCATTAGTGCATTTCTCATCGATGGATCAGTGGGGAATATTTTGATTCATTGTTATATTCTCTCGTATAATTAGTCTTTATACACCATGGACAGTATAAGGGCGCGCTTTGAAAAGTTTTAAGCAACGAAAATCGCGCAATTGTGTTTGGTTAAAACTTTTCGAAACTCATGTTAATGCACTATAAAAGCACAGGTGTGACAGAAGATAAAACGCTATTAAAGTGAATAAAATCTTCACACGATATTTCAATTTTTCCATCCTATTTGAAATTGTTAGGGCTCAGATACAGACGAATTGTAACTTTAAAGCGAATCTGTGTGAATTCCATCGTTTTTTTGGTTCCATTTTATTGTCTTTTCGACAATATACTTGTGGAATTATTATATATGCTAATGAGGTAGCTACAGCCTTATATCACTGTGTTTAGTCTGGTCAGTCTCCTCTTACGCCAAGATATTCTCCACTCTTCGTCAAAAACAAGTTCAAGCGCAAGGCAGCGAAACCAAAACGTTCTACCAAACAGAGCGCGATACAAAAAGACAGCAAACAGTACACCGGCCGTGGTTGCAGTTATCTATGGTTGTTTGTTATCTACCGCAAAACAAAGTCCTTATGGCTATTCTTCAAGGAGGGCTATCGTCATCCGTTTTCGTTGCTTTTTTATTCACATCGACTTTACTGTTCCTAAACCAGTTATTTGCTGTTGGAAGATTAGAGAAGTACGTTTAGCAGTGAAAGATATAGTCAAAGGATTGACTTTTTTTTGTAAAGTTAAGGGCAAAATTGAGGTCAAACGTGACCGGTACTTTTGACACCAAATATACTAAAAGCGAAGCGGCTAAGATTAGCTCAATCTAAGCATTAGTTTAGAATGAGGATTTTAGGGCAAGAGTTATTGATTTGGCTTTAGGATTGAAGATCTCGATTGGTGGGTTAGGGTTTGGTTAGGGCTTGGGTTAGAAATAGTGTTAGGGTTGGGGTTAGTTAAGGGTTAGGGTTAGGGTTAGGGTCAAAAGATCCAGTGCTCTTGCTTCCACTTTGCGCCTTGGCCTTCCAAGGGGTGGTGTGGTGTCACTTTGTCGCTCGTTTACGACTCTGTCTGTCGCTTGTTTCGTTAGGGACAAATGTCTCTTTCGCAAAGAAAGCAATAAGGAATGGAAAGTGAATTGTCGCTGTCGCAAACTGTTGCGCGTTTTCTACTAATTTCGTTCGGTTGTCGGTGTTTTGGGGAAGGATTGTCGCCTGTTTTCGTAGCCATGTCGCTAGTCGCCTCTACCCCTTGGAAGGCCTCACTGCTGGGCGAGATAATAACGTGTCTATTTTACGGGCGTCAAAGCTTAATTTTCTTTATTAATTTTTAATAGAAGAGGAACTCTGGTACTCTAAAATTAAGCCAGGTGTTTCCGTAAAGAAGTTTCTATAGCATCGTTCTAAGTTCTAGTTTATGCTTTACTCATTTTACATTAAGCAACTGTGTTCTTCCAAACAAGGCAAGACTTACAACAAGTGGGCTAAGCTGCAAGGCTGGTATTAATTCATTTCAAATCTTTAGAATTTAAGCTTTTAAGAAACAATATACCGAAAGCGATAAAAGATCACAGGTTTCTTTTGTTGTTCATTTTTCAGTTTTCATGTTTCATTTTCATGTTCATGTTTCATTTTCTGCGAGCTTCCTCAAACTATATCTATCATAGTTAAAACAAAGTCTCAGAGAAAAGGGATGATTAACGATAAAAAGAACTGGACCCTGAGAACAAAGTGCAACATTTCATAACCAATCAATATGTCTTTCAAAAATTAGCACAAACAGGCTGTTACTTGAAAACTTCGGCTTTAACGAAAGTTCTTGAAAACCAAGTAAGCCTTAAAGTGCTCACGTGTCTTAGTCGTTGCCCCCATATATCATTATTTTAAGTTTTTCAGTTTGTTCGTTCGCCGTCAAGATGTTCGCGAATCAACAGACCTTCTCACGGTTTAAGACGCCATCTTGGCGGGTAGGCAAACAATAACAGAAATTACAGTGTTTGTATGCAAATCCGTTGTAAAAACTGAAAAATGCGTGAAACGCGGGCCTGTTTCTCGGTAAAAATTAATATTGCTAATTAATGGTACTAGGCAAAGGGTTCCACTGACAAAATTTGAGGGATTTAGCCGAGCCAGAAAACGCTCCCTGGCTTTTTGAAATTTTCCATACATTCGTCTTTTATTTGTTGCCGCGGGCTGAAAAATTCCCGGGAAAAAAATAACAGACCAATGTATGGAAAATTCAAAAACCTAGAGAACGTCTTCTGACACGTACTGCTAAATTTCTTAAATTTTGTCATTGGAACCCTTTGCCTAGTACTATTAATTAGCAATATATATATATTTTTTGCATAGAAACAGGCGCTTCACGCATTTTTCAGTTTTTACAGTGGATTTGCATACAAACACTGTAATTTCTGTTTGTATATACCACACAAGTGAATACTGAGGCTTTTCGCGCGCTCTGATTGGTTAACTCGTAGGTGATTAGCAAGTACTATTCACCTCCACTTCGGTGAATAATTGTTAATTATTGTTTGCCTACCCGCAAAGATGGCGTCTTAAACCGTGATTAGGTCTATGCTAAAATAGTACGTCAGTGTTAGAGTGGAAATAAAGAGGGAGTTACAGTCAAAACGCCTGAAGCGTTCCGCCTAAAAAATGATTAATGCGTTCATTAATTCAGAGCCGCTTCGATTCTTGGCTTCAAATTTCGAAAAAAAAGTCAACTGAACATATAGACCCATTCGGCTAATTCAATGTTGTACCCAATTCAAATCTCCTCGGCTTATGATTCTTTGTGTATTGTATTTGCATTGTAATGTAGCATTCAAATTTAAATGATATGGAAATACCTGGAACAAACCGTTTTAATCCCAAAGGGTTTGAATTGGGTACAACATTGAGTAAGCCGAATGAGTCTGTCATCCAACCGTAGCGTCCATTCGAATATCGAATATCGAATGTTTTTCTCGCAAAGTTTCATTTATCGACGTGATGGACGGTAGTTTATTCAAAGTGCAGATTCCCTCTAGTAAAAGCCTGGATTGTATTTCAGTTGCGTAAATACTCGGCTTTTGTAACTTCCATATCTGGATCACCTGCAGAAGATCAGCTTTCATCACACTTAACATAAATTGGCTACCGCCGATTGCTAAGGGGTTAACAAGTCCATAACGTCTTAAATAGTCCAGCATATTCCGCACTGTACGTTCAGTTACCTTTAAATCGCTGGAAATTCCCCTGTATGGTAACTTGATTATAGAAATTTATTATCTCCTCTCTCATGGGAATGGAAAGCGCTTTACCTGGTTGATTTTGACCTCCCAACACATTTCTGGCCTCCATTTTACCTTTGCGTGACGCGCAAATTTTCCGTATTTGGGTATGCTTTGTCATTAGTCCAATCAACATTCGATATTCAAATGGCCGCTGCGGTTGGATTTTTACAGGGTGCTTACCATTTGTCAGAAAAATCCGGAAATTTCGGTTTGAAGTCAAATGGTAACGTAAATTTCCGGAAAATCTTTTCGGAATTAGTGTGGACAACCTCCAGAGGTAGTCCTCTTTTTCTGTTCGGAACGGTATTTCGAAAATTTGCTTATCATTTGAGCGAATCGTTCCCTTTCCAGGTCCGCATGAAGGAACGCCTTGCAGTAATGGTAAGTGCCAATCTCATCCGGTTGGTCGGTAAATTCGGAAAATCGCTTACCATTATTCGATCTCATCAACGGTCATTCCATCCGGATTTTTCTAGCAAATTGTAAGCACCCACAATGTTCAGTTGATTTTTCGAAATTTGAAGCCAAGCCGTCGAAACGGCTCTGGATTAATGAACGAATTAATCATTTTTTTAAGCGGAACGCTTCAGGCGTTTCGACTGTAACAGATCATAGAATATTCTTGATTCTGTCATTAAAGATTGCCGTAATTAATTTGACATATATATCTCTAGTGTGATATAAATCCTCAGTGGTCATCAGAGAACCATGCTACAGGCTCCGCTCGTTAACTTTAGGCCCAAAGTAAAATGGAGATAACAAACATTACCGCAGAAGACAGCCAAACTCCATTTCAAGACTTTTTTTGTTCAACAGAATTTGCTAAAGGAAGGAACCATCAGCTAATTGTCCTCACAGCGCTAAACATTTTTGTGTCCGTTACCGCATTTCTGGGTAATGCTCTGATCCTAGCTGCCCTTCACAAGGAGTCTTCGCTTCATCCACCGTCCAAACTCTTGTTTCGTAACCTGGCGACAACTGATCTTGCTGTCGGCATCATTGTTGCACCTTTCTTTGTCGCTTATTTAATATTTTTGATGAATCAACAATGGAATATTTGTCGGTTCGCATTTTTAACTCTCAATATTCTAGGCTATAATTTGTGTGGAGTGTCTCTGTTAACACTAGCCGCAATAAGCGTGGACAGACTTCTCGCTCTTTTGTTAGGTCTGAGATACAGACAAGTTGTAACTTTGAAGCGAATTTATGTAATTGTCATTCTTTTTTGGTGTGTGTGTATTATCGGTTCGGCAATGTACTTCTGGAATCCTTATATAACCTTTTGGTTTGGCCGCAGTGTTCTATCACTGTGTTTAGTCATTTCAGTCTGTTCCTACGCCAAGATATTCTTCACTCTTCATCATAGCCAAGTTCAAGCACAAGGACATCAAACCAGAAACCATCTACCGAACAGAGCGCGATACAAAAAGACAGTGTACACTGCACTGTGGGTAAAGTTAGCATTAGTTGTTTGTTATCTACCATATGCTGCAAGAGAAATTATTTTCCTTCAAAGTCAGCTATCACCAACTGTTGCCATTGCGGATCTATTCACAACGACTTTAGTCTTATTAAATTCTTCATTAAACCCAATTCTTTACTGTTGGAAGATCAGAGAAGTGAGCGAAGTAGTGAAAGAGATAGTGAAAGGAATGTTTTGTGCATAGTCACTTACTTCCTTTTAATTTTTATATAACTGGATAGCAAATAAATGGAAAAAACCACGAGGGTGAAATTTTGAAATAAGACTTTAAATGACTGTACTTTGTTTATGCTAGTAATAAGACAAATGTTGTCATTTTAATAAAACGTGGCAGATAATTGACTGGCGTTAATATTGTGTTTGTTTTTTAGCTTAAGAGTGGAAGTAAAAAACTGACTTATGCAAGTAAAAAAGCGATATATGCCTCTAAACAGCGATTTATTCCTTGAATAAGTTTCTCACCCATAGAACAGTTTAACAGCTTACTCTCTCGGCGTGAAACTCATTGTATCCATCTTATGCTCAATAGAACTGAGCTGCGTTTAAGAAAGGAACAACTAAGATAACATGCACAGATTTACCAGGGGCGGCAGAAAATCCAGAAAGAGGGGGCCGAAGAAATAAATAAAACTGCCTGATTCAAGATACCACTTAAAAGTCGGTTAGTTACAGAAGCTTTCTTAAAAACTACATGAAATAAAATAAGTGGGGCCCCCTCTGGGTACGACAGGTTTTGGCGTACTATGGTTTTCATTTAAGATGATTTCTCTCGAAATTTTAATTTTCAATATTAAAAAAAAAAAAAGTAATTAAAAGAAATATTCTTGAAAGAGGAATCTTCCAGTTTGATAATTATTCGGTGAATTAGGCGCAACCAGCCTTATTGCTTTCCATGTCATCTTTTTCACGCCTCCATATCATTACTGTTTTTTCACAACGGAGAAGTGAGGGAAAATTTCGAAGATGCAAAATTCTCGGCTCTCTGGACAGGAAAGCGATAAGGGCCTATCCGCGAATTCTTAGGCTTTTACCCTAAAATCGTCTCTGAAACCAAACTAATGGAGTATCGAGAGACAAATTTTGAATGACCGACCAATCGTTTTATCTATTTGCGGAGATTTGAAGTTAACGAAGGTACTGGAATATGAAATTTAGCCCTAGCTTAACTCTATCGACTGCAAATTAAAAAAAAAGAAATAAAGAGTTGACCCTTGCCTTACACTATGAACAAGCAAAACATTTTTTTTTTCCTCCATTGTCAGTAGTGTTTCTAACAGAAAATGATTTGGCATTGCGAAAGCAGATGAAAAGATGTTCGCTGAAGTGTAAGCAAAATGCCTCTTCGATCACTGTTTTTGTCTTTTTATAAGGCGCAGGAAATAGAATGTAGTATATTATGTATTCAACCCTTTTCCGTCAGATTTTCTGAGATGTTGTCGATATGATAGGAAACATTTTTGTTTTCACATTTTTATCATGACCGCACTTTATTTTTACAGACGGACAAGAATCCGTGCAGATAGAGTAACTAGGTTTTCAGTACAGCGAAAGTACGAGGCGGCTTTCTTCGTGTTACCTTTTTGTGGGGCTATAAAAGGAAAAAAAAAACAACAGGAGGTTGTTGTTTGAAAATGCGTTTTTTCTCGCCTATCAGTCTCATGCTCTAATGGACTTACCAGGGTGCCGCAACTGGAGTCCATCTTAAGCTGGGCATTGCGGTTGGTTTGGGGTAGACTTTTGGCTGCTTACTGAAAAAAATCATATTTAATTGACAGTTCATTAAAATTGATTCAAACTTTGCAAAGAGTACATCAAGGTGACTGTTTACCACATCGGGTAACCAGTGCGTAGGATTTGATTATTTTAGGTTAATAGTTAACCAGTTTCTGAGAAATGTTGTTTTGAGGGTTAGATTACAGCCCCACGGTTTTTGACAAGATTATTTGAAAAAAAAAAAAAATGAAATTGTACACAATGGGCCATGTTCGCAACAAGTAAGGGCCTGGGAAAGAGGTTGTAAAATTTATCGACTGGAAAAAAATTGTTTCCACTGCATGAAAGAGCATCTAAAAAATGGTCACGTAACCAACTTTGACGCTGGTCAGTTGAATTGAGAGTTCGAAAATTAGAGACTTTGTATGGTTTGGATGGACACACTTTCCGAAATAGAGACATTTGTATGGGTTTTTTTAAAGTCTTAAATGCATGTTATCTGGCGACTTTTCAGCCAAATATACTCAAACATGCTGAGACTGCTTATTTTGAGATGCCCTTTCGTGTGAGAATCGGTTTAGTGCAATATCATTAATTTTGAATGAGGTTTGGATTCATTCCCAGGCCCTTACTCGTTTAGAACATGGCCCATAGGGTTGCAAATAGGTACATAAGGAAATTTTGTACTAAATTTGGTGCCAATTGCTCAGTAAATACTCTTTAAGAAATATGGGGGGCCACCCAATTTTTACGAAAAAAGCTTTTTTTCGGAAAAATGCAATTAGAGTTTAGGCAATAATAGAGGCGTAAAAGCGATTGGTTTTTTATGGTTGCCATGGAAACCGCACACAAAAGGCTTCTTCAAAAGGCCCTTATTTCTAGTGGAAAAAATAATTTGGCAAAGAAATGAAAATATATTCTGTAACTATATAGATTAAAGTTGTCCAGCATTGGGAGGTAATAAAGAAAATTGACGAATTTTCATTTTTTTTTGTCCAAAATCCAGCCGTAGTGCCACTTTAACAAGGAAAGCATGCATCGACAGCGTAATTTAAACACACTTATATTTTTTCTAAGAAAATATCCAAATGCGAGAAATACATTAAACTCGGTGGCGGCCTCCTTGAGGATTTGCCGTGGCCCAACGTAATTACAAATTTAGCCACCTGAAAATATAGTGACAATTTATCAATAAAGCAGTTTTCTTGCATTTTTCATAAAGGAAAATATTCATTTTAACGCATATTCAACTCTTTTGAGTTCCGAACTATGATCACTGTTAGAACTTATGAAACAGATCATGGTTTGCAGAATTTTTTTTGTATCTAAAAAGCGCCGATGTCAGCATAAAGTGCAGTAGAAGTGGAGTAGCGAAAAAGCAGAGAATTAATGAATAAAATTGACAATGTTTGCACATATTAGTTAGCTGCGCCGGGATTTTCCATCCCTTCAAGGATTTTAATTTAGTTCAATGACCGAATTTCGCTCAGTTCTACGTCGCCATATAAATGATATTTCAATTTTCTTGCAAGAATGGGCTTGATGTCATAAAACCAGCTGCCTCACGTAAAATTTAAGAAAGCATTTTAAAGTTCTCCTCCTCTGATAATTCACTCCATTTTGAGTTCCACAAAAGTATGAAGCCTCCCTGATTGTTAGAGATCGAAGACACCATTTTGAAATGTGTGCTGGTTGCCTAAATTCAGCGATGTTCACTAATGTGCAAATTAAAAACTCATCT
The DNA here is from genome assembly GCA_016490735.1 of Pachyseris speciosa. Classification (NCBI taxonomy): domain Eukaryota; kingdom Metazoa; phylum Cnidaria; class Anthozoa; order Scleractinia; family Pachyseridae; genus Pachyseris; species Pachyseris speciosa. Next base: position 530,882 of record JAEMWC010000567.1, on the reverse strand, counting down.
TGATTATCGCTAGCATAATATTTAGGAAAAGTGTCGTTTTGTCATCTTTAATGATTAATTCCGGCTAAATTACCTTTTAAGATCGCAAATCAAAATGTTTTCGCATACATCTATTAAAGGATTATATTGTATGTCAAAGTGGTTATCGTTTATTCAGTAGCTACTTTGATAAATATTAGTTGCTTCCTATTCTTATTATTCGTGGGCCAACGTTATTCTTAGTGGTATGTTTGGAAATACTTGCTGACCTTGGCCAAGGTTAGCCCACACATTCGTATTATCTGTGGGCCAAGGTGACACATTCCTATTATTCGTGAGCCAACGTTAGCCCACACATTCTTATTATTCGTGGGCCAAGGTTAGCCCACACATTCTTATTATTGTAGGCCAAGGTTAGCCCACACATCCTTATTATTCGTGGGCCAAGTTTAGCCCACACATTCTTATTATTCGTGGGCCAGGGTTAGCCCACACATTGTTCTTATTCGTGGGCCAACGTTAGCCCACACATTCTTATTATTCGTGGACCAGGGTTAGCCCACACATTGTTCTTATTCGTGGGCCAACGTCAGCCCACACATTCTTATTATTCGTGGGCCAACGTCAGCCCACACATACTTGGCTGGGACCTCCATGCATTGTATTTAATTCCTCTTTTAGTAGTTATTCTCAGTCCTAAGTTCTCATTGGAAGTTCACCACTCACGTTCGTGTGGTCGCGTCGGTACATTTAGGTATTCAACAACAAGCAGCAGTGTCTAGCATTCCATGTTCCCGTAGTCAGCAAACTCAAATATGTCTACTCTTTAGATATTTAATTTGCCAATAATTGGGCTTAACCTAAGCGTGTGCAAAATAGGCTCTATTACTCAGCTCTGCGCTCGGAGTGATTGCTAACCGACTAAATTATCAAGTTTGTTCTCCTTTTTGTCTTTTCTGACGTTTATGTCAAAATTGCTTACATTTTTCTAACTTACTATGACATTTGGTAATACTGATCCATCAAAATAAAAGTGCTCGAAAGTAACCAGTGTAAGCCACCTTAAAGTTTCCTGTCATGTGGTGATCTTATCACGTGTCTCCAAGACTATGCAACCAGCGTGTTCCAGATTTCCACAATAAAATAAAACGAGCAGTCATCTGAGTGGACTGGGAAGAAGAGGCAAATTTGTACAAAACGCCTTTCCATTCAGCCATATACTCTAAAAAAAGGTGATTCGGTTAATGAAATACCACCACAATGTTGAAATGTTTGAATGTTGACTTCATATTGTAAGAGGTATAGTTATTAGATACACAACAGATACACAACAAGTCGCTACAATTACGAAATACGAGTTTTGATGCGACTCAGTTTCATGGTCGAAGTTTATTCTAATTTTAATCCCTCAACCTGCAAATATGCAGGAACCCCTGATAAATTATCACTAGTTTATTAAACCAAGATGAACAAAATATCCGTAAAATCAGCCTTTCAGGCAATTCATTAAGTTTACATTTCCATTTCAAACCATAAAATTACGCGAGTTTGGCTATTGTTTTCGAAGTTGAATTCTTTATTTGAGTCATGTGATATAATAAGGTGTTACATCAATGGCTAGCGTGTGGAATGTTGAGGCTAAAATAATAAACTGTATTGCTTATCGTACCTTTGATTTGTTAAAAGAGTTGCGTATTGTGATCTCTGGAAAACAGGACCTAAGACTTCTGTTACCAAACAATCTGGAATTAATAAGGTTTTCCATTTTCAGCTTCTTAGAACCTAAAATAATTATGTTTTGATTGGTGCTACTTTGATCGATAACTTTTGACGAAATTGTTTCGTATAATTATACACCTTATTCCAAAATGGCGGTCAATTTATTATTATTTTGTTAATTAGCCCTCTTTGCCTCGTCAACTTGTATCAAATACAAAAGAATTTTGAAGTGAAAATGAGGCAAAGAGGGCTAATTAACTTGCAAACAAAAGAATAACAAATTGGTCGCCATTTTGGAATAAGTTGTATATCCCAGTTACAAATGTTAAACGGCGTTTTCTCCATAGAATTCGGTGTGAAGCCGATAGTTCTGTTTTGAAGCGTAACTCTGGAAACCCGCTCTTTAATTAAGAAAAGAACTAATTGGATTTTCGTAGTAACAAAGGATTGTTTACACGAAACCCTACAGCGTCTTTTGTAATTTCAATCTCGGGTCAAGTTCTTGTTCGCGATTATCTGGACATGACTTGTATTTCTAGTTTGCTGATCACTTTTGGTGCATTTCACCGTGATTCTTGACAAATAGGGACTTGTTGACGTTTTTATCGTTAATTGGTTTTTACTATTATCACTTGAACAAATAATGTCGTGAGCCTTCTAATCCCAGAGTCTTTGTTAACAGAAGTACCTTTCGTGCAAGGAGTACGCACGGAAACTTGTAAACATGTACCGCTGTAATTTATGGAAGTGGGCGTACACCTAACTCCAGCCCTTCTTCATGGTAAAACCACAGCTTGTTGTAGTTTTGTAGTAGATGCGTAACAAATTCAAGTTAGATTTTTACTGGATTTTGATTTTGTTAGTGATCAATTTTATAGAAAGAAATGTTGATTGTAGTTTTTATATTGTTCATCGTGTATTATTTTGATCGAGCACTTCCGTGTAGTTAGTGAAATTTTACGAAAAAGACAGTTTCGACAGCGTTTGCCTTGTCGAAGGAAAATATGTAAATAACGTGACAACAAAAACGTAAGCAGCATCCTGCGTAGTACCAACTGCGCAACCCTTACGTTAGATTATATTTGAATTTAAGAGCCAGGTTGACAGTGATCAGCTGTCAATCTCTAGTCAACATAAATACAACGTGTTGAGAGTTTTTGAACAGAGTAAGCTGATGTAGTAAGCTAAGAACAAGTTGCTGTTAAGTGTGTGAAGCTAAATAAAGAAGTTGTGTGAAGCCCTGGCTGGTAGCTGCTGTCTGTTGGCTGTACGTTAACAAACAAGTTGTCCTTTGGTACAACACATTAGCGTTGTTAACTTTGAAAAGGCGAACTTTTGCGTTGCCAGCAAAAAAAGGCTATAAATACCTCAAATAGCTGGCATATAAAATTCCTTTAAAAAAAAAAAATCAAATTTACAGTCTTTTTTTTTTCTTTATTTAACGTGGATATACATTTAGCCTGAGAGCTAGTTTACAGGTATTCCACCTAATAACTAATGAAAACCTAACACCTAAACAACACTAATAACACAATTCATCAGATAAAATCACAAATTAAATACTAATTGAAACTATTTAAAACTATTATTTAATGTTACAAATTTACTAATCCCCGAAATTTAACGATCTAATTCTGTTTACTATTTCAGCTATTTCTTTAACAAAATGAATCCTAATAACGCAAACTAACTCTTCAGTTTTTCGAAACCAATTGTTTAACAACGCATTCTTGCTTCAGTATCTTGAATAACTTCAGTATCGTGAGAATACAGGAAAGCCCATGAGAGAAAGATAAACGGTTTCAGTGCAAAAACAGGTCAATTGTTTCTGCATATCACTCGCGCCTAACAAATTTTGCTCAAAAAATTTGACGCCCTGTAACATGGGTAAAAGGACAATTTCGGCATAATGCCAGCAAGTTGCGCAATTCAAAAACTGATTGAGAAACTCGTTGCGAGATATAAGCTCAAAAATTGCGGACAAAAGTTTACGGTTATTCGTGTTACGTCCACGATTGAAGGAGAATTCCAGCAACTGCTCAGCAGGCCTGGGTAGGTCCAACTAGAATTCCGTATAAAATTAGTCAGTAGGCTAGCCCACGGTAGCTTTTGGAGAATTAATATTCAAAATAATTTACTTAAATGGTGAAGGTACTATTCATAATAGTAAATGAAATGAGCGGAGTGCAATTTGGTCTGAAATCATACCGTAATTTCAGACGCGCACCGCGAGTTCGATTTGAATTCCAGAGTAAAATAGCACGATACGTAGTTCAACAGGCCATTTCCGAATTGCCTTTGAACTCTTTTTCAAAGCGAGGCCTGGTGCACAACCATTCATAAAAAATACCGTAAGTTTAATTTGCATGTGAATTGAATGGAAACTAATTTTCATATTAAAAGAAAAGCACCAGGACTCGCTTTGAAAAATAGGCCAAAGGTAATTCGGAAATTGCCTATCATCTCTTTATTATACCCATTTTGAAATCACACAGGTTTTTTTTCCCAATCTCAATATTTATAAGCCATGAAATTAGTTGAGTTATTACTAATTGAGTTTCATTTTGATGGGATGCTATTTAGAGAGAAAAAAAAGGAGAAGAAAAAATAGAGCGATTCGTGAATAAATTGCACTGTTCAGAGCCAATCAAATTGAAAGAATCATCAGTGATTTTAAAATGGATGTGATAAAAAGTGAAAACAACTGCTGGACAGATTCGGTGGTCCTAATTCAGTTTACTGTCACGGTGAATGTATCAAATTTCATACGAGGCCTACGTCAATTGCATACGAGCGTCCCTCCCTATGGAAAAGGGAGTTAGCATAAGGGCTTAATGCAAGGCAACAGTTTTATGCTTATGCATTCCATGCAGTGTTTCCTTTTAACTAATAATCGAAGTTCAAGTTAGCCATGGTTCCCATGGTGTTAACCTCTCCCCAGGCTAACGCTTGAATTGTGAAAATGTAGAAAAGCAACCATCTTTTAAGCCTCAGATCCTGATGTAGCCCTAAAATGGACAGAACTGATTATACGGCAATGGTGAATTGACGTTTGAGTCTTTTGTTATTCTGTTACTTGCTCAGCCGCGCTTCATACTTGCGTCTCACAATCTATGCTAACAAATTGTACTCCCTCATTTCCTCTCTTTTCAGTTCCACCACACAGTCAACTATATTCAGGCAGTCACCTTCCCCTTGTTCAGAAATATCCTGGCCCAATGTTCAAATCACCAATGTTCTTGACTGCAAAAAAAAAATAATAAAAAAAATAAAAAAATAAAAAAATAAAAAAATAAATAAAAACAAGCAAATACTGATTCGTCAAATCCGATGGTTGCATGTTGACTTTGTTAGTCTCTTACCCTGACCTCCCACGGCCAAATCTTATACCCAGACATTAATATTCAATCACACGTAGGATCTCGGTACGAGATTAGATAACAGTAAGCACAGATACTGATACAAAGCTACACACCCCACAGCACGTGACTGTTTCCATTACCCTTCTCATTACCCGGCGCCCATTTTGCTCTTCTGTATTCGTTGTGGTAGGAACCGTACTTCGAACTGATTGATTATCGAAGTTCTGTTATAAAGAAAAACAAATAATTAAGTTATAGTTATTTTGTTATCATAACAGTGACGCATAATCCAACAAAGAAGACCCTTGACAAATGGCTGTGATACGTCTTGTCCGCCTGGTATAAGATGGGCACGAGAAAACTGTGTTGTCCAGACGGAAGTACTCCGTCTGGACGCGTGATGCTTCCTGTGCCCATCTTCAGTATAGTTTACGAACTGTAGAGGGCATAAAAAGACGCGATGAAAATGTTTGCCCCAGTTCGTCTCAGGTAAATTATACTTCAACGTTTGTGTTCTTTCATACTATCTGTTCTGTTCCGTGGAGGTTATTTTGGTCTTTCACGGATGAAATTAAGTGAAATTTCATGGAATGGTGTGGTAGGAAACACCATGAGTTATCAAAATAGCACTGAAATCATTGATATTTTGAAACCAGAAACTGCTGTACAAAGCTTCATTGATGGATTCACATTTTTGAAAGACTCTTTGTTCCCTTCTAAGCAAACACAAATAAATAAGAGATCTCGCGAAATCTAAATCTAAATAGATGTCTAAATAAGCCTTCCCTCCCGCCCCTCTTAGGCCCGGTTCAAACGTCGAACCTCACATGTGCCAAATTTAATGCAAATATAAGAAGAATCTATTGTTTTCGCTCAGTTGCATTAGATTCGGCACATGTGAAGTTCGACGTTTGAACTGGGCATTACTCTGAAGTATTCTTAATCCCCCATCTTTTTTCCCTTACCCTCCATAAATAATGACCGGTCCTTTAGACTGGCAGGAGATACGACTTGCTAGAATCACACAGCTAAATACATAGTGAGCTACTCAGACTTTCTTACCATAGAGTAACCAAGCTTGTGATGATAGGCTGAGTCACTAAAGAGATATGTTGTTTCCTGCGTGTAGATGGGGAATGTGGGGATGGCGTTAAATTTCGCTTGGAAATAATTTTTGGCTTCTTGAAGCGCACTTTTTACTTTCTTCAGCGCCATATTTCTGGTCGAAAACGTCTGATTATCACATTCAGTAGCACTTTTTGTCGTTTGCGCATCACGAGATAGAGGGCTCGTGCATCAAGTTACATAATTCAGCATAATTCGGTCACGGCATGGAATCAAGAACGAGATAGGGGCGAACTTGTTCCATCTTAAGCATTTACTGTAAATAATCAGCTGCTTGCATATTGTGCGTACCAGTGAAGATGAATTGAATTCTACCCCGATTGAGAGTACATTTTCAGATAAGATGAATGCTCACAGCTTCATCCGGCGTCACGACGCGCTCGTACACAGTCCGGCTTCAGTAAAATCTTGTAAAAGCCTACTTTGACCCCAAAGCTATTAGGCCTTGCTTTAACCTTGTTCAAAGGCGTGGTAAAGACAGGGACAGGAGAGGCTGAGATTTGCCGATAACTACTATAACGCGAGATACTCTATGGCCAATAACACGAGAGTTTTTCCCCTTCAACTCAGGGGCACCCGACGACAAGTTTCGGTAGATATCTGTTCGGTGGAGGGTAGCTGGCCTTGGACTTTCGGCGTCGATTACAGAGTGCACTCGGTCTTTCGTAATTAAAACGTGGCCTAAAAGATTCGCAATTGGGAAATCATAGCCCCTGAGGTTTCGGAAAGGCCGTACTTGCTGTTTTTGGCAGTCAAAAACGTCAGCTAGTATTTTCGGAAAGAAAATTTTTCCCTAGAAACTCGTGGAACTTTCAATTCAGCTTGCATTTTCTTAAAGGAAGATTTTGTCTCCTAACATTCAACTCTCGGCTCTTTTGCCCTGCAGACTAGCACATACGTTAACTGTGTTCATTCATAGAGTCCCGTGCGGTACGAATTGACGCGTGAGTTCATCGCGTGACAAATCCCGAGGTAACTGCAAACCGAAGTGGGTGGTTATTCAGCACGCAAGCGAAACCGCGCTGCTGCATGTTCAGGTTGCCGATGTGCATGTGCTGTTCGCAGACTGAGAGGGAGCCATGCTGTTTTGCCCGCTGCAAATCTAAGGCAACTGTTGACTCCAAAAGTCTTGCACAATTCTCTGAAGCGTGGGCCAAACGAGGGAAAAATCGCAACGAGTCTGACGAAAATTTTGAGCAGGCTCATCAAAACTCGATGAGAGCGTGTGGGCTCAGATGACAGTCAGAGTTGAGCCAGGGTGCATGAGACGGTTTCCTGCCAAATGAGAGCGAGTGTACGAACTCTCATTGATAGCTCTCAACCTCGATTGGCTCGGGCTTAAGACACAAAACCACGATTGAAATTGACGATTAAAAACGTTTTCCAATAAATTCTATTTCAATTATCTACCTTACCATTCGTCATGGGTTTCCCCTGAGAGAAGACTCTCTTACCCAGAGTCCTCAGGCTCTTTGGCTAGCGGTTAGTCACCAGAAGAGACTCTGGGATAATGGATCGCCCTTTTCCCAGAAAATCTGGGGTAAAACAATGGAAGCCGTTACGGGCCAGCCAATCAAAAAATTTGATTTTTGCCATTATCCCAGAGTCTCTCCTGGCGACTAACCGCTGGCCAAAGAGCCTGAGGACTCTGGGCACGAGATTGGCACCCACGCAGCAGAGAATGATACTGACAACCGGCAGAGTGGAGGCTGCGTACGCTGATGCAAGACCATTATCAGAAGCTAAAGCATTTAATATTTCCAAGAACAATTCAAAGCTAGCCCCTCATTCGCTGTTTACCCGACTGGAAGAAGGAATTTAATTTACTACTTTTGTTTGACGACTAGGGCGTTACCAGCATGCTAGGAAGGAATATCCTTATATAAACATAAACTTAACCTTAAAATGAGCGAAAACGTTTCTCCCTATAACGCTGCTCGGGCTACCATAAATTGTTATCGATCACACCAGGAAACACAAAATTGACAAACATTTGGAGTCTGCTGCACACGTCCGGAAAGGACAGAATGCTACGGGAAAGCAACACACACTCAAAACAGCCTTCGAGTGAAAGATGCTTTTCAGGAATATTTATTTTTTTCAACGGGCCTCTGGAGCCAGGGTAATTCGACACGGGTTTACCCTGAGGTATTAAGAGGGATGGTAATCATGTGACAGAAGCCTGGTATCGAATTTTTGAGAAAATGGCGACGGAAGAGGTGAAGACTGTCCTGCAAGAAGCCAAAAATTCTTTCCAAGAACAATTCAAAGCTAACCCTGCATTCGCGGTTTGTGCACCTGGACGAGTGAATCTTATCGGCGAACACACAGACTATAATGATGGCTTTGTTTTTCCTATGGTAAGGGAAATTTTGTTTTACGACGAGCACGAGGACGAGGGAGTTTTGACCTAGAGTGCCATGACTGATAGGGACGAACAATAAGAACGTAGACATAACCTTGAGGTTAAACGTAGTTGGTTTTGACTCGAAGCATTGCTAAAAGGTTTGTCTGGAACAAACAATCACCTTATCATAAGATATACATAAAGAGGAAAGTAGAGTCATAATATTGTTTGCAGTCAACAGTCATTTAGCTGAAATCCGGTACCCAAGATAAATGAAGTGGTTTCTTGGATTAACTTTATGCTGGATCAGATTTTCACAGAAAAATGGAAAATCTACGAAATTTGTGAAAATTATATGCAAATCCTCTGCAACCTTTATTCCATGCGGTTAGCCTTGAATTATTCTATGGAAGCAAGTGATTATTAATTCTTTTCAGGGGTTTTAATTTATAGCATGGTTTGGCTGCACAACAATTTATGCACATGTCATCGGCTTCCCCGTGGGGTCGACCCCCGGGCCAACCAGGGGGATTGTAAAATCAGTCAAGCAAACTTGAGGAATTTCCCGGGGGGTCGGGGAATCTCTCAAGACAAAGTCCACTGGGTGAGGTGTCTTTCACCTGAAAATCCCCGTGACATCCTTTTCAAACTTGTGAATTTCCCCACCCCCTAATCTTTGATCGTAAAGCAATGTCAAGATTTTCCCCTACCCTCGGGCAAAGAATCCCATCCATCTCCTTGTATTCCCCCACATATCTCCCTGGTAGGCCCGGGGGTCGACCCCACGGGGAAGCCGATGACATGTGCATTAGTTGATAGTATTGTATTGCTTTGCCTGCAGGCCTTAGAATTGGTGACAGTGATTGTTGGACGAAAGTCAGAAGGTGATATCTGCCAGTTAGGAACATGTGCTAAAGGCGTAGACAAACCACATGTGATAACATTCCCCACTCCAACACCAGATAGTCCCTTGACACCTGGCAAACCAGCTTGGGCAAACTATGTCAAGGGTGTTATTGCCAATTTCCCAGGGGAAATCCCAGCCTTTGATGCGATAATTGCCACTTCAGTTCCCCTTGGTGGTGGCTTGTCAAGCTCAGCATCACTTGAGGTTGCCACATACACGTTCCTTGAGCAGCTAACTGGGAAAGAGGAGAAAGACTTGAAAGCAAAGGCTTTGGCCTGCCAGAAGGCTGAACATGACTTTGCTAATATGCCATGTGGCATCATGGACCAGTTTATTTCAGTCATGGGCAAGAAAGGAAGTGCTTTACTTCTTGACTGCAGGTACACATAGCTTGGTTGCTTCATGTGACCATCAAATCCACAGTGATTATTTCATATGTAACAAAACCTTTAACATCCTGCAAATGCCTGAATGTTTTCATGCTTCTTTTTGCTACTACTTTAGAAGCATTCATAACTGCGATGATCGTTCTCATTTTCATTTGTTTATTATGAAAGAATCACCAAAATTGTTATTATTTTTTTTATTTTAAAGTTAAGAAAAGCATAAAATAGTGTCAATTTTAATTTTGTTAACCTCACAAGGATCATTCTTCATTTAAATCTCATTAGGTTCTGTAACAGCGAGAAAAAGGTTGAAGATTTTTTGGGAAGTTGAGATGTTGATGATCCTGGCCATATTAAAAGCTCAGGTTTGGTAATAATTTTCATAGAAATCATTCTTGGATATTGTTTCTTTTTCCTATATTTCAGATCTATGGAGGCTAAACTTGTTGCATTGACAAACCCTGACTTGGTTGTCCTGGTAACAAACTCAAATGTTCGGCATGAGTTGACAGGGAGTGAGTACCCAACAAGGAGAAAGCAATGTGAAACAGCTGCGGTGACACTGGGAAAGCCAAGTCTCAGAGAAGTTACTATGGCAGAATTGGAAGGTAGGTTATGTGCTAATCAATTCAAAATTACAGCATCCCCCAAGCATCCCTCAGCATATCTAAGGCATGTGATTGTTTACCTTGCCCAGGGAGGGACACACCCTCTTTTGCTCAACAGATAGAGAACCATTAAGGATCATAAATAATAGCAATAACAGTCTTTTGGCAGTGTTTCCATAATACAGTGTAACTCTTCATGTCCTAATGATTACTGATTCAATTAACATTTAGAGGCAGACTCCAGACTTATAATATCATCTTTGTTGTCATTCCTCTTCATTCCCTTGGGAACACAAGGTCATAACTGCTTCCTTCCATTGATCTTGATCCAGGGCAATCTTCTTTGATGTAACTTACTGTATATTAAAATTAACAAGTGTCCTGAAAATATCATTAATAGACAATGAACCTGACATATGCCATAAAAATTGCATGGCAAGTAATGTAATTTTCTTGTCATTCATTGTTTGTGTCACTTCTTTGCTGTGCTGATAATTAAGTTATGTTTTTAACTTCACAGCCAATAAAGGAAAGCTTGAAGATGTTGTGTTCTGCCGAGCTCGGCATGTGGTCGGTGAAATCCAAAGAACTACTGAGGCAGCAGCAGCACTTGAGAAAGGAGACTATGAGAAATTTGGAAAGCTTATGGTGGAAAGTCACAACTCTCTCAGGTATTTGTGAAGATATCTTCATTGGTCAGCTTACAAAGATTACACGAAAATTTGGTTTATCCACGGAGTTGATAAATGTAAATTGACCACCATACAGGGATTTGATTAGCTGACATTTCAAGCGTTAGCACTTTGTTGGAGTGAATCGAGGAATTGTGGGTTGTGTATGGTTTATATACAGATCAATGGCTTAACCCATTGGCACCCGTGCTGGCCAAAACCGGCTGTAAAAAACTCCCATGGTTCAAAACGTTGCAACTTTCTCAATCGCACGAATATTGCCTTAACTGTTAGTTGTGAGCACGAAATGGAATGCCCTTTAAATTTGGATATCCAATAAATGCAAGAAATGTAGCAATTTTTACCAAATATGGCCTTTTGAGTTTGGACAAGAAAAATTGATTTGAAAGCACTGGCTAGGGACCTTAATGTACTAACACAAATGGTGCTTTTAAGAAACCATGATCTAAGCAGAGCAGGTTCATTGTGACATGAATTGTGTGCATGCATTTCTGCGGCTCTCAGGCAGCATTTGTGTGTGAGCAGTGCAAATGATAGTGTGGTCACATAAAACACCTGACCTTTTTTGAGGGCAAAAGAGTTTTCAAGTTTGTGTGGATAAATCGTCATGAAGATCGATGGGGCCTTAAATATAATTTAGAATTTACACATTTTTACATTGTTCTTCAGTAAAAAATAAAAATTATTTGTGCTGAACAAGTTGCATTTATCTTGCAACCACCAAGCCAGATCTATTGATTTCTTCTTGGTCAGATCTAAGCATAAGAGCTCTTTAAACATTTTATAAATTGAATAGGGTGAAGGTTAGATCCTTTAATTTAAGGACGTGGATAATTCAGGATGGTATTGATTTTTATTGAACCAGTTACTCGGGAGGCATGTACCTTGTAGTGCAATTTTATCTTAGGTTCAAATTCATATTTTCCTCTGTTCTATTAACTCCTTAGTATGCACATCCTTACTCACAAATGAGGAAAATTAAAATTTAACCAAAGATTGAAATTGAACTACAACATGTACCTGCTGCCAGTGCATTTGAAGAGCACCTCAGTCAAACTTTATCTTTGATCTATTTTTTTCTGTTGTCCACACTGTGTAACAGATTCATAATGGTAATTGAACTAAGTGGAGTGCGATTTGGTCTGAAATCATAATTATGTGTGATTTCAAAAAAAATCAAACGAGCACGCAGCGCGAGTTTGATTTGAAATCACAAGTATGATTTCAGACCAAAATTGCATGACACGAAGTTCAATTACTTTATTACACCCATTTTGAAATCACACAGTTTTTTGTCAATATTAATATTTGTTTATCCATGAAATTTGATAGGTTAGTATTATTTCACTTTCATTTTGATGAGTTACAGAAAGGATGCGATTTAGAGTAAAAATTGGTGCAATTTGGGGATAAATTGCACTGTTGAGAGTCAATCAGATTGCAAGGATCACCAGTGATTTCAAAATGGGTGTAATAAAACTTTAAAATCTGAGAGACGAGGAAGAATTTGAGAGGGTCTCTTTAAATTTGTAACTTAAGTTTTATAATACAATGCAGTGAGTAAATCTGGTCCAAGAGCCAGGTTGATTCTTCATTTTTTTTTCTACATTAAGGTACACTGTACCCTAATGTGTACTTTGACTTGTTATTGTAGAGATGACTATGAGGTAAGCTGTGAAGAGCTTGATTTGCTGGTTAAACTTGCTTTGGAGGTAGATGGAGTGTATGGTTCTCGCATGACTGGTGGAGGCTTTGGTGGGTGTACTGTGTGTCTGGTCAAGCAGTCATCGGTAGATGCTCTAATGAAACACATTCAGGTGGGTTTCCTGGTGTTATTTGAGATGATTCAGTCCATAGTTTTGTTGTTACATTCATGTGGGTGGTTTGCTCAGGGTGTGACACTTCCTATCAGTTTGCTAGAAATGTTTGGAGGTAAACTGTACCAGATCTGCAGTTTGTTAGAAGGGACTATGTCAAGAGAATTTAACACACATGATCTTTAAGAGGGGAAAAAGTTAAAAAATAAATAAATAAATAAATAAATAAATAAATAAATTTATAACATAGCCATGAAATTCGCTCAATTGAATTCACTAGCGCGAGCGTGCGTATATTTCGAGCATATACGTTAAAGTGCACCTAACCCCAAAAAATTGTTTTCGCTTAAATAAAAACCAAATATTGACTTTTTACAGGCTGCAAAAGTTACGAAATTTAGCCATCCTCTGTCCCACGACCGAGCTAGTAAGGGGCATGG
>JAEMWC010000567.1:472500-512500 GCA_016490735.1 Pachyseris speciosa | reverse complement strand
GTAATAGTACTAGTAGCAGCAGCGGTGGTGGTGGTGGTAAACCTTTTGCTGATCATTACCAAAAAAATATACTCTCAATAACCCAGGTATCACGTTCATTAACGTAAAAATACATTCATTTTTCGTTGTTTTCAAATTCATTAACCATCTTTGCATATTCATACATCTACATTAACACGTATTGGCAACCATTTACACTATGGGGCAGTCTATAATGCTAATATACAAACATTAACGCCGGTTTTAAGTTCAATATGGAGACCAAGATTTCAATAACGCAAAAGGGTTCTCACACTAAAATCGGGGAAGAATGAAACTTGAAATATGAACATTTCCACTCAGATGTGAGTGTTTTAATTGTTGTTTTAAGTGCGTGTGAAGTTCTTACTGTTGTTGATAATACCGGCGAAACGTAGGCACTATAACCGCCCACAAATCTTCCCAATGGTATCGCTTTATGCAAACATATTTTCCTTTGTTCTTAAATGGCAAAGAAACTATGGATAATGAAAATTATTTGAAGAACTTTGATAGTACAAACAGAGCTTTTAGACATGAAAAAATTGTCCTAAGCCGGTTAATGTGTTTTCAGCGTCCGACACGATTAAAAGTTTTGCGTTATTTAAATTGTATTCTCTGATTATTGAACTAAAAACACGGCGTTAATGTTTCTATATTAGCACTATAGAATGCCCCATAGTTGCTTTATGTGTTAACTCTTTGCATACTAAGTGAGTGCTATTTATTTCACCAGATTTTGGCCAATAAATAGTCTGGGACTCTTAACTTCCTCATCAGATATGGAGCTTTTATGAAAATATCTGCTGTCTTGAAATACTGGGGACTCAGGCTTTAAAGTCACGTGATGCACACGAGTGGCTGTTGTTTGTCGAGTGAGTGGAATCGCTCGAGTGTTGTGCGAGTTTCAGTTTTAGAGTGGTTTTCTGAGCTATTTTCCTCTGCAGAAGCCCCCATGCTGGCATCATTAAGGTCATTAAGCTGGAATGTGGGTAGAGGCGAGCCTTTGAAAGAAACCAGAGGAGAGAGGCGGTTTCATGTTGACGGAGATGCCAAAGTTGTTTTGATTTAAACATGGCTACTCACATACTGAAGCTGTCTCGCTAGCCGTTCTCCAGAAGGATTCCAGGATGTACCAAGGCAATTTGGTCTAGTTTTGACTGCTAAAAATGCTCATCGTGCAATATTTTGCCGGTAGTACTGGGTGGCTCCACACTTGAAATGAACTGAGGGAGAGTTCTATGCTCGTGGCGTGGTTGAATCTCCCAAAATTCTCTTCGGCCTTGAACGAGGCAAGTTAAGACATATGAGATTGGTTCTCAGAAACGGGCTAAAATGTGGCTGGCAGAAAATGTGAGATATAATTTTCATGGCAGATACCGAGGGGAGAACTTGAGGTTTGCTGTAAATGTAGAATTTTGAACAAAGTTTTGGATTAAAAAGTGCAATTTTTGGTGTCATTCTTCGGCCGAAAAATTAGTATTCTGGCTGAAATCAGGAGTTTTAGACAATCTCTTAGCTGTGGTGATGAGAAGACACACCTGTTGGTGCAATCCACTTGTTATCATGTGATTAAATCTAAACAAGAAGGAAATCAAAGCAAGAGTGGTGTATTTATCTGGACATATATGTCCAGTAAGTATGTTAAGGTTAATGTATGTTTATGAATATGCAAAAATGGTTAATGAATTTGTGAGCAAAGAAAATGAATGACGATTCGTCGAGATTAATGTATTTTGACGTTAATGAATCTGATAATTGCGTTATTGAAAGCATATTTTCTGGTAATGACCAGCAAGAGGTGTAGTAGCCAGAAGGAGGAGGTGGAGGAGGAGGTGGGGATGGTGGTTCTCATTCCTCTCTTCGTTTGAAATGTTTAGTACGTAATTTACCCATTTTTGTTGATACTTTTCAGTCTGCATCATTAGTACCACACGCTGATATTGTACACAATAGGAAAAGTGTGAATCCACGGGTACGATGGATCACTTTCAGCAGTGCTATTTCAGGCTACGCTTCAGAAGTAGTTCTGAATTATAGGTGTTTGGATTAATTTAGTGAAACAAAATTGGAAATTCATAACTTGGTGAAGCATTATTGTAGTCCTGCAAAAGACTGTTTCTGACGACATTAACCTTCAGACACCCTGAGTGGGAGTCAAGCGATTTGTTAAACGACGATTTTGTGTGAAATGGCACTATAATGAAGCTCAGTCTGCGTTACGAGTGATTGTTGACTGATCTTAACTGTCAGGTTTGTACTCTTTTTTTGTCTTTTCTATGGACAATAATCTCAAAATTGCTTTACCCTTTGTGTACCTTTCTACGAGATATGTTTGTTACTTGTCTGATTTCTCCACCTTCTCCAAGAAACTTTGAAGAAACATTTCCGTCGTACTTTGTTTTCGTAATGTTTTTATTATTTTTGACCTTCGGGAAATTCTTATACGTTTACCTCTGAAAAATCTAAAGTAGTTTGGACTCAAGAATGTTTGTTTTTTTCCAAACGTTTGCCATCCAGTAGTTCATCTGGATCGTAAGACTCTTCGCGTCCCTATTCGGAAAAATTGGTTGAAGAAAAGCCGTGCAAAGTTTCTCCAGCGCGTCTGGACAACTTTTTCTTATTAATTGCCATTTTCTATAGCATTTCGTCGGCGGGACCTGACATGCCATATGATAAGCAGAGGTATGAAAATGCTACTAAAAGTATTATAGAATTCCGCTTTTAAGCTTGGCTAAGTTAAAAGGCTTGTGTGTATACTGTTGTGATTCCGCTTGAAAATACTTAGGCAAGGGTAGTTGGAATCTCAAACTTAAATGAAGGGTAGCCATCCTAGCTCCAGCACTTACAAGATGTGGATACTCTCAAGTCACGTGACGATACAAATGCGTGACATAATAACGTTTCATACACCAGAAAATACAAGTGACTCGTGGGATATACCAAGGTATACCAAAAGCATTGCATAACTCCTATGTACATAATCATACCGTATATGCTTGGAAATGCTTAAGTCGCATTTGTCCTTCAGCATCAGTTTCCTCCCATATGTAGGGTTATTACCTACAAAAGATGATAATACCCTGTAAGGATTGGGAATTTTAAAAAGTATTACATCCTGTATATTTCAAGTATTTGCTTGTTTATGTGGTTTTTAACCCTATTTGGACTGATGTGTGAAATGGCATTTTTAACTTGAGAACAAGTTCAACGCTTGCGATTTTCTTCAAGCTAGAAAGACATTAAATGATTGTCCATCTGCACGAGATGGACATGCAATGATCTTCAAAACATGAGCTGTTTTTGCCTTTATATGGACGCAGCTTTAACTCGTTTATACCGTTAGAGTATTAATTTAGAGCTTTTACAATTTTAGTCAGGCTTGACAGTGTTCTCACGCTTTGGAGAAATCGAGAAATAAAAGATGGTGGCTCAAGAGATGGGGGCCACTCTAATTTTTAGTTAATCTGGACAGTGTTGTGTTGTTTTGCCCTTTCAGTGTTCCAGTCATCTGGGGTAGTTATGTGTTATAACTTGTGGCGAGTTATAGGCAGAGTCATGGTCACCTCTCTGCAAATATGTAAATCACTTGGAGCGGAGCGGAGCTCTCTTCTCGTCCTACGATATCTACTGGGATAATTCGGAAGTCGTTTCCAAGACGGAAACGCATTTCACTCGTTCCAGTCTTCAGTAAACGCTCTCATACGGGAACTGTGGTACCCAATTTTACAATTGTTGAAAATAGTCCCTATTATAGAGCGTTTTCATTTACGTGATTACCGGCCATATTGGTTTACTGAAACAAAAGAAAAAAAATTGCATAAAAATAGAGTTCCGATTCCCAGAGGTTTAGTTTTGGACACCAACCTGGCCGCAGTTTCTTTGTTTTGGAACACAAAACATCGCCACCGTGACGTCATGTGAAAACACTCTGTAGTCAGTCCTGAAAATGCGATCCCATTCAGTAGCACATCCACTTTAACCTAGTACTACTTACCCTGTGAGATAAACTTCCTAACTGTGAAGTCAAAGTATTAGACACCACTGAAATACCACGCTTAAAGGTTAGGCGGATACACTCGCCCTGGCAGAAAACACCCTGAAACATCATCAAAGGAAACTTCTTTTCTACCTTCAGGGCAGACAACTTTCTTGCTGCACTTGTGGTGAATAACACCGTCCCAGTCCATGACAAATATCATGTCCGTCTCATTGCATGCACTACCTCTGGTCTTGGTATAGATGAGATGAGCACCATCCGGGGGGAGCAGCCTCCAGTGTTAGGGGCTACACAGTAATCACCATAGCTGCGTATTCCACTCTCTAGTAAAGACAACAAATGCGCGCACATACTGTGTGAGTACTTTTCTAAATGTTTTGGATCCTTATCGTAATTAGATCACAACACAGTTAACTCCTTCGTAAGCTACTGTCCTTAGAATCAGAAGACCTTCCTGGTTATATATTAGGAAAGACACTAAATACAGTGTTTGATCAAGAAATGGATTTCGTGGTGATGGCTGCATTTCAAGGGTAATGGCTCAGAAAACCACAACTGCATTGCTTCATCTTTTGAAAACTTCAGAACTCGTGGAATTATAAATCACCTGACGAGCACACATCGCATGTGTCTCAAAAACCTTCGGAATCCGTGACTGGTACCTAGGGGTTTCTGTTTCGGTAAAAAGATTATGAACCAGTATTCTTATTTTAGACAGTGTCATGCTGACCTCAGTCACTGCAGTAGCGCGAATTTCGGGTACTCTAACATTCCTAAATGTGAAATTAAATGAAAACCCGTTTCAAAAACAGTTTTCATGCTGATTTTACCAAAATGCGAAGTTTCGTAGACATCTTTTTTTCAGCTCGAGGAACTTTCAATTTCAAGGTTCGTACATCACTGACCTTGTAATATAGCAAACCACCAGTCACTATTCACCAATCAAAATTTAGCCTTTTTTTCGTCAAAAAAAAAAAAGACAAGGGAGACGTCACTTGAAAACATGACTTATTCATTGATGTTTTCTTCCTATATATTTTCTTCATCCGACAATTAAACATGACATGTGAGTACTGAAGCTCATGCATGAAGAGGGGTGTACATTTGCGAACCAAGCTCAGCCCCTCTCAGATCCTCAAAGCTATCAATACACAGCACTTACCAGGACAATACATGCAAGGCCTCTCCTCCTCAGTGGCTAGACTGGAATCACACTGCTTTCCTCCACAGCGTGGTTTGGGGCTGGTGCACGATTTTTGTCTCTTTTGGTTACCATCCTCACACAGCTTGTCACATCGTCCCCATTCACCCCATTCAATCAATCCTCCATCCACTAAAACCAAAATCCGTGATTAATCATGTTTAGCCAATACTCTATAGTTCTGTTTTTCATAAACAGCATGCATAGCTGAAAGAGCGCGAGAACACCTCGGTAGGTGGTTTCAATTTTGTTCTCGCACTCTATCGTGATTTACAATACTGTTGAAAAGTGGCTCACCAGTGACTAAATTGCAGAGGTCGCAAAACTGTATAGCCGTGAATTGTATTGTTCTTAACTGCAGTTAAGGTCCTTTTCATTTTAGACAGCAGTCAGAAAGACTTTTTAGTTCAAGCTAAGTTTTATTTAATCCCAGGAAGGTGACATTAATGAATGGAACTGTTCACCCTAATTACTAAGTCTTTCATTGTAGTATTATTCTACTCACAACTTGAGTTGCAAATAAACTTGGTGTCTTGCTACTGCAGGCTGTGCTACCGTGTTTGCCTTTTATTACATATGAGAGTGTATTGTGTATTGCAATTACAATTTGCAATTACAATTTGATCTTGCGAAGTGATTAAGAAAATTGACAGCTATTCCTTACCTGCTTGTCTATCTGGATCACAATCGTCCTCATTCACCCAATACCAGATGACACCAGGATTTCTCATACCACCGTCCCAAATCCAATCAGCGGGATGTCGGTCTGTGCCTCCCCAGATAATTGACCCCGATGGGTAGTAGGTTGGGCCGCTGGACGTGGTCAGAAGAGCCATGTTATGAATTCCGCTGTAGTCAGCAAGCCAAGGCATTCTTTTGTTCAGGGACTTATACCATGAGTATTCCCAGTCGTTAAACTTCCGTATCAAATTCACATCTGTTTGCTTGTTATTTGTTGCCATGAAACTGAAGAAAGGAACACAGTGATACAGTGAGAACTGGACGAGCATTTTCTTGTATATTAATGTTTCCGAACCGCATTCTGGCCTTTATCGTTACTATCCAAGCCAGAAGTCCGAAATTCGTTCAATATTAGCGTAATGATACGGGACAACAATCGAACAGTGTGTTGTGTAAACAGACACGTTTCTTCCTCCATTGCGACACGAGCTCCTTGGGGAAAAATCTTAGCTTAAATCTTGTCATGACAGAAACACGGTGGCTCTGAGAATGGTCTTTCTCAACCCAAATATTAATAAGAGTAAACGAAATCTCCTTTTTAATATATTCGTTTAACCCTAAAACTGACTTTTATTACTCGAAAACGTTCGAGCCTTAGCACAATTTTAGAACTGACGGTTTACTCTTTTAATTTGCAAACGTCTCCTATTTCCTTTTTTGCACGCGTGCAACAAACGAAGTAGGAGACGTCTGAACGCATGTTAGAGTTCGCTGGCTTAATAGACTATTAGACTATTAATAGACTATTAATAGACTATAGAATTATGCTTTCCTGTTGGACCTCTAAAAATGCTCCGGAATACCCACGGTCTTGAAGGAGCTGTCTCCCTTTCAAAAAAGTATCAACTTTGACAGCCTGGTGGCCACAGATGAAATAATTGTTCTCAAAACAAACCT
This sequence comes from Pachyseris speciosa, assembly GCA_016490735.1. NCBI lineage: Eukaryota > Metazoa > Cnidaria > Anthozoa > Scleractinia > Pachyseridae > Pachyseris > Pachyseris speciosa. The sequence goes on along the minus strand of JAEMWC010000567.1, from coordinate 505,643 downwards.
GTACGAGCTGGGAGCCTGAAAGATACCGCCCCAGTGACGCCGCGAGTTGGCGTCCATCATGTACTGGAACGAGCCATTATTGCTGAGGTTCTTAATTCTGTCTGCTAAATCGAGGATAGAGTAGTCGCAGTTCAATGCTGGGTGGTTTTCATTCCTAGAAAAAGTAAATAAAGAGAACTGCATTCATGCATGTAGCCCTATGCATTCTCTCTTTCCCATTGCATTTGCCACGCATGCTCAACTGGTTAACGCAATAGACAGGGTTACACTACGAAAATAGATCCACTTTAGCGGCAATGTATTTTGGCTGACTTTCATGACTGACTGCATACCATGCATGGGGCTACAACTAGGGTTAGAACTAATAATTCCTCGGCATTTTGTTAAGTCTTTCAATCGGTTCGTACTCCCCGAATTTCATATATAATCCTTTGAGCTGAGAGAAAATGCGGAAAACCATGCACAAGAAAGCAATAACTCTACAGACGTTTTGACTTCAAAATTCCTACTTTCCTAAATAAACATTATTACCGTGTTCTTAAACGATCATTTGTAGCCTGTGGAGTCAGACTCCTCGATATTTGGTCGGGAATTTCTTAGCAATTCTCCCAAGTTTTGATTGAAAGTCCAGAAATATTGGCTTTCCAGTAGAACTGCAAATGCTTGACTGCAATTACCACTCGGCGGACAATTGCAACTCAATTTTATTTCTGGTCGTTTTCATTGGGTTAAAAACAATCAAACTTGTTAACTCAAAGGTGACGATCTCTTCTCTTTAGCATTGCTCAGTAAAAAATTGTCCAAACGGTAGAAAAATCTGACTGCAACTACCTGCGCGGGACTTGAGCCATTGTCCAGTTATTATGGGCACTGGTGACTATCAGAGTGAATGCACCCTCAGATGTCGTCATGTCACAATAGACCGGGAGGTACTGAGCTCCACTGAGTCTTATCATTTGGAAGCCATCCTCATATGTGTTACCAGTTCTCACTCCATGCAGTTTCAAGTCATTGCATGACAGTCTAAGGCAAGAAATTAATCGTTGTTATGGTTATTTTCAAATTACCAACAAACAAATCAGTTGATCGTCTCCAGTTAGGCATTCCTTTATTGAGGTTCCCGTTTTACTGCAGCCTGACAGGGACTTGAGTTGCCTTTAAGGAGAATTATTTTTGACAGGTTTGAGCGTTGATCTTTTCTAGATCTGAAATGCGTACACTCGAAATTTAAATAATAAAATGTTTTACCGTTTGTCTCTCAATGTAGACACCTGAGATATAATATCGCGACGTCTCCACTACTTACTGCTGTCAGGGGCACCCAATGAGCAAAATCAACCAAAAGCTGTAGAAAGGCATTTGTCTCCACTACTTACTGCTGTCAGGGGCACCCAATGAGCAAAATCAACCAAAAGCTGTAGAAAGGCATTTTTAAGTACCTTACGGTGTTTGAAGTCTGGTTCAAGTTATTTTACCGTCGAGCATCGGACTACCGTGCGGGAGGTCGCGGGTTCAAACCCTGGCCGAACCAAGACTCAGGGTCTTTAAATAATTGAGAAGAAAGTGCTGCCCTTATAAGGACATCTACGAACGGTTAGACTTTCTAGTCCTCTCGGACTGATAAGGACGATAAACCGTAGGTCCCGTCGTAGAGTACTTTAACTTAAGGTGGGGGCACACTTCAGCTGGAGTGAATTGTAAGGAGATTAATTAAGGTATTGAAATGTTAACAAAAATGTTTTGAAACACCAAGAGACAGTTGACTGCCCACATGGACACTCTAGGTTGCTGGGGAACTGTTTGGTGTCCGTCCACTAATTTCTAACTTCAAATTCCATTATTAAATTAAACATTCATTAAATCTTCAATATTTCCTATTTTCTTAAATTTAACTAGTCCTTTGAGAAAAATTATATCTTTCCAATATAACCAAAAATTACGAGAAAATTCACAACCCCACAAGATAGCTTCGTGTAATGAGCATAGGGATTTTTGATTCCTTGAAACGCGAACGAGTTATTAACATGACATCCATGTTTTAGCACCATTTGCACACCTGAACACAATTAAAAGCGATGAGAAAATGGTGTTCAGGTGTACCCCAGCCTTAATCTGACTCTGTGGGATGTAAAAGAACCACTAGGGACGTAACAAAACTCTGACTGTGACCGCCCCTAGTGTCTGTCCTAATTCGATATTCACATTACGGGGACACTCATTAGTTTCTTGAATAATTGTAAACTGTACAAGTAGTCTGGTAAAGTCCCCCGGCCAGTGTTGTAGACTGCCATGAGACTATGTGCCGGGCATAATTAATCGATGACATCAATGAAATCAATGAGTAAACAATTATGTAATTACGATTACGTAGACTGATCACAAACGAAAACTTCGATACATGAAAACAAGAAATCTGTAATACTTTCGCAGTATAATAGTCGATGAGTAATCGATGGGTACTTGATGAGTAATCATTAGGTTATCAATGAGTAATCAACAACATCAATTAGAAATCGATGACATCGATAACATCGATAGGCCACAAAATTATTGGGCTTCGATTACTCATAGATTACTTGTTGATCATTGCCAATAGTCAACGAGTAATCAACTGATTACCAATCGATTACTCATTGATGTCATTGGTCATCGATTAGTTATTCCTGGTATGCGATATGAGCGGTATATAGATACATTGTCATTACCATTACCACTTTTTCCTTAGCTGGAAGAATTTGATCTCTCTTTTTTTTTTAATTTCTTTTACTTTTACGATGTTACGGGAATTCAATCGTAATTGAAGAAATTTAAATTTTCTTCTTATGTCCTGCTCACCTTGCTCCTTCTCTCATCCAGTATCTCAACACACTCGGGTTTGGCCTCTCCTTCAAATACGTTGGCGAGCCTGCAGCGCTGTTAAACACCAAAGTTCCTGAGGTGTCATCAGCAACAGATGTACTGCTCAACAGCAGATCGCTTGTCAAGCCCAGTCTAGGCATGCGCTTTCCTAGATTACTGCTCTCATCCCAGGAGTCGAACTTTTTAACTATTTTTACTTGGGTTTGTTTGTCGCACGTTGAAAGGAAAGTGTACTCGAGTGGTGCTTCCCAAATTGCTCCCCAGCGGTTCTCACCATCCGCCTCGATTCGATATTGGAAAAACGCCTGTTTAAAAGCCAGTAAAAATCATCGTTATCACCATCATCATCGTCATCGTCATCGTCATTGCCACGTTCATTATTCGTATCAGCACTACCACCATCATTGTCATCTTCATTATTGTTAACAACAAACAACATGATAATTTCGAAATCGACACCATCACCCTTAACACATTCACCTTATCATTGTCATCATTATAACATGTGACTGTCAACAGCATATGCATTCGTCATCATTTTTGTTGCTACCACCATACACAGCATAAAAGTTGCCATCATCACGAACATCATCTTCAACATCCGGAATCATCATTTCCGAGGATATTAAAATCCTGATCGGTACACAGAAGCTCGTACTTCGAAGCCCAATGATTCCATCATTGGATTACGATCAGTTTCAACCGAAGACCGACTTACTTTCACAAGTAATTAAAAAGGCTAAACATGTTTATCGTATGAACACCACTGAAATACCAGGTGAGCTTTCGCGCGAAAACATGATATCTTGACACATGAAAATAACGTGAAAAGATCTCCGTTGCTATGGTTACATAATAAATCGCGCCTTTCGCAGCGAAAGTGAAATGGTTTGGTATTTCTCCGCTATGTCACTGCGTTCCGTCGCAGAGAAAACGTTTAAGTTCTATTCAGCAGAAAGGCAACAAGACGTTGAAATAGGAAGGACACGACCAGTTGTGTTTATTGAGGACGAGAAAAAAGCTAACATACAATAAGGTAGTGGCGGAGAAAAAACGAATTACATCACTGTAAACTACGAGACTAAACGTAAACAAAATACTAGAAAAATTAAGCTCGGCAAGGTGCGAGCGGTAAAACTGGCTGTGTCGAGTGACTAACGCGAGAGGCGCCAAGGCTTAAATACCGAGATGTGACGTAAAATCCCTAGAGGATCAAACTGCAGCCATAAATGCAAATTCCGAACATAAACACATTTCATTGGTGTTTATTTAATAAACGGAGCATTACAAAGTCGCTTGGAGATACGCAGTTTCTCTTCTCGTGTTTAAAAATATTTCAACTTTCGAAGAGAAAACTCGTATCTCTATCGTCAATTAATAATAATAAACGTCTTTAATGGCGTTATTTAAGTGGTTTACAGAGGGGTCCCCAATAAAGATCTAAACTATATTAAAGTAAGAAGAACTTAACAAAGGATAAAAGGAAATAGTTATAAAGTTAAAAATGTAGACTCACTGGGTCTCTTGTGCAGCCTCAAGCAGATTTCTTTTTTAACATTTTTTGAAATTAAGTACATTTTCAAAAACAAAGCTATAAAAAGGATAAATCTTTGGAGATAATGGCTAACCACATGCTCCATTCACCCTCTTGCCTCAACAGAATTTAATTATGCCAGAAAAGGAGAGAATTGCAATTACCTGGGACTTGTCAGAGTCCTTAATAGCATCAGCGAATCCAAGAATTGAAAAATCATCATTTAATGAAGGTTTATCCAAGTTTCTCTGCTTAACGTTGTCCTTGTCCCACCCCGTGTGAGTCTTGCTTGTGAGCACTAGTGTCCAGGGCCCTCCCTCGGTTGTAAAGTCGCAATATGTTTTGACCTCTTTAAGTCCAGGTGGCTTGATTGTAAAAACACCATCTGAACAAGTAAAGAAAAATCAAAGTGTAAATCACTGGTAGCTTATTTAGCAGCCTAGTGTAATCGTAAAAGAGTAGAAAGTCAAAGGAGAAACAAAATGTTGCATTGTAAAATGGACCTCGTTTCCAGAAAACGGTAAAAAAATGTATTGGAACTGTGAAAGACGAGATTTTGGTGAAGTTATTTTGAAAATAGTAATTTTTTTTTACGATGTGACCTGTTTGGGGTAGATGAAACTTGGAAAGTTTATGTTTCCTTTAAGTAATCATTTTGGGCTAACCTGATACTGGGTTTGTGAGAAATCCTCTAAAGGTTACTTCCTTGCAGGATCTTGGGATTGCAAAAGGTCCTTCTCTCACCCAGTACCAGATATAAGATGGCTGGCTTTCCTTAAGGTGACCATTTATCCATGGTGCGGGATGATAACTTCTGTCGTTAGCTAAAAATGTGTACAGAATGGTTAGTATCTAAGCTTACAAGTATTTTAACTGCAGTTTAACGGACAAATTAGCTTAAAATGGTAGGTTTGTGGTAGAAGGTTAGCTTAGCTGAAAATTGTACTTAACATAGTTAGCAGTTGTTGGAACTTGTTTGTGACAGTGTTCAAACGGGTCCAGCAAGTTCCAACAACATGGTCTTCAGCTTACCAGATCACATTAATTTGTGAGGTATCCTTGTCACTCCAGCCACATCCCACAAGCCTTACGTTTTTACTGCTTGTTTTATTGATATGTGGGTACTTGAGCCTGAGCATGCCATGCCGATGAGGCCTAACAAGGCCCAAATAGCTGTCCATGGCTGCTAATGCTTGGCCTGTCAATCTCTTTCAATCTTTGCTTTGGTAGATTTAAGGGGTAACGCCCGCTACCATGTGACCTTAGTGTCCTTATGGCTTCAGCTTACCAGATCACATTAATTTTCGAGGTATCCTTGTCACTTCAGCCACATCCCACAAACTTTACGTTTTAAGGCTGTATATGGCTGGGTAGCAAGCGATTCTCAAAAGACATACTCATTCCGGAGAATAAATTAGCATGGGTTTTTAATGAACCTTTCGACATCCTAGGGATAATGTTTCTTTTCTTTGAAACCCCGCGAATAGCGGAGCACAACTACAGAATAAAGCTAGATGAGGTCCGACAGCTTTAAGACTCATTGTCCTGGAGTCTTTTGAGTATCATAGGCAAAATACAAGTAATCAAGTCACTCCCAAAATCGTTCATTTATTTACCACACTTCCTACTCCAAATATAAAGAATTGGAAACACTTTTTCAAATCTTTATTTGGGGCTGAAAGGGTGATAAAATAGCTAGGGAAATAATTATTAATGATATAATAGATGGATGGTTGAAGATGACCGATATTCGATCGTTCGCTAAGGCTCTAAAGATCTCCTGGATTAAAAACGTATGGGACGTAAACTATCAGGCAGACTGGAAAAGGATCTTTCTGTGCGATAACCTTTACTGGGAAGATTTTTGGTTACTAAACAAAAACTTATTATCAGTCTTGCCTTGCCCTTTTTGTGGAAAATACTTCCTGGAGTAATGTAGTTTAGTCATGGGCAGTCAGTACGTTCGTGACACACCTGCAGAAGCCAGCGACTTCTTGTCTCAGCCGTTACGCAATAATGTTTTCATTAAGATAAAAATAAACCTGTGTTCGACAGATCGTGGTACATAAAAATATTACGCTAAGTCAATGATTTTGTAGACGAATCTGGCATTTTCATGTCACCAACCGAATTTATTAATAAGTTTAATTTAAAGTTTTGACTGTACCTTCTTACAAGCTTTTGGTATTATGTGCGCAATTCCAGTTTCATGAAATCAGAGATTAGAGAGTTTGGTAAATAGTTACCCGCTATCAAATCTCAAAATATGGAGGGACTATTTAAAGCAAAAAGGGTGACCTGTTTCACTTATGATATCTTGCGCAAATCAGTGGCCATACAGCCAGCTAAGGTGCAGCGTAAATGGAAAAAAGATCTCCCGTCTCCGATCGGAGACTGGACTACTTATTACAGTACCCCTTTCTTATGCACAAGTGCTAGTAGGTTAAGAAACTTTCAATTTAGGATATTCCATAGAATTATTTTGTTAATGAGAATGGGTATAAAGGATCGCGATGAGTGCTTTTTTGTGATAGCAAACCGAAAACCATAGCGGACCTTTTTTGTTCTTGTGACCGGATATTACCACCCTGGCGTGCCGTCACAAATAGGATTTGGAAGGTAACAAAATCCAAGTAGACATCTCCCTTGAATCTGTTCTCTTGGGCAACACAAACGGCTTGCATTTTAAAAATGCAATTTAAACTATATTATTTTAGTAGTTTGTAGTATACTATGCAGCTGATGTATCCTAGGTGTTTGTAATAAAGTTGAATAAAAAAAAGTCCCAACGACGTCTATGTTCACTGAAACTGCAATGGGCTTTGGGACAAAAAAACTAGCTACAAACCTGCTTTAGCTGCTGCTTTCCGCCATTTTGAATAACCCCGTGCAACACGTCACGTGGACCAGTCCAACATTGTTGGGTATCCTGTTCAAACGCCTGCAATATTGCTGAGGCACGCTTCATCGATCACAAGCCAAAAAGAATGCTGGGAAGCCGTACCTTGGTTAAATTTGAGGCGTTTCAAATTTCGCTCATAAACATCTGGCAACAGCTGCCAACAACTGGAAATAATACCCAACGAGGTACTCAAACACATCCACAATGTTGTCAGTATGTGAATTTTTTTTTCAGGTTTCTTTTCGCAATTGCATAAATTGCGTTCACAACTGCGAGGATCATTCTTCATTTGATTTCATTTCCGCAGTTCATATATGATTCATTTCATATATCATTCACAGTATGTGAATTATCATCGCAGTTACGTTATGAACACAACTTAAGCGGAGTGAAAACAAATCCTGAAAACAAAATCAGGGTTTATTTTCACTACTGCTTAAGTAGTGTTCATAACTGCGCTGATCACTCACATATTCATTTTTTAATCACCTTATTGTAAGTGTTTGCACAGGCCTAAAGGGTTAATATACCAACCTGTTATCGTTCCCCACCAGTTGCTGTTCGGGTTCCGTGAAGTAGTTAACTTGGCCCCGGCAATCCATGGCATACGTTTCTCGATGCCGTTGTCAGCATAATCCCAGTTATCAAACCTTTTGATAAGCTCAACGTCCGTTTGCTTGTTGTCTGTAGCATTGAAAGTATAACCTCTTTGCGCCTTCCATACTCCTCCCCATCGACCTGGGGAGATAAACAAATATAATGGCTTCGTTCCAATTCACGAATTCAATTCCAAGAAAAACAAATGGCATCCCTATTGGTTCTAACTTAGCGGTCACCTGTTCCAGGCTCTCATATAGTTTCAGTTTCTATTTTGGCCATTTTTTCTGGACTACGTTACAAAAGATATTAAATAAAAAATGAAAGAATAGCACATAACGACATTAGGGCTTATTCAGGCTGCAGACTTCTCAAAAAAGTGGAAATTTAAAATGATAACTATTCGGCGTATATTATTTAATTCATAAATACATTTAAGTTAAAAAGCAAGCACATCTGAAGCAAACACTCACAGGCAGCAAAGCATAAAGCAACTCGTTCAAAAAATAGGCAGTCAATTCATGAGAAGTTTTCATAATTTAGACTTAACGTAAACCCTTTTACTACAAAGATCTGAAAGCTAATTCTCCTGACCGATTATCATGCACTTTTTTGTTGATTTTTCCTGAGATTCAAGGACTGTTCCAATAATTGATTATTTTCTTAACTCTCAAAACCTCTCTGCTTGACAGCATACTAAAATTGTAAAGAGAATTTAAATGCTAGTCACCCTGGGAGTAAAAGGTTTAAACAGAGAAATAGTGTCAGCATTCTGAATTTCTGTATGAACTCATTTTCGTTCGGACACTAAAATCGTGCAACTTTCCCAATTCCCGGACTATGGTAGAAATGAACCTTTTTTACTGCCCAATTCTCAGTTGTTTAGACCTAATTACCCCGTAAACTGACCAAAACTCCCAATTTTCATTGATAGTGACCGTTTATTCTGTTGTAATACCAAAAACCTCCCTCGGACAACACCAAAACATATGCAACTTTGTCTTGAAGTTTTTAAGACAAAAATTCCTTTTGAAGCTAAAAACTCTACATTGGCAGAAAACTTCGACTCCACTTCTTGCAATCTGTTCCATATTTTCCTGCACAGATCTTTAGCGCTATTTGATTTCAGTTACTAACCAGACTACTTGCTTACAAACAAACAACAACTAATTAACGTGGCAAGAAAGATAGAGCCTTCGGTCTTGTGGACCAGCAAAATCTCCGTGGTAACCTCTTTTATTATATGACTGGCTCTTTCAGCGGTGAAGATGAATCAATTCTCCTGCTGTGATTGGCTACCCGCGAGGTCAAGATGGAGCCATCTCGGTCCATAAACACGCAAAAAAAGAACTTGACCAATATCCCGCCATCTTGACCTCACGCTTGGCCAATAACCCATATATATGGGATAACGAGATCGACGTGACCACAGGTCTACCCTCGGGAATTTGCGTAAACGACCTACAAAACGCCGTACGGGAAAGAGTTAAAAGAATTAAACGGTTTAAGTCCTTGAAAACTAAAACAACGAGCACGAGCTCCAGCACTCTCGCCTCCGCCTTTTCGCCTCAGTGGCTTCCTTGGTTTCCTAAAAGTACGTTTATGCAGAAAACAAAGGAAAATATATTGTAGCATCGTAGAATAGTCATCGTTTTGCCGTCCATCAAAATTGATCTGTTATATTTTTTCGTTTAATTTTCTTTCTTTTACGTTCATTGAAGTTAGACTGACCAAGCTTACTACGATTTCAATTTCTTCATTAGGAAATTTCACCTTCTCTCGGTTTGACAAAGACGCTTAACGGAGCTGGGAAGTGGCCTGTTGGGGTGAAACAGACAAGATTTCCATACCATGTGGGAAAAAATTAAAACTTCTGCATAATTAAACAAATTCGTAGAATTGGGAATTAGTGGTAGTGGTGGTGGTGGTGGTGGTGGTAGTAGTAGTAGTAATAGTAGTAAATCGTAATAGAACTTTTACAGATTGTATTTACCCGGACTATGGGCTTCCAATCGATATTCAAAACTCGATCCATCTACGTTGATATTATCCTTGATACTGTCTGCTTGCTGGAGGATGGAGTAGTCACCATACAATACTGGAGTATCGGCGTTTCTTAAGAGGACATTCTGAGCAGTCCAGCTATTCGTGTGGCTTGCAACCAATAGCGTCCATCCACCACCATCACGTGACATGTCACAGTACGCCATGATTTCCTGGGATCCGGTTGGGTTAATCTTGTAGACACCATCAGGATAATCGTGGTTCTTCGCTTGACCAATTTGTTGCAAGTGCCTGCATGATATTCCAACTGTAAAAAGTACATAATGAAAAGTCAAAAACAGATGAGGGGTAGTCAATCATCGTGAATCAAGAACTCAGGTCGTCAAAGCATCAGTGAACATGGACTCAATCAGTCCATCTTTAAAAGAATATATGTCATGCACATCAAGTGTTCCATGTCTGAGAAATAGAAGTTGCTACTTATAGTGAGCTACTTTTGAACTACGAAAACCCGGGGGTTTTACAGTAATGAAATAAAATCATACGTAAACCATAACCAAATGGCTTTTGATTCATTAAATCTTCCATAAAGAATAATTTTCTAAATTTTTCCTTTCCAAAATTTGAACATTTTTGTTAAGATTTTATGTTTGTCAGCAAATTACAACTTTCATGCATAAAGAATACTTTCAGTTCAGCCTCGAAATTACTGCAGTAACAACCGCGTTTCTGTTTTGGAGTTGACCAAATAAAATTTGCACAATCACCTTGTAAATGTCATTTAAATTGCGACCGAGAGTTCAAACCTGTTTACCAAACCTTATTTTCTTCTTTATGCGGTAAATAGGTCATGACAAAAAATCACGCAGTCACTTACCGGGACAGCTCTCGGTATTACAGTCTTCAGTTTCGTGTCGATACCCCGGACAGTCAGCTCCTCCATGTAAAGGAAACGGATTGTTACAGAACCGATGACGTTTTCTCTGCCCGCCATCACAGCCCTTGTTACAGAGAGTCCAAGAAGACCACTCCCCCCAGGCTCCATCTCGAGGCACAAGGACTGAAAGAGATTATGCAGTTTAAAAATGGCATGTACTGTCGTGGTTTTGCTAATAAACAAGTGATCTTTGCAGAAACCAGGGCCTAAAAAAACGGGTTTCACCATTTTTCTTTGGAAGAGCAGACGTCATGGCTACTTTTTACAAAAATTGTGGCCGCGGCACTGTAACAAACTTTTCAAGTGTTGGCCATTGCCACATGCGTTATGAAATTTGATTCACAAACCGGACGATAATGCAACGTTTTAAATCCTTATACACTTTACAAGTCACCAGTAACAATTATAACAACGCCTTTATAGGGGTTTTAGATTTGTTTTTCTCATTTGGGGATCAACCCAGCCTTACCAGAGACGCAGCTGTGTTTGGGATCAAATCCATCTTCACAGTGACATTTCCCTTCGTTTGTACAGACCTAGAAGGAGCATTGAGATCAGAATATTGGCTAAAACAACTGGCCATTTCCAATACCCACTAAAAGCAAGAGGCGATAATTTACAACCATGGAAAAAGGCAGCTTATGTTCATTAACCCTGTAACCGTGTAACAATTTCGTGGATTTTTTTATCATTTTCCCGCACCACTGGAGCCTCTACATCAACCATTGCCAATCGCTTTATCCGGTGAAAAAATAGAGGATATTACATGGGCGTGCGGGGATACGCAACTTTTCTTCGAGTGTTGCAAAGTGTTTTACGAGTGAACGCAGCGAGTGAGTGAATTATTTTTCAACACGAGAAGAAAAATTTGTATCCCCGTTCGCACATGTAATGTTCTGTTTATTCTATATAAACGCATGAAATACTAAACCATTTCACTTTCGCTGCGAAATGCGCAATTTATTATGTAACCATAGCAACGGTGATCTTTTCACGTGTGAAGATAATAACATGTTATTTTTACGTGTGGAGGTATTTTGTTTCCGCGTGAAAACTCGCCTTCTATTTCATTTGTGTTTATATAATAATGTTGATAATTCACCCAAACGCTCTAATTCGAAGGATGCACTAAATTCACAGCTGTTGTTTATAAACTTGTGTCTTATCGTCCACTCACCCCTCTAGCTCCACACTCTTCGTTCCCAACCAATGGACACTTGGTAATATTCAACTGATCAAATGACTGGCACTGGTAGTTGACACACATCTACAACCGTTTGAAAAAAGTCGTTCGATTAGCAAACATCCTGAAGCAATAACTAAAGGCGATGCTTCATATAACAGTCTGTGTTGAGATGTTCTTTTGTCTCATGTCTGTTGTGTTGTTCTACTCTTACACTATATTATTCTCGCTGTACCGTGTTATTTAACCGTAACTCGGACCTTATACTATATTCGGACTTAACGAGTACAACTACTTCCTGACTTGGCGAGCGGAGGAGGAGATGTAGAGAGATGTAGAGATGTAGCCTGAGATGTAGCCTGAATTTCAGCCGCCTCCTCCGCTCGCTAAGTCACTCCCCGAGTGACTTAGCAAGCGAAGGAGGCGGCTGAAATTCAGGCTAGTAGAGATGCAGTGAACACACTTTCCTTATGGTATAGATACTCACTTGACTGGTGGTGAAAAATAAAAGTGTGAGGGTTTGTATTGTTATTATCAGTTTCACTATCACTATCACTATCACACCATCACCATCACCATCACCGCCGCTACCACTACCCCTCCACTTCCACTTCCACAAGCACTCCCACGTACCACTTACCACTACCACCATCACCATTATTATAACCAGCACTAGTGTCACTGTCACTGTACTCTTTCGCTGTCGACTTAGTTATCGCGATGAGAAAATCAGTGTCTCGAGATCCAAACATGAGTTTCTGCCATCCCTTAACTCAATGAACACCAGAACACACTTGGAGGACCTCCAAAACCAGAGTTACTACTCACCTTACCATCACCACACTTTGTTCCGTCTCTAACCATTCCAAGACCGGCAAAATCAGTCGACTTTAAGGTAGCAGCACTGGAGACGAACATCAACAAAAAGTTGACATGAGAATCATCAGATATTCACGGAACAACTAGTACTATTTCCAAGCATGGTTCGATAAGCGCAAACGTAAGCAAATGCACAAGGAAGGAAGTTGTTTCATTTTTCATGCTTACGCTTGCGCTTTTTTTGAATACTGCGAACGCCCATGCCAATAAGCACAAGCATAAGCGCAACCATTGACCAACACTACTGAGCGTGTATGTCCGTCGTTCTTGTGCTTCTTTCTCTGGTGAGTACAGGGTGAGAAACTCAGTGTTGCACAAGCCTAAGCACTAGAAGATCAAAAACTCGTTACTTCTCAGTCTGGTACCCGCCTCTGCTGTTGCTTGTGAGTTAAGTCGCACAACTATTACACAGGCCGAGTTTTTGTAGAATGTCAAATAATCGTGTGCTTCGATTTCCAACGTCAACATTGTTAACACCTGGCGAATGTTGATATATACTGAGCAGGGTTGAGGTAAATATCCCAACAATATAACGAAGTTTGTAAAATAAATTGAACAAATGAATTTCTCTAAGTTCTTTCTATCAGCGCCTGATGATGACCAGCAATAAGCGGCCGAAACCACTTCGCTATTCACATCAACCTGAATATGAAGAGTGGGGCACGCGATAACAACTCACTTATCATTTTAAACCACGTGCGATGAATACACCCATTCGGCTTACTCAATGTTGTACCCTCGCGGATTAAAACGTTTTGTTCCAGGTATTTCCATATCATTTAAATATGAATGCTACATTATAATGCAAATACAATACACAAAAATCTTAAGCCCAGGAGATTTTAAAGCCCAGATTTTAAATGGTCAAAAGAGTTTGGGTTGCACGTTTGGAGAAAACAACTGAAATATTTTGAAAACTGCAATATAAATGGTGAGAACGAGCTTAGACAAACCTGCACTGTGTTCCCCCACCCAAATCAATCTTCTTATAGCTCCATCCATAGCCAACAACCGGTAAACTTCTACTGTCTTGGCACTGCAGCTGGCCACATAAAACGTCACTAACGAAAGAGAAAGTATCAATATGTGAATGATCATCGCAGTTGTGAATGTTGTGGTTCAATTTTATCCTTGGTTCAATTTTTGCTTTCCTTTGTTTTGTACTCATTATCATACATTACCATACATTATCATACATTACCATACATTACCATACATTATCATACATTACCATACATTATCATACATGACCATACATTATCATACATTACCATACACAAGAACAAAAGAAAATGAAATTGAACTACAACATGAACACTAATTAAGCGGTAGTGAAAAATAAAACAAAACAAAAAACAAAAAAAAAAACAAAAGAGAGACAGTGTTTAGGGAAAATTATCGAACAGTTTTCAGGAAACTGACAGTGTGAATCCGTATCACGCAAGAAATGCATGTCTGTGTCATTTACAGAAAATAACGTTTACATCTAACATTTTTCACTAAGCTCAAAAGAACTATGCGACGAGTTTTTAATACTACTTTGAAAAGCTGAAGAAGGCATTGGAGGAAAAGAAAACCGAAACATAATGCTTCAGTTTTGTGTAAAATTATTTTGCCAATTTAGCAAAACTTTATACCAGCATCTTTGGCTTAGGATTGTAAGGATTGAGATGGATTGCAAAGAGAAATTGTGTCAACTTTTTTTTTTTAATTATCATTTTTTATTTAAACAATATATTTTTTCGGCATTTGCTAAAGAGCAGATAGTGCTCATCAAGACAGCTTATGCCGTTTACATTATTATTATACGTCACGGTGAAAACAACGACAACAACAACAACGACAGCAAAAACAGAAATTAAAACAATAAAATGCCAACTTTTTCAAGTTCTCCTCTTGTGCTGTGGCATTTTGGTTATAACTAATGGTACTTAGTTCCTATTTTACCTACAAAACATAACAATGACCATGACATAGCTTCTCTAAAATCCACCGTCACACTTGCAATAGGCCAGTTTCGAATTGTGGGACAACCAAAGAACCAAGTCGAGGTTCAGGGGAATAATTTGCATTTTTCTTTGTTTTTAACTAAAGAAAATGCAAATTATTTTCCTGAACCTCGACTCTGTTCTTTTGTTCTACCACAATTCGAAACTGGCCTATTCAGATCCTTTTATAAGCTACCCGGCGTACCTTAGAGCACATGACGTATTTGTGGTGGGGTCACATGTCCCATATCCAGCAGCTTCGGTATTTAGTTTGTCATAACATCCCTTGTCGGCATTTTTGGCAGCTGCAAAACATTGGAAATCATAAACCATACAATAGTTGCAAAACCTGTATCTAAGCTTTACTAAAGAACTGAAAGCTTCTTTAGAAATGAAATTTACTCCTTTTCAAGGGGTTAGAAGGTGTTTTGTAACCTCGTTCCCAGGGTCTCTTCTCTTCCAGCCCCCTGGAGCGAGAGGGGGCGGGAAGAAGACAGACCCTAGGAACGAGGTAAGGTCTTTTGGGGATGATGTTTTAAAAAAGAGAGAATAAAATTGAATTACAACTTTGTTACTCTGAAGAAAAAAAATTTTCTGATCACGACTTATAAGGGAAGACGCAAAACATAACCTCACATAGCGGATTTTTCGAATTTGTGACGTCATAACCAAGCCTAGTCAAAGTTGAGTTGATTCAAACAAAATATATATCAACAATAAAAAATGTTTTTTTTTTTCAAATCGAGTTTACAATTTTAATATGGATATCATACAAGCAGGAAATGTCTACTATTTTAATTTTACACAGCTCGATATCCTCCCAAACAAACATTAATGAAAGGAGAATAGATACGCGTGAATGGCAAAAGTCAGAAATTAAAGGAAAGCAAGCTTGATGTTGATTAATTGCAAATCAATTGCTAGCTAAGTTTTTTGAAAACAAAAACTGCATCTATATTGGCACATTTTTTACCGGACGGATACTGCCTGTTTGCGGGTGATTATCGTGGCTAAGGCACGTAGCCAATACAGACCAATACGATTTGGAGTAAATTTTAGAAGCTACAATAGAGAATGGCATGTCCTTGTTTACACTCACTTGTTCCCCAAAGGTCCTTGCATTGAGTTTCATGAATCTCGCTGCATCTACCCAGGTAGCATACTGACTGAAATTACAAACAAAACTTTTGAATTAATTAAAACTTTCTTCGTAAATACCATTTATTTAACGACAAGAATGCACCAACAGAGAACGCCATTATTGCGCATACAGAACTGGATCCATCGTGAATCTAATTTCTAGACTCGTCTTCAAGTCATAGAAATTCTCAAGTCAAGGTTAAAAAAAAAACATCACGCCGAAAGAAGAATTTTTTTATTGCAAAGTAATTCAAATTTTTTTGCTATGAACAGCTGGCCCTGATTGTCATTCGGCAGAAGACCAAACTAACTAGGCGGCATCGACTTGATGTCACTTGTCCATGTTTGAAAAAAACCTTGTTGTCGTGTATTTCTCTTACTGTTTACACTAAAAGATCGCCGAAAGAAGGTCAGTGTTTTCAAACTCTTCGTTCTGGTCTATCGTTTCTTCTTTTTAAGTTGGCTTTTGGTGAGATTTCCATAAGGACATAAACGAATAGAAAGAGACTAATAAAACTGTGTCTTTAATTGACCACGCGGTTAATGCAAACGAATCGCTAGTCTACGTACGTTTGAATGGTTTTTATCTCCACTCTCGGAGTAGCCTGACCACCGCTGGCCATCGTCACTGTAGAACAGATGGAACCCAGTAACCCAGTCATACCAATTTGAGCGTCCTTGAATCAGGATCTTGTTGACAGTTTTAACCTGGAATTAAGTAAATCAATCCATCTATGAGTCAATCAATCAATCAATGAATTAACGTTCAATGAGCTTCTTGAAAGTAATCTTTTATGTAAAACTTTTTCAATAATCTGGATTTGCCGTCGGCCATATTGACGAGGTGTTCGGATTAGAGAGGGATTTTAAACGAGATGATTTATCTGGGTTTACACTAGTGCACGTGAGCCCATGCCAATTTCTCGTTAATTCTACTTCTGTGTTTACTGTGAACTCCCTTATGACGAAGCTTTTTGAGGCCAAATAGACTGATAGGATCATAATGAAGAGAAGATGGGTACAGGGGCCAGTTTTCTAACCTGACCAAGATCAACTTGGAAATACTCGTTTTTGTCTTTCTTGGCAGCGCACCAAAACTTGGCATTGTTCAGTCGTCCATACTGCGGTAAATCGTTAGATCTTGAAGAGCTTGCTGTAATTTGAGCGTCCTTGATGTCACCATTTTCCATACCAAGGCGATCCACACATTCTGTAAATGTTATGCATCAACCATGCAGTTAAACCGGTTGAGGACAAACTCGAAACTTGTTTCTGATCAGAAACTAGGGCTTAATCTTGTAGTCAATGCCCTAAACCTTGTCCTCACCTAACGGTATAGTTTATGCTGTCTAACCGCCGAGGAATTGAAGGAAATAAATTAGAATTTCATTCAGCAAAGATAAGGTGCAAAAATTTGGGATCAAAGTTAGTTAAATTAGAAAAAAAAAAAACATAGACAAGTAGAGTATGACGTTCTCCTCTCCACCAAAGTGTCAAGCACCTTTTTTGCTAAGTTATTCTCACATTTTATACCGAGGTAAAAATTTAAGAACTGGGTATGGAAAGACAGACGGAAATATAGAAAATCCACCGGAATCTGTATTACCATGTTTTGCAAACCATATCTCCAGCCTCTGAGAATCACACCCAGACCATAATACCATATTTCGTCCAGCGCGAGGCCATGCTCCGTTGGTGTGTATGCACTTTCCGGATTTGACTTGCTTTAAAGAACGCCCTGCAATAAAATGATTGAAGGGCGTCAGTGTTGACTACGACTCGAGCTCCTCAGTCATTATTTGATTTCTGCAAGAAGACTTGCTTTTACACTCAAATAAATTCAAAAAACTTAAGTGTGTCTCAACAGTTCGGTCATTTATTCAAATGAGAGCCTAAGGGGAAATGCAGTTCTGCTCGTTCCCGTAATGCTGTGTGTTCTTTGTTATACCCAGTCCTCTTAGGGCTGAAAATCCTTGATGAATACAAGCCGTCGTGTCTTTAGCATGAAAACGGAAAATGGATTGATAAATTTGTTCCGATTTTTGAAACTTTTTTTCATTCATTTTGTATTCAAAGTTTCCAAACTCCTGCTGACCTGTTGTACGCTCAAACTTGGAGTTTTCCAACGCACAATCACTGCTGACCACAATCTTTGCACCATTGCTGCTACCTTGAGGACAAATCGTCTTTCCACTGCAGCTGTGACGTAGCACACCATTTGCGTCCAGTGAGAATTGAAGATGGCTCTCTAAACATTTATCACCAGCTACATACACCAGGTCATCGCCATCTGGCGGGGCGCAAGTTTTGTTCCTTGGTGTGAGGCACAGATTCAATCCATATGATTTCAGAGGTGTTGGAGCAGTTGGATTTACTTTCAGGGAAAATTAAAGTAGCAAACGTTGTTATTTGAGGAAGTAGAAGTAGAAATAAGTGTTGGCTCGCACTGGCCATACATAACACCATACACATCACGCTCTTGTTCACAAATTTACCTCCAGTCTTATTGTTTGAAAATAGTCGCATGATGATGAGTGCCCATCTGCAGAGAAGCTTTATCGGGAGATCAACGGTACTCGACCATAGATTCATTATTCCCATTAGTTATCAAATATGCTACTGATGTTACATTTCTGCGTTATTTTTGGTCTATATTTCTCTCTCTCACCTCAAAATTAAAGTCAATCGGGCGATTTGTGGTATAGGGGAAATGCGCCCGGTCGTTTCTGTCTTGGGATTATGGATGACGATAGTTTTATTTTCGTTTAATAGCATCAGGTTCAGCGCATAGTTCTTACTCTTTATACCATGCCATAGAAAATACAGCCAACAAGAATGTAGAAAAGCTGTTCTTTTATTCGGTATTCCACCAATGGAATGCTAAAAAAAAACTTATGCAAAACGTTCTCGTAATGTACAGTGGAATATCCCTCTTGTCACTCTCGCCCAAAGGCTTGTGTTTATACCGAGGAAATACTAACGACTTGTGCGACATGGGATGGTATACCACTCGAAAGTATTGCATATAGCTAGTATATATTCTACACTCTCATAACCTAATGTTTCTGCTTCTTAGAAATAATTCAAGTTTTATTTACCTTCATCTGTAGAGCACCCCAGGAAGTCAGCTCTGAGACATGGCCACCCATTCCAGTACTGAGGACTTATACGGAGAAATTGAGCGGTGATTCGAGGAGTCAAACTTCTGGTAAATACCCCATGGAAGTTGGTACTTCCTTGAACAACCTTAAATGAAAAAAAAAATAAATAACGATCACTTCCAGGTCTGAGAGCATTTAAGTTGACGCAAACATTAACACAGAGCGATTAATCATATCAAGAGGTCAGTGGGAAAGGCTCCAATAAGTTTTTTATAACATAAAACCGAGTTCCTGAACTTTTATGATAGCACAATTACACCTCCACTCCCGCTCTCCATTAAATCTGTTACGACAACAATCTTTATTTGTACTGTTCTTGCCTTGCCTTATTTTACAATATATATGAAATAAAGTTAGAGTAATGGATGCCTGAAATAACTAGGGCCTAGCGGGCCTAGCGGAGCCAGGCAGGCAGTTAATATAGCATTAAGTAAATACATTGTGAATTGCAGGTCAGCAAGGCGGCACATTGAACCCACACACCTATGCATACAGAACCACAAAAATGGCAGAAATATAAAAAATAGTCATAGAACATAGGACTGAGTGGAGTCCAATTCGGTCTTTAATCATACGAGTGATAACAAACTCCGATTTGTTTATATCACGAGTATGATTACAGATCGAATTGGACGACACGAAGTCTTATTACCAATTAATCATAAAAATTACAATTTCCGAGAACAGAAGAAGAGCCAACTAAGTTATTTAAACAAGGGAAATTTTGCATTAAAAGACTGACAAAGGAAGCGTAAATTGTTTAATGTCGCTCTGAAATTGACTACAATCAACATATGGTGATTGAAACCACCGTTGTGATTGGTTGATTTAAACTACATCTTTGAATGTGATTGGTTGATTTAAAATACTACTTTGAATGTGATTGGCTATTGAACTGTCCGATAACAACTTGGTAAGTGAATTAGTGGGAAATAGGAGTTTTTTAAACCAATCAGAATCGAAGAAATTGTATCTTTTGTGATTAATATGATACATGAAAAATAGATAAAACGACTAGAACTATAACTCAATATTCGATTTTAAGGCCCTATGATATGGAATTCTGTAGATGAAGCTAAGATTTCAAATGTTTCTCCCTTTCCTCATTTAAGTCCAAATTGAAAGAGCATTTTACTTACAATTATTAATGAATTCTGCTAATGTCTAATTATTTATATATAATTAACTGGCAACCTGGCATTTTTAACTATCTCAGGTTATTTCAGGCTGTCAGTCACCCATATTTAATTATCTTAATAATGCTACTTGTGACTTTATATAATTTGTTTTTAAATAAGGGATAAATAAAGCTGTTGTTGTTATATACTACATTAGGACTATTATAGAATATATTATTATTATTATTATTATTATTATTATTATTATAACGTCATTCCACACTCATCAGGCAATTGCAACGATTGACCAATCGTTGAAGTTGCCTGAAGAGTTTGGTCCTATAATTTTGAACCATACGAAACAGCGCTGTTGCAATAAAACGATGATTTCTCCTGAACCCTGAACTCCTGTGAAGTTATAATAATCACTGCTCCTCAATCAAATGAGTTGAGCGCTCTACGAAATACATTATACCTAGGAAACTGCGCCCTAATCAGCTATCACGCATAGAAATCTAAACAAGTAAATTAACTAAATCCTCCTCGCAGGCACTTCGAAAACGCCAAGAAGCGGCCTCCATTTTATTGACAATTGCTACTCACTATCTATTACAGAATAGATAGCGAGTAGCATAGCCAATCAGAGAACAGCATTCGTGATAGAACGCCAGTAGATTTATACTAATATTATTTAGAGACAACTGGCCAAATGAAATGATAATATCATTGATGGAATGATATTTAACAGACCGTGTTTGTCTGATTGCAAGGGTATCCATTGCGAATAAAGATATCTGCTGGACACTAAGGATTAACAAGAAAAAAAGACACGTAGTTAGTAAGTATACAAATCAGAGTAATTCGGATTTATTCTAGCATTACAAATTTGGGTTACATGTAATGAAGTCTTGTTTCGGATGACCTGAAAACTCACAAACTAAGAAAAAAGGATACAGAAAATATGCAAATATGCGTCACGTCACATTTGCATTTAGTGTGAAATTCAGGACAATTCAGGCTATTGAATTCTCCTACTTCCAGTCATAATTAGTACGGAATAGTTCGGTCTGAATGTAAGGAAAAACATGTCGACCTCTTTGTCTGGAACTTCTTTTGAATTCCCGGCCAAACGATCAAGCATTTCAATCCAGCATTGTATTGGAA
Source organism: Pachyseris speciosa (assembly GCA_016490735.1). Classification (NCBI taxonomy): domain Eukaryota; kingdom Metazoa; phylum Cnidaria; class Anthozoa; order Scleractinia; family Pachyseridae; genus Pachyseris; species Pachyseris speciosa. The sequence goes on along the minus strand of JAEMWC010000567.1, from coordinate 484,177 downwards.
GAACATAGTTGACCGTTTAACTGCTTCTCTCAACTTTTGATTTTAAAGGGAAGGAGTAGTGGTTAGGCCACTTGCCTTCCCCCAATGTTGCCCGAGTTCTATTCCCGGACTCGGAGTCATTTGTGGGTTGAGTTTTGTTGTTGGTTTTCTACAATGTTCCGAGAGGCTTTCCCCGGGTACTCCGGTTTTCCCCTCTTCTCTAAAATCAACATCTCCAAATTCCAATTGGAGCTGGATGCAGGACTTTCCTGAAAATCACTTCGGTAAGTGGAGCTTCCTGGGTAATATCGTGATTCTATATTATCAAACATTTCCATCCAACACTTTTCGATACGAACAAATGTTTGATCGCTTATCGTCCCCTGCCAAGAAAGCTTGGGCAGTCCTGAGAAAAAGACAACCAATCAAGGACTAGCAATGTCATGATCTCAGCGGTAATATGTAAAAAGCGTCACGTCCCATTGTCTCGGATGGTTGGTCAAATATTACTTGCTCCTTTACTTACGTCTCTAGAATTCCCCGTGCAGTATTCTGGCACATCACAATCCGTTTGAACTTGACGGCATAACGTTCCTTGTTTCTTGAACTAAAAAGTGAAAACAATTTCCTTTTACAAAGGCTCAAACATTTGAGCCACAAACTGTTACAATAATAAAGTGTATGTTAAACATACAAATTTACAAAGGAATGGTTAGTTTTGCAAGTCGCATAGACGTTGCACGCAGTTCAACTGGAACAAAACGCCTTTGATTGAAAAGAGCATTCAACAGTAAATTTTCCATGCTGGATCACTTCGAGGTCCGTAAAACTACTTGTGCACACGGGCACTACAACACGTGGCAAGAGCGTGGCAGTGCAATTATTCAACAATACAGTCATTCCTTATTTTAATTACTACTGAATGAATTGAGTTCTTGTGGATGTTACAGAATTAACAGCTTTCAGTTCATTTCTCTCTACTGCAAAAAAGGTTTTTTCACATGTCAACAAACATGTGTATCATGTATATCAAGGCTGAGCTGCTTGAATCATTTTGTCTGTCTGTTATTATTATTATTATCATCATCATCATCATCGTCATCGTCATCGTCATCGTCATCGTCATCGTCATCGTCATCGTCATCGTCATCGTCATCGTCATCGTCATCGTCATCGTCATTACCATAATTTAACAATTGTTTCATGTGCCAACGTGCGTTCATCGAGACATGAAGCACGCTGGAAGTTTGGAGAACACGAAAGATGCGCACGAGTTGCTCGTGGAGTAGCCGAGAGCAAGTCTAGCTTCTTGAGTACTCTCCAAACTTTCGAAGTGCTTTATATCTCGATGAACGTACTGCTGGCGCATAAACCACTTCTTTTATAACATTTTTCAACGCGGTACATTAACGCGGACCTCATCAGCGTGCACAATGGGAATATGTAGCACCCAAGCGCAATTGATTTGATTACACGAACTTACTACCTATATATTTTATTATTTTTTCTGGTGGTTCCTTGCTTAAAACAAGCTAAACATTGTGTCAAGAGGTACTGCATGAAAATCAAAACCAAAACAATTTTAATTTTATTCACAAAATGGTCCTAGAACTCCAAGATAAGGTGAAGTAAGTAAATGTTCACTGAGCCTGGAACAAGGTAGCCAGTCCCGTCTCTTTTTTATTATTAAATTAATTAAATGTCTGTCATGTAACTAAATGGGGAAAATAAAACTTGCTGTTGTTGTTTAGCAAATCAAACAAACAGCGGCCCAACTTTTTCAACGTGCAATCCACTTCCATCTTGAATTGAGCATGCGTGGCTTAGGGCATGCCTCACTGCTCTAACGGGATGGGATTTTTAAAAAAAGCTGATCGTCATTTTGGGCGTCTATCAGCACAAATAACTTTTTTCTGTGTTAAAGTTATGCAAAAAATGAGTGACACAGCGCCCTTAAATACCGTAGAGTTCCGAGAGTAGCGGTCTGCGTTACTTTCGCAATTAGAAAATTAGAAGGCCTAAGAAGCCGCAATGGCTAAAATGTGTGAGTTATGGAAGAAAACAGTTATGGTAAGCATAATGGCATATTATGCTTATCCTTTCTTCTGCATTCTTTTACTGTAAACACAGTTGTTCCAGCTGCACGACCATTGAGGGAACACGATTTCTCTTACAATGATTTCCGAAACTCTTTCAGTTTTTTCTTCATGAAGACATAGTGCATACATGGAATAACTTATCTAGTCACTATGGCATTTTCGAATAGACCGTTACTATGAGGGCTGGGGAAGGGGAGGGGAGGGGAGGGGGATCTTTTGTTTGGGAACTAGTAGAAAGGTGCGAAAAGGAAGCCGTCACTTTCGGGGGACAATTAAATACTTTGGGAACATGTCTGCTGTATTTTAATTGTTTCAGGTTATAATTACCAGACAGCTTTCACAGCATTCGTGGTGCAGGTCGCTACATTGCGCTTCTTTCTTTAAAACACAGTTATGAGGCTTACAACAGGGATCTTTAGTCATGCATATCTGAGGGAAGAAGACATATTTCATAGGTTGCTTGGTCGTTGGACAAAAAAGAAATGATGGTGGCGTATCCTTGATCAATTTGGATTGATTTAATATATATCTAAATAAATAAGCGCACGCCAAGCTCGGAATCAGAAAAATTTTTAATGTTACTCAATATACAACTTCACACATGTAAATATAACAATACGTGAACTCAACAAGAAATAACACACAAACTGCGGTGATAAACATGACAATAAAGCGCATTGTTGGAAAACAAAAATAAAACTATATCGTTTAACTTGACGTTTCGTATGTTTCGACATACAATGCGTTTTATTGTCATGTTTATCACCGCAGTTTGTGTGTTATTTCTTGTTAAGCTATGATGGCGAAAGACAAAGAGTATTTACGTGAACTCAATATACTGAATATAATGACGTATAAGGATATCTATATATACGCGGACTGAGTGCATATGGCGGTTGTCCCATCTCCGTATGTATATCCCAACCTCACATGTGCTGATTCGTATACAGCACCGTACACGCCCTTACATTACTCTCTTGACCAAATTCCGAGTATTTGTGCAGTGACTGCTGCTGGTGAATGGCAAAAAAGGCATTTTAGGTGTCATTTTCGCCCACATTTTCTCTACTTTCGATAGTCTTTGAAGATATAAACTAACCTCAGGCGAGCCACAGTCGCATTCCTCTCCTTCTTCACGTATTCCATTACCGCAATAACCGTTCATAGCCTAAAACAAAATTGTTCAATACACAGATCTTAAAAGGACAATCTAAATTACAGCGATACTCCTGAAATGGACTTGCACTCAGTATTTAATATAAGGACGTTTACTGGAAACAGGTTTCGGTTTCAGGTGAAAGGTAACCGATTTCACATATTAGTGGTCTTTAGGGTGTGAAAGAGGCATGGGCTCAAATGCTGTTAAAGGTTTATCAGTCGGAAAAAGTTGTCCTTGTCGTTTATTTTAAGCACTGTCTAATAGTTTGCAGAATGTACCTGATACGTTGGAACATTATGTAGACACCAGTCATTGAGTCTCTTCAATGATTCCATGCTGCAGTTTGAAAAACCAGGAACTCTGGTTCTGTAAAACGATTATCACAAACATCGCCTTATTACCAATGTACAGCCGGTTACAATTGTGGCTTTCCTTAAGCGGACATCCTCGGGACCGAGCTACAGGTACCCGCTTACTTGAGGTACGTTTACATATACTTTTAAGCTTACATGAGGTTGAAAGACTTAAAATAACGTTGGAGGTAGGGAAAATGAACAAACATATAGATAGATGCGCCATATAAATGGTGAACTGTCATTAAAGAAAATCAAATCAGATGGATATTCAGTCAGGTTTGTTACAAAACTCGAGTGCATCCTTTTGGGAGGCTGCTTAATAAATTATTTATAACAAGCAGTTATCCTTCGAAATCACGCGGAATATCGCCTGATAGCTATATACGCATTTTCCGACTCAAAATCTAGTCGCGCTCGCTGTTTTTGTTGTTGTTGTTGTTGTTGTTTTTGTAGAAAAGATAAAATTTAGTATGATAACAATCCATGTATAACCGTATAAAATGGTTTGAAAACAGGCGTTATATCATAACTTGACTAAGTGAAGTAACGATCGTGCGGGTGAGTGTACATTGTAGTCCTGAGAAGGACTGTTTGTGGTGACATAGACTGATGTTTCGACAACCTGAGCGGAAGTCGTCATCAAAGTCAAGTGATTTGTGTAACGTCAGTAGGTGGTATAAATACTCTGGTCGTTGATCTGAGCTGATTGTTCATCGAAATCGTGATGTTTATTGTTGGTCGTATGTGCAGTTAAGCCGTTGTGTTGTTGGTTGTGACGACTGTAATGTATAATTGAATGATGCCTAATGTACAACTGTATAAATGCATGCACAATTAACGTATGGAGCTAAGCAACAATCTTTGTGTTTAAATACTTTTCTGGATCTAGCTAGATAAATGCAAAATATTTGTATAACATAGTTGTATTACATACTTGTGCCCGCCCATGATGCAGCCTCGAGGTGTTAAACATTTGCAACTGCCTAAGGATCAAAAACAAAATATGATCCGTCAGTGGGTAAATGACTACTAATTGTCTTAAAATACACATTTTTAAGTGACTTTGCTGAATAGTTGCAAAATGCTAATCTGAGGAAACAGATACGACAGGGTAAATTTTATGAAAGAAATTAAAGCAATGAATTTGAAGACGAGAACGTAAAGAATTTTTTAGAAAATTCTCGAGATTCTCATTCGTTTCAAAATATCCATCAGCTGCATCCAATGCACTTCAAAATATGACAGCCTTCGATCATCCCTGGATGCATTTAATGTGCCGACCGTAGTTGCATATTGACAAAATGCCTTTCACGGGACTTATTTGGGGCCTTCTGAATGAAGTTCTCGTTTTTCATGTTAATGCATATATATTCAAAGGTGACAGACCGCAAACAATTGTTGCTTCTAAAAATATCTGCGTGTAATAACTGTTCATCAGTAGGATACCTAAAATGTGTGCAATTCCACAATTGGTTTCGGCTCCATCAAATCCTATACCAATTGCAGAACATTTTAGGAGGAGCCACCCACACTGTGAGCACAGTTATTGACAACACGTATTAGCAAGGAAAACAACGTAAAATAATAGGAGTACGTTAAATAACGAACTATGCACACGTAAACCAAACAACGAACTAAGCACACGTAAACTAAATAAGCAAGCGCGCGCACAACTTTAGGAAAATTGCGCTCGCACATTTGCATAAAAATGTAATGAATGGAAGCAACAAGGATCTCAAATTTGGGCGTCAGGATAATATAAAGGATATAATCTCATCTCTGGATTGCTAATCTCATCTCCTGTAGTGTAGCACCATACTTCTCAACGATAGCACCGTGGCGTTTCAAGAATTTAGTTAACGATTTACGAAGCAGCGTAGATTTGAAGCCTTGGTGAAGGAGATGTGATGAAAGTCGGTGAAGTCTATCAATAAAATCCAGTTTCGATGTGCAAAGTCTAGCATATCTCACTAATTGAGATATGAAAACACCATAGGCCAGATTGGCGGGAATGTTGCTGTCCATGTGAGGAAAATTGACAATCCGAAATGAGAAGTCATCCCTCTTATCGTAGACACTGAGATGAAAAGGAGTGTTGTTATCACCATTCCTAATTCTTGTGTCTAGATAACAAACGTCATTTGATGTCAAGGTAGTGTCCTTTAGTTCCAGTTCCGACGGGTAAATAGCGCTGATGTAATTTCCGAAATTCTCATTGTTGACGCTGAATAAATCATCAATGTATCGAAAGGTGTTGCTAAATTGGACGGCTATGGTTTTATCTCGTTTCAATGTTCTAAGCATGAAATCATACTCAAAGGTGTGAAGGAACAGATCAGCTAGCAAAGGTGCGCTGTTAGTGCCCATTGGTATTCCAATAACTTGTCGAAAAACTGAGTTTCCAAAGCGAACGTAGATGTTGTCGATAAGAAAGTCGATAGCGAGGCACAGCTCCCTACACGAGAAGTAAGTGTATTTCGTAGACTTCCTATCATTAGCCCAGAAAGTGTGGAAATTATTGGTTGCTATGAAACTTTTTCCTCTTGTGTGAAAAACTCTTTCGAGCAGATCATGAAGTTGATGTTTAAGTTTGGCGTGTGGAAGGCTAGTATATAGAGAGGAAAAGTCCCAAGTACTCATCTCATTGAGCGGAAGTTGTTTTTCCTGCAATGTGCGAATTACGTCCAACGAATTGTTTATAATCCACATACAGTTAACACCAGTTCTTTCCAAAATAGTTTTGCAGTACGAAGTACAGTGACTCTTGACTAGTTTAAGGCATTCGGTAATTAATTTGGAGATCTTAGTAGTGGTGCATGAACTCGAACCTGCAATAAATCTTGCTTTGTATGGTGTCTTGTGAAGTTTTGGTATCCAATATATTTGTGGCAAATTTTTTTCTTTCTGTTTCAAGGTGATGTGGAATTCGTTTTTTAACATCGTGGTGTGGGTCCATATAATATCATCAACTGTGACATTTTGACTTTCGTATGTAGAATTAATAATACTGCCGGAATTAATGCCAAGTTCTTCCATTAGGGTATGTAGGTAGTAACGCTTGCAAACAAAAATGATGTTATTGCCAGCTTTATCCGCAGGCACTAGTACATACCTATCTTGCACATATCACATGGCCAACCTCATGGTGGTTTACCATTCTTCGCCTGGGTGAGATCGGACGTAAGCATGTAAAGGCGCCACTGGCAGCTGCTGCCAGTCTATATTTTATCTCACCCACCCACCAACTCAATCCAAGCATGAATGCGACAGACAGATGAGATCAGAGATAGACAGATAGACCACCACAACGGGAACTACGCTCCTTTCTCTTTTCGAACGGTGTTTGGGTTCTTTAACGCCTCACAGATTATTAGGAACAAGTGTTGTGAGAAGGGACATACGGTTTATCGTCCTTATCCGAGAAGAACAAAAACTGAAGCAGACGCCATTACGTCTAACTGGACTAGAAAGTCTAACCGTTTGCAGACGTCATTACGCCTAACGGTTTGCGTAGAGGGGATTGCTTGGGAAGCACATCCAGTTGTTTTTTAACCAGAGGAACATCATCACTATCAACAACAACAACAACAACAACAATAACGACAGAAACAGCAGCAGCAGCAGCAATAACAACAACAACTTTCACTTACCCGAGTCATGACTGAATCCAAAGTTGTGGCCCATTTCATGAGCAAGGACCACGTATGGACCAATGATGCTTCCCATGCTCCACTATGAAAAACAGAAATGTGAGCCGTCATAAGCAGGGAGGGGGCACCCTGGTCATAAGCTATAAATCTCAATGTGCTGTAGAAATTGGATCGACATTTCGGTTCTGTTGGTAGAAATAATTAGTGTGTCTTGAACACTAAAACATTTATTGGGCAGAAATTATGGTGATGACGCTGATCAGATAAGACAGCTACAATTTTACAAACTAAGGATCTTTGAGGTCTAAAGGTCCCAGTAGGAGGCCCAGTCAAGAGTTGATAATTTCCAGGAAAGTTATCTTCTTTAAGTGATGACGGCGATGATGATGGCGATAATGATGACGATGATGATGACGATGATGATGACGACGGTGATGACGATGATGACGATGATCATGATGATGATGATGATGATTTTTTTCCTAAAGTGCAATATATGAGGTGCTTATGACATTTGAGTGAGTGGAAGAAATAACACAGGTTTATCTTTAAAAAGAACGGTACTCTCTGGGAATGAATATATGCAAATGATATATTTGAACTGCAGGTCAGAGAATGAATATGTGAATGATCATCGCAGTTATGAACACCACGTAAGTAGTAGTGAAAATAAAGTTTGAAAGAATTCAGGTTCAAGGTACGGGAATCAAACCTACGACCCCTCCGGTAACAGTGCAGTGCTCTACCAAATGAGCTAACAAGCCCACTGGGAGCTGGTCATTTTGCTGGTTCGTAATAAAGCCCTGAATTATGAACAAATAAATATGATCTGAATATAAAAATCATATTTTTGAACTACGTATAAGATGTGGGTGACATTCGCAGTTAAGCAATGGTACACTATCTTCATTCTTTAACCCGCAGTTCAAAATATATAATTTTCATCAGTATTCATTCTCATTTATTCGTCACTCACGGGTTTATTAAGAACCAACAAAATGACCAGCGTTCCCAGATGGCTTGTTTCCTCAGTTAGTAGAGCACTACAACGATATAGCTGAGATCGTGCGTTCGATTCCCTTGCAAACTTGGATTTTTCTCAGGCTTTATTTTCACTACTGCTTCATAATTGCGACGATCACTCACATCTCCACAGTACTCTTCGGCGCTACAGTTTGTTTCTAAAATGGTTACAACTGTATTTTGTTATTTGCTTTACTTGTCGCAATATTGAATGCCTTCCAACAGAAATAGATTCACTTACTCTGTTGATACCACTCGATACCCCACGACACATTCCAAACACGTAAGCCATGCCTGCACAGTTTGACCAACTCCATTCACTGAACGTAAAGAAAAGAGAGGGAATTATGAGGATAAGACTAAAAAGACAGACAATCTGATCTAGGAAAACACAATGTAAAATTTAAATATAATAGTATTAATTTGTATTTATGATTTTCCTTGCTTTTTAATTTTCCTGATGCAGATCTGCAGTCTAGCAGCTCTCACTAATGGTATAGACGACTCGTCTACTTTAATGCATTAACGGGACCTCCCTCTTACACTCAACAACATCAAGATGAATAGGATCTGAATTGCCACCTTTATTCGCTTCTAAATTTTGCGTAAGCCGCCATTTTGGATTTGGGCAACCATTTGTGGCCATGAAATTCAAAATATTGTCAATTTGTGCAGACCGATAGCATTATTGGCGTTAACTTTGAAGTTAAGATATGGTTAAGATATGGCAAGAAAAAGAAAAAATCAGTAGATTTCATTTAGGTGTGCCTGTGTGCTCTGATAACGCACATATGACGTCAAAAGGAGAAAGGATCAAAGGCTGCGAACCGCAGGCGCGAGTAGCGTTCACTGTTTGTTATAAGATACTGCGTGGCAGGCGCTAGAAAGGGAAGGAGAGAACGGGCACTTCACGCGTACGTGCGCTTTCCCCTCCTCTTCCATTTGTAGCGCCTGCCATGCAGGCTAGTTATCAGAGTACACACGCAAATGGGCTTTATTTTGTTTTATACATTTTTGGGTAACAGTTACCAAGCACAGCATTAACAAGTTTTCAAAACTGAATCACTGTAATGATTATTTGCGCGGAGATAGAGTAGAATTAGTTTTTTTGAACCGCTGTTCATTTTTAATTGTCACCCCACATTTCGGGTGGAACTTGTTGCGGCAGGCAGTTCCGGGCCCAGCTGGCCAAGTAATTTTGGCAGGGGCCTCCGTCATGGCAGGTTTGGTGGAACTTTAGAGAAACAACGCTACAAGACTACCTGCATTCCAGGTCGCCAGCTCTTAAAGCAAGGGATAGGCTGGGTGAACATTTGGCCATATGATGTTGTTTATCTTATTAATTTGCTCCAACGAATTGACAGCAGGTGCGCATCCCTGAGTGTTGGTAATTTTGAGAAGCAGACAGACTTGGCTGGCTAGCCAACAACAACGCATGACCTGGTAAAAGTGAATCTATCAGCAGGCAAAAGCCAGGCTATTTCCCGGGCAGTTGAGCAAAGATGCAGTTCCAGAGCTCAGCACGACTTTCAAAAGATCAGGTGATGCAACATGGTGATTCACCTGAGTAACTGAGCGTTGTCGTGTGGAAATTTCTCCTTTAGATGTTCGTTTCGATAGTTATTGAACCGAGATAGGTCAGAACCTCCCAATCTCTGTCTCTCGTATGGATCACCATTAGTCCAAATTTCCAGTGCTGTAATGACAATCCTGATGTTGATCCTTTGATAGATCTGGTATAGAATGAAATTTAACAATGAAACATAATCAGGGTCCGTCATTATTCAGTACTTTTGAAGGCTGTTTTATGACGTGGAAAAGATTTATATTTGAGCAATTGCAAGGTACTGTCCCTAATACTGGCATTGATCTTTTTCTTAAACAGTTGATTGTTGACATGTTTGATCTTTTCATTGTACGTGGAGGCACCCACAAGGGGGTTCTCATTTCCCATCCGTGCCTCGCTTTCTGGGGCAACTCCTTTCTGTGCGTGTGCATATATGTGCTTTATTTCTTATGACTTAATTACCGAGTGACTTGACGTTTACCCCAATAGCCCAGTTTCGAGTTCGCCATGACCGCTGAATAAAAGTACTGAGAACGCATTTGTAAAGGGTTAGCCTCGACCTAAAGTAAAATATTCACAAATTCCAGCGAGATGACTTGTTTACAGTTCTGTCTAGTGTTAAATTTTCAAATTTTTGGCACATTCCCGCCGGTATTTGTGAATATTTTACTTTAGGTCGAGGCTAACTCTGTGCAAATGCGTTCTCAGTGCTCTTATTCAGCGGTCATGAAGAAATCGAACCTGGACTATCAAGCCCTCCAAGAAAATAGCTTAGGCTCGGTGCTATTGTCTTTCAAATTAATAATCCTCTATGTTTTTTTTTAGAAACGTAAAGGCATTTTCTCAGCGTCTATTTAAGACATTACTAAGATTATTAACTTATCAAGTCCATGTCTGTGACTGGGTATGCTAGTATATCAAGATATTTTCAACTGCTAGTGGTAACTGTAGAAGTATTTCAGTGAAATGGGCAGTCGACGTACTTAACTCATTTGATGAGCGAGGCAATTCTGATTCTCAAGTTTGTTACTCTGGCTTGTACCATAAGGATACCATGCGTCATTTTGCTTACCAACGTTCCCTAATTACTTCGGAATCAAATAATTGTTGTTTCCAACTTAACTAGTAGTAGACTGTCGCGTTACCTACATGCCGGCGAATACAGCATGACCGATGCAAAGTATATTGCCCCGAAGGAACGCATGTTAGCGAAGTCCCCATCTTAGCGCATAGCTCACTCCTCCTGTTTCTTTATGCAATAATGACAGAATAATACAGGCTACCAAATTGTGTGCGTGTTGAAAGCTCGATTACTCACCGCATCAACGGCATTGACTAGTGTGATAACTCTGTCTTTGATGGCAGCGGTATCGTTGTTGTGCGCGAGGTACTAAATAAACAAGAATCAACCGTTTAAAACAATTAAACAGCAAGTGAGTGAGTCAGGGAGTGCCGGACGGAGTGAGGGAGTGAGCGAGTAACAGTAACATAATAGCGGATCTCCGGCGGCCCAAAGGGCCGCCAAACGGAGCACCATACCTATAGAAACCTGTCCACTGCTTTTCTCATGGTAGAAACGGCTAGCGTTATCGACAGCACGACGACGACGACGGAGTTGCCCAATAATTAATAATATCCTAATAATAATCATAATAATCCAACATGGCGGCCATACTCCACCTGGCCCAGCTGACCAGCTAGTTTACAGCGTTCTTCTTTTATTCTGGGCATCCATCGTAAAGCCAATAGACCTTTCTACAGTTCTTTGATCAGTACCCTGGTCTTTGAATGAATGCGAGGCTAGGGGTGACCTTGTTTTGATACAAACCTACCTGCTTTTCTTA
>JAEMWC010000567.1:427500-467500 GCA_016490735.1 Pachyseris speciosa | reverse complement strand
TGATGAAAGGAAGGACGGAAGATTTTTCTCAGGAAAAGCTTCAAAGATTGTGCGGTTGAAAACAGTATAATTTAACGCTTCAAGGGCTTTCACTTCACCGCGGCATCTTGCATCTCACCAAGAAAAGTCACTTAACAGTTCACCGGTATTAATGGGAGGAATGAGTAGCTCAAACTCTGTGGAAGAAGCTCTTTCTTTGGACAAACCGTTTGCTATTTTTGCGGATGCTTGTTTTTACTTTACTGAAGCTTACGCATTTTCAAGTGGTAGAAACCTCTACAACACAGGACAGTGAGGTAAATTAAATAAATAGAAGCTTAACATTTGGTTTAATCGTTGTTACTTTTGTTCAGGAATGAAACTTGTATTTTTCTCTCGAATGGATATAAATAACAATCATCTGTACTCGTTTTGGACGCAAAGAAGTAGTTGAATTGTTTGTTTGTTTTGTTACGTTGTTTTCTTTGCAAGCGAACGAGTGTTTTTACTCGGCTTGGCTGACTGTTTTTCGACCTTGGTTCCTCACAGTAGCGTTAAGAAACTTTTGCCCTTTTCTTATCAACACGTAATCGCAATGAGTCCTCGTAAAATTAAGCATTAAAGGGGGAGACTCGAGCTCGAGTAAAAATAAAAAATCCGATCAAATGCACGTGCATGTGCACTTCTCAAAATCTGACATTAAGTTGTCAAAATGCTGCCAAAACAGTCAAAACCCAGCGCGCTTCACTTCGTCAAGTCTTTAAGAGATCTTCGTCGAAAGCAGCCTGTAAACAACAATTAAGTTTCGCCGTCTTTAAACATGTCGTTTGTTTGAACCGGTAAGAATCAGCGTTTGGATGTTAAAAACAGCGAAATGGGTTGACTGGCTGGCTGGTTTTGATAAATTTTAAAGTGGACGGGTCTGCGAGAGAAATGCTCGTTTGGTTTGGCAAGCGCTTTCTTCGTTATCTGGATGATGTTTTGCCACTGAGAATCATTAATTGAAGAAGGTTCTTCGGAAGACATGGGAAGTAACAGTAAAACCATCAAAGCACTTAAGTGTTTTGTGTAAGCCAAGGAAAGATTTTGTGGGAAATGGCTCTATTATTCAGCTCTGTCGCATTCCGAGTGATTGCTGTCTCAGTGATTCCTGTTGACTGCTCTAAACGATCAGGTACGGACCTCTTTTTTGTCTTTTCTACGGACATTTATGTCAAATCTGCTAAGGAAATTTTCTAGCTTAATACAAGATAGTTTTGTTACCTGTCCAATTTCTGCACCTTCTCCAAGAATCTTCGAAGAAATATTATTCATATTGTGCTTTGTTTTCTTGTAATAAGTCTTATGTTTGTTGTTATATTGTTTCTGAACTGCGGTCAATTCCTGTTGACTGCTGTAAACGAAGAGTTTGTACCCTTTATTTTTTTTCTAGGGGCATTTATGTCAAAATAAATACCGATTTTCCTAGCTTTATCATTACAAGCTATTTTAATTACTAGCTAGTCTTGTTTAATTTCTCCAACTTCTCCTTCTTCGAGCAAACACTCGCCGGCATCGTACTTTGTTCGCTTGCAGTGTTTTTGTTTTGTTTTGTTTTGTTTTTTGATCCGCTTTGAATCCCTTTACGCTTTCATCTCAAAGTAGTTAGACTCAAGAATGTCCGTCTTTTTTTTTTCTTTTTTGCAAACGTTTACTATCGAAAACTCTTCGTTTTCCCTGCTGCTGCTCAATTGTTTTGGACACAAATTAAACTGGCCCAAATAAACTCTTGCGAAGTTGCTCGGTGAGAGTGTGCAGCTCCGATTCTAGGCTTGGCATGGCTAAATATATATATGGCCTTCAGCTTTTCTTTTTTTAATCGCTACATAACAGACTGAAATGGTGTTCCATCGAACATCATGCATGCACCTTCTTTAAGCAGTTTTAAGTCCTATCTATTACATTATTAGTGTCAATTTTAAATCAGATGTAGCTTGTGAGTGACAAGTATGTAATTTAATTAGGTTTGCTTTGGATTACTTCATGATTTTTAGTCTCAATCTCAAATCAGGGGTGACTTGTAAGAGACAAGTATTTGATTTAATTTGATTAGGTTAGCTTTGGGCCACGTTTAAATTTCACCTTTTAGTTTTTAGAATGTGTAATATTAGATAATATTCGTTGTATGGGAATTTAGTTTCTCCCAATTATTCTCCAGTCATGCACTTTTTTGTTTTGTATCAACTTAGTTGTATTCACATGACAAAGTATTATTAAACTTAAAACTTAAAATTAAACTTAAAGTAAGCTCTTTCTCATCAATGTACACATCCTTTGGACTTCCTCCTCCTGCATACAGTCTTTCAATTAATTTTATTAGTAGCTGGTCACACCAATCTTGTGGGATGTTTGGATGACATTTGGCATTAATGTTTAATGGAATCTCTGGTGTTTGATGAAGTATGTTAAGATCAAGTTAAGATGGCTAACGGATTTCCAGCACTTTTGCTTTGATGAATCACCTTGATAATGGTATCAACCAAATGTCCAATATATTATTATCAAGTTGTTTGGTCTTGCACTTAACTGGCCAGAAGAGCAGCTGGATTTCTTTTTGAAAACACTGTAGGTGCATTGAGTGATGAGCTTAATGTTAGCAAGCAGTTTTTTTTGTGATAGTAAGGTCAAGAAGTAATTGATCAAAATAAATATCTTGGTCTTAATTCATGGCATCTAAATATTTTTATTGATTTCCATGTATCTTTCTTTCATAATTTTTGTGAGGCATACATATATCCAGAGGATACACAATTTCCGATTTCTGACTGTCTCATGGGAGGCTGTGGATAATTGAAATTGCATTCATTATGAAGTGATGATCTGAATCACTATATATCTGATGTGATACTGATTCCAAGGAGCAATCACCAGGCTTCTCCACCAATTTCTAGTGGCTCTAAACCATACCTAAGTAGGTAAGTATGTAAATAAGTTGCCTACAGTTGAACGGGGAAACAGACCTGTCCTTAGGTATTGCTCTAAGATGTTAAGAAATGTTTTGTTTTAAAAATTTATAGATGAAAACTAGCTTTGCAGGTTCTTTTTTACACAAGGTATTAAAGATTATTTAAAAAAAACCTACCTCAATATTTTTATTTTGCTTTTTTAACATCTCCAAACTCAGTTTGGAAAGGAATTTTTATTACCTTACTCAATAGAACGCTTGTTTTTAGGAGGGGTGGGGGTCCAAATTCGTAAAAGGGGATTCATATCTGCTAGCAGTTCTGGACTAGGGGGTCCAAATCTGATCCACAAGCAGATCTGGACTGGAGGGTGCAAATCCACGTGAGGTCCAAATCCACTGTGCCACTGACTCAGATCACCTTTCCATACTATTTTCTACAGCATTGGGTCTGTAGCTTGAGTGAGGTCAGATGGCTGATATGACAAGCAGACTATATGTAAATGCCAGTAGAAAAAGAATGCTTTTGGAGCTCCGCTTTTAGGCTTGGCTAAATATATATATTACTGTTGGCATTTTGTTTTCTATGAGAAACGCGCTTTACGGTATCATCGTTCTATGGAGAATCTTTTTTTGGAGAACAACAATGATGACCTCATACTTTCCTTCAAAGATATATCAAATTGATAGAATTTAGCATTTATATTTTACGATCGCTTGACAAATCTGGCATCAGTTGTCGTTCGTCGGTCGTTCAACTCGTCATTAGCTAGCGCTTCCTAAAGATTTGATATAAGTCATTTTAAAAATATTTGGTTTCTAAAGAATTGTTTTTCGGGACCAAAATAGCTGAAATTACACCATACGTTTCACTCGGAGGCTTACCTTTTGGCACCGAATGTTAAATGCTCGTAGTCAAACGCAACATCAAAAATCTTTCCTTCGCGGAAACATTTGTAGTGCTTTGTTTTTTGGAAAACGGCTTTGTATGAAGGTGGACACATTGGCAAGGAACTTAATTATCACTGTGAACGTTCAAGATTTAAGGCAGGCTAATTTACAGAATTTCTAATGCGACTGTTTATCGATAAAAGGTTTAACCCCAGGCAGCCCCACGAAATAGCTCCACATGGTATACAAGTTGACGTTTAGCAAAACAGCTTTTTTTTTATAACTTGAGAATTTTTTCGGCAGTCTCCAAAATAATTTAGGGCCATTTGGGGGTGCAGTTGACTTTATTTCTCCATTTTCCAAGTTCCACATCTTCCGCCATTTTGTTGTCATGCCAAGCTTCATCTAAAACGTGACTGATATTCACCATGGCAACCGACCGGATAGTAGGCTACCCAGGCTTTGTGCAACGACTTTTTATCCACTGGATAACTATCCGGTGGATAGCAGTTTTATCCGGTGGCTAGGCTTATCCAATGGATAAACGTTTAAAGTTGTCCCGCAGTGCATAATTTCGGTGAAATAGATAGATAATTTGATTGAGGCCTTAAGCTACTATTACTGTTAATTCCAAACTTTCGCCGTTCAACGCCATCGTCAAGGAATGTAAAGAAAATATTCGATTCTGCGCGATATAAAAATCGGTGTAGTTGAAGCGAATAATTTGAATATATAATAAAGGTAATCAGTGTAAATATGGCGATGGAAATATACAATAATCGCTAATAGGTACAAATGCTTGAGCAGATGCGTTCTTCAAGGGAATTAAGTTCGGGCTTGCACCTTCGTATGTGCTACTGCAGGACAACTTTTGGTATACTTCCATCGCCATATTTACCCTCGTTGTCTTTATCATGGAATATTTTCTTTACATTGCCTGACGAAGCCGTTGAACGGCGAAAGCTTGGAATTAAAAGTAACAGTAGCTTAAGGCATCAATCGAATTATATATATGGATAAAGTTATCCGCTCTTTGAACATCCAGGGCCAGGTGGACAAGTCATGAGTGCTTATTGCATGAAGATTGGAGGATTGCGAGCAAGGTTTAGAAACAGAATATAACCGTACATGGCCACAGAAGTGCAGTCCATACCGTAAGCCAAGCGAAAAATTCGACCTACCGCGAAGATGAAAAAAATAAAATAAGATCGTCAAATATGCCAACATTCACGGTACAGCAATCGCAGTAAGACATCTTAAACAACACTTCTCGGCAAACCTGAATGAAAGCACTATACGTCCCTGTGTGGCTAACTAGTGATCGGAAGTAAAAAAGACGAGTTGAAGAGAATATTTATTCAAATCTCTGAGAGACGGGGTGCCCTTACTGCTACCTGATGACCTTGACAGAAAGCTCCGCCCTTTTATTGTCAAGAAAGATCCGCACAGAGATGTCTCCACAATCGAGGTCCCTTAGGTAGTCCCTTAAGCTTTCGACACTGAAGCCAATCCATAATGAGTACGAATTCTGAGTATGAATTCTTTCAAGTGGAAAAGGTATAGGATGGAGCTGCAGGTATAACAGAGGCAGTAGAACGACCCGGACGGGATTCTGGCCATCCCAAGACAAATTCTGCCATTGACTGGTCAATATTTAAATACCGTTGTTGGTATGAATAGTTAGAATATGGTTTACCGGTATTAAATCAAGTGGTTTTTGTTGAACGTTGCCGTTTTGTCTTGTAAAAAGAGCAGGTTGCTTTAGAACGCATAAAGCATCAAATTCTCGTGTTAATTAAATGCATGTAAACATAACTTTTAGAAAAATCGCGTTCATTTTATAACGAATGGATTTTGTTCGCGTTGTGGTTAAAGTACTTCGTTGTGTTCTTATAATAAGGTAAATTGTCAAATGGAATGTTTTTCGTGGCTCTTTGTTTCCTTTATTTCTTCGTTATCTAAAAGAAGAAGAATTGACGACGCATCGTCTCTCTTCGCCAGCATGTATTTAAGTGGAAGTTTTCGAAAGACTACATAAGCGGAATAGAAATATTTGTAATTGCTTCATAATAGGTAAGCTTTCATCCAGCATAGGTAAGCATTCATTTATACTGTCGAAACTGCTTGACGTACGACTTATTGGCCTTTCGCTTGCTATGCTAGCGTTTCTTTTTGGTTTGCATATTAACTTACGTTGTGTTCCACCTCTGGTGTGATATAAAAGGTATCTTTTCCGTCATCTATTAACCCTCTGTAGAGGCAGCAAACGAGGGGATACCGGTTAGAAAAAAACAAAACATAACAAAACAAAACCCAAAACAAAAGAAAAAAGAAAAAAAAACGCAATAAACGATAATAAACCTTTCAACTGCGTTGAGCAATGCACACGCTGTTTCCAAGAAAAAAAATTCTCTCATGTATTTGCTGTTTTACACTCGGTCTTGCTTCTATAAGTGACTGAAGCCAACACGGAAGGGGCTGAGCAGCGTATACGTAGGGGAGGGTAAGGACGGAAGTCACGCCTTTTCAGAGAAAGCTTAGATATGAAGCGTGAAGGTTAATTCAAATGAGACGTGATTACATTATTATGTTAATGAAGTGAATGTTTCAATAACTCCTGGTGCCTTATAATTACAACTTAGTATAATTCTGGCCAGGATGTTAAGCGAGTAAAGACCTAAGCTTTCTGCCCGGGAAAAGTGTTTAAGACATTTTGCGGAGATTACCACCTTACCTAAGTCCTTCACAGGTGTTGAGAACTACACTGGAATCCTCCACGCCACGAATAGTCCCTTGATAATGACAACTGTCGCTATCAGCCTGTATGGAAGACAGAGTAGAACGAAAGGCGAAAAACCGTGTACTTGTGTTATACTAATCAGGCTGATGTTAAGTGATTTTTAGCCGACGGCTTCAAAAGGTAGTTACCGTTTACTGTGTCTACTTTACTAAATTCTCTGATTGGTCAGCAAAAGATCGCGTAACCAATGACAAACCACAACCAACCAAGAAGTGGCACACGTTTAATATTTCCCGCTTGGCGCCGATTATGTGTATTTTCCGTGGGTTTTCATTCATCTGATAAATCCACACTCCATTGTCCATTTATTTTCTGATTAGTTACCTGTTGGATGACCTCGGAGCCGTCGTTAGCAAACGTACGCATTGCAAAAGACGGAGAAAGAAGTTCCCTGTAAAAGAAAAATTATATAATTAATAAATAAATAAACAAATAAATGAATTATTTTCGAAGAGCGCTATTGTATAAGAAAGCTATCATGGTTATTCAACGATTGCTTTTAACAGAGAAGGAGTTTTTTCATACTTATTTTTCTTCATATCCAGAGTCCAGTCCTTGTCAAAAGCTTTGAGTCGGTAGGAAATATCATCCAAGTGTCCATTCTAAAAAAGATATTTCATAAAACAATCAGGCATAGGGGAGAATGGGGAAAAGGCGCTCCTTTCGATCTCATTCAAAAATTTTGCGCCTTTCCTAGCATCCCCTGTAGCAAGTGCCGCCCTGTTCATCATAGTTCAGACATGCAAAAGCGCGTGGTGTTGATACTTAGGTGAAAGTGTTTAAATGGAGACAGGGAAACCATTAACAACCAGGTCCCAGTTGTTCAATAGCAGTTAACTTTATTCAGTAGATAAGTGGATAAGACGCTATCTCGCGGATAAGCAGAAAATGTACAGCAACTCTTAGTCGTTAGGAGACGTTATTGAAGTGGCTAATCTAAAAAGACATCTGGTATCAAACGCAGTCGTAGAGAAGAAGGGGAAAGGCCGTTTTTAATTTTTATTCTCAACTTGCTTATTTGCGCCCTTGTCTCATCCCCTGAAGCGAGTACCGCTCTCGTTATCACAGTTCACACATGTAAATTAACCCTTAGCGTGTTGCATGTATAATTAGATGAAAGTTTTTTTTCTGGTTTTTAACCACGTCACAGCCAATCTCTATAGACACAGATGACAACGGTGAAATGAACAAATGCTGGTGGACGAACAAAAGGAGCTAATGAGAGATCTACTGTTTATATCTACACGCGCATGCAGCGACGATGACGCAACGTGAAAACCACCTATGGAAAACATAAAACCAATGGCAACCAGCCCCTTGTTATTCAAATTGCCGATAAATGTTCCAAGCAAATAAGACGGTATAGTAGGCACTGGTTAAATTACTTTTTTAACCTCTGAATAGTGACGTATTAGGCGTGAATAAGCGTATCTGCTCTTTCAGCCAATAGGACCAGATATTAATTCAAAACAAGTGTTTATTGTGAGCAATGCAAGTGCCCGTGTTTTCTTTCGTTTCAGTCCATCTCCTTCGTATTTCCAAAGCAGTTCTCAGATTAGTGTTCCAGACACAAGCCAAAGTTAAATGTTCATATTCATAAGGAGGTAATAACCTTACATGGGAAAACGGCCATTACACGAACCTTTCCTGAAGTTGAGAGATCCCTTCTCGTTCGCTTTCCATCAATCCTTTCTGGATACGTTATGTCATGGCCCACATAGCGTCCCTCTAAGAGTTCAAGATAAGACATAGACGGGGAGAACTGAGTGGCTTAGAGAATAAAACAAATTATTAAAGAAACCGATAACGACAAACTAGTACAACGCTTTGGGAAATACCCCAGCTGTGAGTTCTTCACAAAAAAATTGATGTGTGGGGCACGTGAAGTTATTACCTTTCGTCTGCAGTCTGCACTTTGGATGCTAAACAAGAAAGCATACATGCAATAGCATACTGTTTAATGATAAAAGTCGTCAGCGATGAAAAATATTGACAACACGTTTAGTTCGATTTAAAAACTAAAACTAACAAAAGAGTTTCATTTGGTGTTTGGGATTTATTAAAAGCCACTAAAATGGGAGTTATATCAGCGTTTAGTTGGAATATATACAGCAAAAGACAAGTTGGCTCACTTTTTTCGTTATGCAATTCTCTCGCAAAGATACTGATCAAATGATAGTCTTTCCTGACTTGAGAAGTTGAACCCAGTTTAATTTATTATCTTTTCAAGAGAAACGGCTGTTTTAAGTGTACACCACTCGTGGTGATTGCAACAGTATATGTTTATCGTATCGAATACTTGACCTTTTAATTCTTCGTTGTCGTCGTTCTTGTAGTTTTGACCTAGTCATATTAAGTTATGTTTAACAGATGGTCTTTCTTGTCGTGGATTCGGCGTGAAACAGCTGCTCCATTTTGATACGTCTCCACGACAAGTTTTTCTATCGTAAAAACATGTTTCATTAAGTTTTCTACAAACTGAAATGCCTTTAACCCCAACTTGGACTTTCACCAATCTTTTCCAGGAAATAATCACTGTCCTTATCTGATTTTCTCAGTTTCTCGTGTTTTATAGCCGAATTCATAGTGGTTAACACATTTTACTTGAAAAGAAAGTATTAAAATTAGAACGAATTGGCCATTTAATACTTTTCTCATTGTCATTGTGTACTTTGCAATTTTTATATTGCTCCCCTTGTTGTATTGACTGCACAACCCAAGCTTTATGGTAAAATGTTAGAGAGAAAATCTTTTTGACCGAGCAATTAACTCGAAGGCCTAATACAAATTACTCTGCTTTAGCCAATCACAGAAGAATGAAGATGTGAATCACAGAGGACTTGCGTAAGAATTAATTTGCACTAAGCAGGTGGGTTGCCTGTTCACTATGATAAAGGTAAGGGACAGCGGTGTTAGTTGAGAGAGAGAACCAGTGAGCTACCAAACTGTGCACCGTGCGACCTTGTAATCAAATAAGAGGTCATCCAACAGCGCCCGTGTTTGTTGCAGAAACAAGCTAATATCCCAAAAGTTCCTTCCACAATACATAAATAAAATAGTACATCTCATTTAACTTATATGGCTGGTTGCCATGTGATGTCATCAAAATCCTCGACTGAAACTTAAACCAAGGACACCACATGCAAGGCTCTTGTTTTAATGCTTTCTACTCATCGGTGAAAGAAATCTTTAAATTTCATGCTGATTTATTGCTTTCATTTACAAGTAAACGTATTTGCTCCACACCAGGGCACGGCCCGAAGTACAAGAATTCTCAAAATGTCATAAAACCGGTATTTTCACTTTACTATTCACTCTTCTATCTATGATATTAAAATAAAAGTTAAATTAAGAATACTGATTGCATAATCTGCTTTATTTCATCCTCGGTGGCCATGTAACTAACCTGCAAACGTGAAGGAGATCCAATTTGTAATCAGCCCCAAAGCGCACGCGATCAGTAGTGTGGCCATGACAGCGTTGTTTTCTGAAAAAAGAGGGAATAATATGTCTCACAAATCTTTCTTTTAAGACTACATTGCAGCTTTTCTCATCAGTGACAACTTCTTATTAGTATTCTTTGTAATCTTATCTTTACTTCCATTTATCTGATGAATGTATAAAACCTTTCACGGACAGCAAATTGGAAGATGTAATTTTTCAATATTGCGACACGAATACTCGGAGAAAACATCTTCTGATTTATCCCCGAACAGGAGTCGAACCCTTGTCCCGCAACTTCATAGTTCAGATGCTCTATCTATCAATGAGATAAGGAGACTCATGGAATCTGGGCCATTCAAATAGGTTTATATTCGTATTTTAGCCTGTTCCAGGCGTGCAAATAGTCAACGGGGCGCAATAGTACCGGCAGAGCGAGGCGAAAATAAAAAGGCGACAAATTGAAGGGGCATTCATTTTTTCGCCGCTTTGTTTTCGCCTCGCTCTGCCGGTACTATCGCGCCCCGTTTACTATCTGAACGCCTGGAACAGGCGAGAAATGTTCGAAACTTGAGCAACCCCAAAAAATTGATATTATGTAGCAAAAACTATGAATAGCCTAATTTGTTTTCTGGGCTATAATCTTTCAGTATAGTGATTTCAAACTGCCCGATCTTGCAAATAATGTAAGCAAATAGGACAACTAAGTAATCAATTCATACTCCTCCCTGGCTCCAAATTCAAAGTTTCACTTCATTTCTTGTGCCTATTACGAGTAGGTAACATTAATAATAAACAGGGTAACCGTGCTTCTTTCTTTGCAACACAACCGCAAAGGGAAAATTTCGGCTGAAAAAGCTCAATGCCAAGGCAAATACGCCATGTTTTTAATGTGCGTGCACTCGTGCGCGCGCTAAATGACGCCATAAATTATGCGCAGTAAGGATGCGCCATGCAATTGTAAGGAATCACCTTAAAGTGCCTATGAAGCGAAATTTGTTTCTTGCTAATTTTAAAGTTTACCCCTAAAAACGTAAGAATCTCAAAATTTTAGGTGCTTGTGATTAAAATTGGCGATTTTACGAGCGTTGTGAAGGTGGGCTATTTTGCCTTTAAAAATGGTCAGGGATCTGGGCCGATTTTATTCGCGAAATTCTATGATGTGACGTCATTTTGGGTACAAAAATGTGTTTGCGCTTAAGAAATATAGTGAAATAGTTGGAATACTTGTCCCCAAAATTACGTCACAGCTACTGTCACGTGTCTTTTTGGCCGCGCGATTCAAATGCCATTTTTGAGGGCAAAATAGCCCAACTTCAAACGCTTGTAAAATCGCCAATTTTAATCAAGAGCACCTCAAATTTTGGAATATTGAGTTTTATGGATTAAACTTTCGAGAAACAAATTTCGCGTCATAGGCACTTTAAGGCATGAACGAGTAAAGTTGTTTGCCCCGGTCGATTTAACTAGTCCCTTTAAAGACCGAGTATCAATCTCAGGGGCGTAGCCAGGATTTTTCGACAGGTACGCCCAATTTTCCAAATCTCCCTTTTCCTTTAGGTTCACGCTTCTTAGAAATGTCCCCAAACATGCAATGTTTACATTTCTAAATCTTCACGAACAATAGACCGTATTCCCGAGGCTATGTAAAACATTACTGCCCATAGCTTTATGGGGCAGATCTAGGATTTTTATAAGCGGGGTTCGAGTATACGACCGCTGGAGGGGGAGCTTCTAGGAGAGTCCGTGGCTTGCTCCCCGGGAAATTTTGAAATGTTAGTCTTACGAAATGCGACTGCCAGTATTCTGAGGGGCAAATTAAAGTGTTTTAATCCTTTTCCGCCGAGAGGGGTCGTATACGACCCCACAATAGACCGATGCTTTGAAAATCTACAACTTTCTCAAATCCCGAACTATGGTTGAAATAGACCAAAATTTGTTTAGAAATTATTATCCCGTTAACTGACAAAAACTCCCAGTTTTCATTTAATATGGCTGTTTATTCTCTTCCTCTTTTTATTCGCTCGGACAACACCAAAATTCACGCAACTTTGTCTTGAAGTTTTCAAGATAAAAATTCCTATTGAAGTTAAAAGTTTACATTGGCAGCAAAATTTGACTCCACCTCTTGCAATCTTTTCCACATTTACCTGCTCACTCCTTTAGCCCAATCCCGATAACGCTGTTTGATTTCAGTTGCTCTCACAGTCTGTAATTATCACGTTTGTGACCCAAAGGAATTCTGGGATTTTCTTGCCTAAGAACAGCATGGAAGCCTGCCAATTTCCATTTCACATATTTTTTAGAACCGTGTCGAGCTACCCGGTCCTGCTGTCAAAACATCGTACCGATTGCATTATTATTTACAAGTCAAAACTCGGCAAAATTATCATGCCAGGTTCCGGAATCCACTCACAAAACGACTAAAGACACAGCTTCACTCCGTGGATTGCTATCACTCGCTCCGAATACTTTGAGCGGCCCACTTTGTGTGAAATTGCTTCTCACCTCTGTTTTCTTTCAAAGGATTGCCTTTACCCATCAACCCAGCTTTATAATGCCAGGCAAGGGACTCCTGAGATGCAAAATGGTTGGAAAAACACACTTATAAATCAAATAAGCAACGAATTGTAGCTGCAGTGTTCGTTTAGAAATAAACGACAGCTAGCGTGACAAGCGTGACAACAAAGATAGAGCCTTCGGTGTTGTGGCCCAGCAAAATCGCCGTGGTAACCCCTTATATGGAGTAGCCAGGTCTATTTCACCTCCTACCCTCCGAAAATTGCAAAAAGTGCGACTAAATCGACCGGTAGAGAAAGAGCTGTAAAATCAAGTCAACTCTTGCGTTGAAAGACTGAAAGAATATACTAAAACGATCGACATTTATCGATGCGCATTCGAATTTATATTACGTTTCTGTGCAACTTTGAGTTTCTTAAAAATCTGAAGAGGCAAGCGACTAACCCAAGCTGATGCATCAGATGCAGATCCAGAAACTCTCAATTTGCTGCTATAAGCGACATGCTCTGTTTATTGTTTTACAATATTTTAACTTTTTCACCAAGTTTTTGTGGTAACTGCACGTTCTTAGACGTTAACGTCTTAATTGCAGAGGGTTAGACCGAACCGAACCCATGATTTATCCCAGGCTTTTCTTAGAAATCTACAAAAAGCAATCAATGTGTACATGTCTGTACATCCAAGAAAAACAAACCAAAATCCTGAAGCTATGTAAAATATAACTGTCTATAGCTTTCATGGAAGTCAAACCGGTTTTCCGTTACAGGCACAGAGCTAATCTTCCGTCTTTCATTCCAACAAACTCATAAATTATTTCATTAAAGTTGATTTCCTTATGTTTATGAAAATGTATCTTGGATGGCGAGGACAACCTTGCATTTGACATAACCCACCGAAGCGGCTTCTTGAGCCTCTTCATGCCACTAAAGCTTTGCTTCAGTTTCTTCTTTCTGCTGTGTCATTTTGTCAGTGCCATGGCAAAGTAATAATTTGTAACTGATGCTTTGGCCATGGAAATCCTGGCAGAGCAAAGACAGGCAGATCCAAAGCTATAAAACGAGTTGACCACAAAGCGTTGCTCTTTGTCAGCACGCTTGCTTCCTGGTCGCTTTTTTCCCGCCTTGTTTGGACCGGCCATTCGGTCCCCCAATGAGTCACGTCGCTTCCCTGTGTAAAGCGGCATTTGTGTGGAAAAACACCTGTTCAAGAATGCTTAAGTTCTGTTCTTTCTTTATTAGTTTTTATTGTTGTTTACGCGCGCCAAAACATTAATCAGCACACGCGAGCATTTTGAATTTTATGACCTATGCCAAAGGTCACGCGTACAAGGATTTGTGTGTTGTTTTATTTTTTTTCTCGGAGTTGATTATTTTGAACTCAAGAAGTTAACATTAAAAGATTTCAGGTATAAAACACAAGTTTCTTTTAGACTCCATTTCCTGGGAGTAGACGGTTCCAGTGTTTTGGAACAACACCGTCTGTTGTTTTATCAGGTTATCGAGGTAAATGAATATCTTATATATATATATATATATATATATATATATATATATATATATATATATATATATATTATATATATATATATATATATATATATATATATATATATATATATATATATATATATACAAACGGACCATTTTGTTACCCATACAAGAAACAACTTTTAAGACTTGCAGTAATCAGGGATTAGTAAGTGCATTCGAATGTTCGCTTCTTTGTAGATAGAATAACGCACTTTCTGTACGCGTCAGAAGCAGTAAACAAGTTCTTAATCAGGCTTCGTTGTATTAGACCTACGAAATTGTCAAAAGAACATTGCATTTACTTTCAAAAAAGATTGAGTTTAAATTTATTGAGTAGACCAGACCTGTCGAGGAGCTGACAGTGCAGACGAACTGCACGTGGAAGAAAAAACATGCGCGCGCACCTTGCCCGTGGAGTCTATCACGTATTTCCGGTACCTGAACCAACCTGAAAATCGAGATTCTTTCTGCAAAATGCTTGTATCCAGGCTTCTCGCGTTCAGTTTAGGTTGCGTTCCATCGCGCAGAATTCTATTGTTTTTCGCGACATCTACTTACGGTGCCCAATTTTCTAATGTGCGGCATAATTATCTTTTTGTTCAAAGCTAATCTGCTACGATTGCTCCGCCTATTGGCTCTGGGAGTATTTTGGTATGTTCGGTAACTCTTCGGCGAATTCTACGACTGTCAATCAAACCGTTGGGAAACACATCGGAATATCAAGGTTGTGACGAACGCAATAACCTCGACCGTTCGGTCGTTACGGGAAAATCTCAATCCTTGGCCTTTCTGTATTGACCACTCTCTCGGTTACTAAGTTTACTGTAAACCTTCAGGATTCAATTTTTTTTTAATTTGAGTTTTTCACTCCTTGGTTAGACGAATAATTAATGCAGCAATTGGCAAAAGAAAATTAGCAAAATGTGACTAGACGAAGGCGAAAAAATGATTTTCGAGAGCGGTTAATAAATATCTGAAGGTGTCGAAATCCCTTAATTTTCAATTAGGATGATCCAGTAGTCTTTTGACATTTTTTTTTCGCCCGATGCTTTATTCGGGATCTCGAATTGCATATTTTCCTTTCAACATTCGAACCAATGTCCACTGGATTGTTTTTGGTTACTTTTTCAGACGAATTTGCAGCACCAAATCTATTTCTTAACTAAAAGATAAATACTCCAAATACTCATTCTGAATGAATGAGGCTAGTTTGTCACTTCTCCTCTTCAGGGGGTTCCTGGTGGGGTGTGAAAACTGTGCAAATCTCGGGATTGCCCAAGAAAGTAAGAATTCGTATGTGTAACGACTGCTAAAACAGAAAAAAAGCAGTTCTTTAATTGTTAAGGGCTCTCTTAATATGAACGAAAATTGAAGGGAGCCGCGTATGCTTTATGTTCAATTTTGGAAACAAGACAAGACAAGAACAGACGCGCAGTTACTTCCAAAAAAACAGGGTACTTCGCCTTCACCACTGTCCTCTAAGAGGGTATGCTCTTTCATTACAGGATACCCATGCAACATGATAAAACACGTTGGCAATAATACCAGTAAATATCTTCATAACTGGGTAAAACGAAATTCCATGTCTAAGCGACTGAACCAAATGATAAGAGTCTGTTTTGATAAAGTACATGTTTTTATCGTCCTTAGAGGAAACAAAATCAGTTATGCTGACGAGCTGCGCGCCGATCCATCTATGAAATAAAACGTATTTGTATGTTCTGGAGCGACTGCCGCAAGACCTCGCGGGCATCAACACTTGTTTGGATATTTAGTACGGTAACAAGTTGTCCACAAATTTTGTTAAAACCCCATGTAATCGAGTTGCGGTGAAAGACCAAAACGAATTACGTCAGACGAAATTTTTTTTACCAGCAGCAAATAATCTCTGAAAGTGTCTGTAACAGTTTGCCCGTTTGCCCGTTTGCCTCGCTATTTTCGGATCCCACCCGGCAAGTTTCATGCAACAGGCATGCATCGTGTGAAATCAGTGATCTGGTATCGGGTAGGAACAAGAGAGCCGTGCATTATTAAATATTCTAAGTTCACCCTACTCTGTTCTTAGGCCACAAAGATATTAGTAGCTCTGATACAGAAATATCTTACCTGCCTGCCTTGTTCAGTTAGCTGAAATGCAGAGATACATGTAAATGTAAGCTCTTCTGTTGCTCATTCCCTTGTAGTGTCTAGGAGAAAGCAGCTGCTTATTAAAGTATTCCAAAACGAACAATAACGACTCATCAAACGCGTCAAGGAGTTTACTGCCTTGTTCATTTAGCTGAAATGCAGAGATATATGTAAATGCAAGCTCTTCTGTTGCTCACTCCCTTGTATTGTCTAGGAGAAAGCAGCTGCTTATTAAAGTATTCCAAAACGAACAATAACGACTCATCAAACGCGTCAAGGAGTTTACTGTTTTGTCAAATTAGCTGTTTGAGATGGCAAATATGGCCCCTTACCTGAATGAAAACAAAGTGAACCCCACCCTACTTCTTCAATAGTTTCCAGAAAGAAATAATCTGCTTTCAATGAATTCTCGTTGGGAGTTTGCTTTTGTCTGATAGTTTTTTGTTTTAACCATGGCCCTTTGAAGAACGCCGAAATATAGAATTCTTGATCCCTTAAGTCTATGTTGAATTCATAAAAGAGACCAAGTCAGTTGCTTGAAAAGACCCGACAAAGGAAGGCAGTAGAATTGCTCGAGGATACAATGCATGATTTTCTGGCTGGAGAAAAAAATCTAAAGAATGAAAACTCATCATATTTGATTCCCGACAGGCAGTCTAGATAATAAGGACATGAAAAAAAGTAAGTACTAAAACAGCTTCGAAGTTTAAGCCGTGGTTTTTGTCAATAATTTTATATCTCTTTCCTTCATCACCATTTAGGAATTTTTCCATCGTATTTCAAGATAATACAAATCCAAACGCCATGTCGTACGATGCAGAACTGAACGGTGAAAAGATAACTGAAATTGATTTTGATTGGCTTAGCTGCTTTGAGATAACATCCGCTACACCATGCCCAACAATTGATTGGCAGCCATTTTCTTCTAGTCTAGTCGTATTTTAAAAATCAACAAGATCCAGCAAAATGTTTCTTTCTTGTGCCTCAGAAAACGTTGTTCCCCCGGGCTTGCGGGGTATAATGCGAGTCAGACTACCGAGCGCTACGCCCCTTGATTTCCGATCGATGGAATAACTTTTAGATGTGTATGTCATCATCGTTTTCAATTATTTCTGAATAAATTGAGGCGAGCTTGCATTTACGAAAACGTGCCTTCCTTTAAAACCTCTGTTTCCAAGTAATAACCATTAAAAACTCGAAACCTGTGGAGAAGCACAAAATGAATTAATTCAATTGTCTGGAAAAGTCTGATTGGTTACCATAGCAATTGCCTTTGTTAATGAAAGCAATGTTTTCAGCTGTTTTCCCGTGTAACTACTTGTAAGGTATGAGCTAATAGCTTTGCTAAAGAGAAATGATCCGGTAGCACAGGCTTGTTCATTGCCAAGGGCGGTCTATATAAAAAAATGATACGGTTATAATAGATTGTCATGTCATCGAAAACCCATCAGGTTCAGCCTTCTGTTCTTTTCCCACACATACAATGAGAGGTAATTGAAGGAATAACGACAATTAACGCCACTTTGTTTACTTTCACGAATAGTAGAATAGAGTGAAAAAAGCCCATTGTTTTCATGCTTACAGTAAGCCAGTGTATTTGCTGTTTTTATCATCTGAGACACAAACATCATTTTGCATTTTCTCTTTTTTCTCCAAGAGCAGAGATTACCCTGGGGATGATAATTAATAGATAATTCCTGAGGTTCACGGGTAAAATCCTACAGTTCTCTCTCTTCATTTCATCGATGATTTCAGTCGCTTCCACATTGACGTTTTGCTACAACAACAATCAAATTAACATAAAAAGTAAGCTAGTGGTAGAAATTGCATATTCCTTTTTGATTGCCCTATTCAGTCATTATTGACACCTTGTAAAGATGATGTAACTTTCCATACCTGTCAGGAGAATTTTGTTATTTCACCTGAATGTGTGAGCGGTGTTATTGAATTTCATGTAAATGACGAAAAGGAATCTGCATGGTATATAACACAATGTATTTGGTCATTTTGAGTTCGGCTTTGTTGGAAGGCGTAGCTTGGCTTACATATGCCCGTTTTGAAGCTGGATGGAGGATTCTTCGGAAGACGAATCTGCAATTTTCATAACGCAGAGCCAGAGGTCGGAGAATACTGTTGTTGTTGAAAGTAATTAAGTCTTCTAACTATATTTTCCTTACGGTAAGTTTTTGAACGACTAAGGAAAGGTTTCCCTTATTTTTTCGTTCTTTAGAAAGGGCGACGATTCAGAATATTGAGTGCGAGAAGTTTGGAGAATGTTTGGTATCGGCCGCAAGTCGTTGGAAATGAGCCTGGGTGGTGAAAGTCTTTGATTAGTGGATGGTTGAGAGAAATGAGGCGGTAGTTCAGGTCCCGAACGACACTTGCCTATGAATAAATTTATGAACCAAATTTTGGGGGTAGCTGTTTCAGTTTCAAGCTTCAAATCTCTGAATGGTGAGAGTCGATTCCGCTGAAATTTTACAGGGATCTTGGTGGTCGATGGTGGAATTGCATCATGATTGTCGTTTTATGGGTGGGTCGCGATTTACGGTGATATTTTCGGCTGCCTAAGTTTAGAACTGGAAAATCAATGTTTGTGCCTGTGTTTTCTGATTAAGAAGTTCACTAAAGTAAATGGTTTTATTACTTAGTGATAAAGGATAACTTCTTCTGTGATGTGACAGAAGCAGATGTTACATTTTCAAGACTATTTGAAAGTTATTGGTTTCCATAGGAGTACACCTGTAAAACGTAGACTTCGAAGCGTCTGCTCTTCTTTGTGAAGTTTGTTTTTACAGGCCTGGTTCTCAACTGTCTGTGATTTTAAGCATATTTTTAAAAGAAACTGCAGTTAATACATTTAGTATAATTAGTAGGCGATAAAATCAAACAAAAGAGAAAAAGGAAGAGAAAATAACTGAAATATCCTGGTCACGTGATCGACCACGCCCACTCATGATTGAAACTTCTTACCAACGATTCCCAATATTTGCGACCTGTGTAGCTCCATTTTCTCTCTATTAAAACATCCACCCTCAAATGTTAAGGAAATCCACTCGAAATGGGTGGCCACCTTACAATTTGAAACTGTAATTCACGTCCATTGATTAGTGCCAGTCCTCCTCTATTTGAAATTTATGTTGGCTGAAAGACGTTAAATGACCTTAGCTCATTCCGACCATTTTGTTTTGAAGACATTTTTAGTGGCCATTGCTGTAATGTATTACAATAAAAACTTTCACTCTCTAAATAGTGGGAATATTTAGTCAAAGAATTTTTCGATAAAATAGGGCGTGGATGGTCACGTGATCGAGTTATAAAGAATTTTAAAATGAAATTTTCAGATTTCTTGGTTATGACACGCCTTAAACCATCAGTTTCAGAATATACTGAAAACCCATTACAACTGACCTCCCACCAATTTTAAAATCTGCAAGGAACCATGTTACATTACAGTATAGCACGCTAAGTTTATCTCCCTGGTGTATCAGATTCTGAAGTTCTACTATCCGGGATGCAAACTCGGACACATAATTGCAGTACTTCCTTCTCCGAAGATTTCAAAAATGTACTGGAAATTCATACTTCGAAATTTCATTCCCACGTGCAATTAGCAGTACCCAGAACACACAATGGAGACTTTTAGCATCATTTTTTATTTTTATTGGAAACCGCAACCCACAAACTGCAGTTTGTGTTCTGGCGTTTGCAGTCTCAGGTTACCAGGATTTTAGCAAGGCGTTCGTTGTTTTGTGCCGCCATGTAGTTTTTCGTCCAGTTGAAGTGCTTTACTTTAATCGCCTAAAAAACACGAATTGTTCATTTATTCGAGTTCAAAAATCTAACTAGCGCATCGTAGGCAGGTATGAATAACAAGTTCTTGTCTTTCAACGTGATGCTGTGCAATTGTTATTGTCAACACACCTTGCCGTAAATCACTTAAGTAGTATAGTGTTTGGCGGTTTCAGCACACATTTCAAATAAATGATTATAGTTATTTAATTTGATGGAATATATAGTTATTTAATTTTCAGCACATTTTTCAATCTGATGGATATATATAGTTGTTTAATCTGAAATTCTCGGAAAACCACCAAGCGTGACATTCTCGGAAAACAGGGAATGAGTCATCACCTATTATAACTCACGTGACGGTCGCATGATCTTTTCTAGCCAATCATAATGAAACAAGTTCCTTAGTAAAGTTTACTGACAATTTTTACTTAAAAAGTTTATGCTAAAGTTTGTAGACCGACACAGCTGTGCCGTGACGTCATGACTTCTTTGGATTTACTTTTTGATGGCACAGTGCCCGTATGCGTAACTGTTGATTCCGTCTTTTGATATATATCTTTTGTCATCGAAGCAACTGAGTGATACTTTGTTGATTTCATAGCTTCCTAATTGATGGTTTTCACTTCTGATTGTTTTCATTGTATGATGCATCTGTTTATTATTAAATAGTGTCTCCTTATAATTTTCATGCTTGATTTTATTTTTGATTATGTTCTTTTTGATTCCTTTTGCTGTTTTTCCTCCTTTTTGGTTATCTTTCATATAGCTATACATTTTCGATCGTAGACCGATGAATTCACAAACGGGTACTCCTGCTGCCTCATCTTTGAATTTGCCAATGACTTTTTTATTAGTCTTATTGAAATACGGCGAGCTTTCAGGGTAGTCACTGTTGTCAAATTTATCTTTATCATTCCAGAAATCCCTATAGACATCTTCAGCTTCAATTTCATATGTCAAACTGTCTGTATCAGTGAAGAGCAGCTTGGCCTTATTACCATACTTTTGTTTAATGTAATTATAATGGAAATCATACATTAGTGTCTTACTGAGATCTAGAATACACATCCCCACATATGCCGGCCGGTTTAAAGTAAGTGTTTCTTTGATCTTATGCACCGCAACTAGATTTTCATTGAATATCTTACTGCTTACATAAGTTGGTTTACTGGCTAATTTCAATAGCTTCTTCTCATCTGTCACCAATCTGACATCTACTCTCTTTCTGAGATTCTCCATAGTTTTGCCAAATACTGAGTTGTTCATTAACTTGAAAAAGTCTTTCTCAAAAGTATTTTTGGCATTAGTTCTTTTCTGTGTATTGAAGTCAATGTACTGTCTCAGCCAAGGGGATTGTTTGAATTCAAGAATCCTATGGATTTTTGTTATTTTCAAACCCAAGTCTGTGTATAATTGGAGGTTTCTGTAATGAAGAACATATTTCTCTTTGTTGCTTAATGTTGGTATCAGTTTATGTACCAAACCAGTTGATATATTGTATTTCTTTGCAATATCTTTGCAGTAATCAGACAACATGCCTTCAGTTACTTTCACCTTCTCTGGTCCAAGTGGGTAGTCATTATGATGGTCATGTAACTCTTGGGGGTATTCCAGATCAACTTCAAGTATCAAACCCTTTGAACTATCTTCTTTGTACTTAGCAAGGTTGAGATTGTTTATTTTATTCTCAGTCATCCATCTAAATCCGCCAGTTGGAAGGTATTGACTCATTGCCCAACCATATAGATTGTTTGCATCAAGATACATGATATATTTCGAGGGCGCCTTCTCATCGTATTCTTTCATGTACTTATTATTTGCTTTACCATAACGGTTGGCAATATAACTGATACCACCTCGCAGACCCTTTTCAATGAACTGGAAGATATCAATGTCAGTCATCAATTCTAATTTGATATTAGTCATCTTTAGCATGGCATCCCAAGATAAACCAGGAGATGTGAAATAGTGACACGGATCCAGTTTGTAGTACTCGAGACATGTTTTTCTGAAGTTTTCAAATACATCAGCCAACAGGAGTACATCTGTTTTAAGGTACAGATCATGATACTCACCCATGTTTTTCAAAGAGAATGCTTTCCAAACAGTCTGAGCATGTGCATAGTCTTCATCTGATATATGCTCATCACTCAATATACTGTAGAATTCTTCTTTTGATGGCAGCTTTTGGTTAAATTTATTGAAACTATCCATATAGTCATAAGGATAAACACCTTTCTGTGCCACCAGATTAAGATCATTTCCCTTGAACTCTTGTGAGGTGTATTTTAAGGCTTCTTTTGGTAGATTGCCTACAAGTTTTTCCAAACTAGAGCTCATGAACTGGAAACTATCAAGAAATGTTAGGTGATTGCCAAGCATGAAAGCCATATACTTCTCCATATTATTGGGTATAGCATTGATTGTCATCTGGCACTTCTCACCTTTCTTATTTGTATAGGTGTGTTTCTTGACAATGGCTCCAATCTCTTGCATAATAAAATGACTATCATAACCTCTTAGATTGTGAAATATAACAGGTATCTTTATTTCTTCTGGGTTAACTCTAAGTTTCAGGTTACATTCTTGATGAGCTGATCCTCTATACTGGCCAGTAATATGACAGTGATCTCGTACTCGAATATCTTTGTCAGTGTATTTTTTATCACAAATGTGACATTCTTTGGCTTTTTGGAATTCCTTCTTATCATCTTTTGTCATTTTCAATGGTTTGTTGAATTCTTTTTTCATAACCTTCTTGCAATATTTAACTTCCTCAATCACAGCTTCCATGAATTTGTACACAGCTTTTTCACCCCTGTATATTTGTATTGGCTTGCTATATTTATCATCATAACAACAGACAACCTTATAACCATATCCACAGTCAGTGTGCTTCTGATAGGCTTCGGTGAATGATTTATCATTGTTGGGTTGACAACCATGTATTTTCTCAGTAATAGCCTCAAAATCAGCATAGATCACAAATGGTACCTGCTGTTGTTTATGAAAGTTGTTGAATTTCAGAATATTGTTATCCTTGGTTGGCATCTTTATTGCTTGTGTGCCATTAACTAGCATACAGTTGTCCTTATGATCATTCAGAACCCTTTCAGAGCTGAAACACTGAAGACAATGCATGCAGAAATGCTTTCTATGCTCATGTTTAGTCTGATTATACATTAACTTGTTGAAATCTTTGATCAACACATAATGTTTGTTTTCATTTTCAGTTATAAGAAGAAGATTCAAACAGTCTTCATACTTTTCTTTTGAAACATATAGTGGATATGGTTGTTTATTCTCATAACCGAAAATATTGATGTTGATCTCATTTTGTTTTTCGATCTTATTGTAATGTTTGGTTGCCACTGGAAATTCAATTCCTGAATAATCCAATTTGTCAATATACTGTTTGTCTGATTTTTTAATCCTCTGTGGGTTTTTCTCTTGTGGGTTCAAATGTCTGATATGAGACCATCTGAAGCATTCATTATCCTCATTTTTCAAGTTAATTAAACCTTTTTTATTTCGTAATTCTGCTGGCAGTTTAATGTATGAGGAGCCCTTCATTGGCGCATATTTCACAACATTAAGATAATGACTATCAACTGAATCAACAGTCCAACCTGAACCTTCAGATACCCAAACTGCAATCTTATTCATTATTTGGTCTTTTGACAACTGTAGTGATTCAGTTACTTCCAGATTATTCACAATTGTTTGAGCTACACTGTTGAAATATGCGGTTTTGTATTCTATTTCTCCGTCAGTCATTTTTGCAAATGTTACCTTGAGTGTTTCAACGAATTTGAGACCTTTAATTTCATTCAACAATTTTATAATATTATATGCAACAGCCTTTCTTGTGTTTTGCAGTTGCGCAAGCGGGTCTTTGTTATTTTTTATACTGATTTCAAAAGATTTTGTGAAGCCCTTCAGAGCTTTCTCTGTTTGCTCTATTTTTGTTCTGGGTGTTGGAACCGGCACAGGCTTTTTGGCTCTTGGGGCGGGAATTGGTCTCTTTTTCAATTGCTCTATTTCTTCCAACCATTCTTTTGGTGGGGCTGGTAATCTTTTCCTCTCAAAATAATCAATCAATTCTTTCACAGTTGGTCTTTTCGTCCTTGGGGCGGGAATTGGTCTTGTTCTTGGTTTAGGTACTGGTTTTGTGTCATCAACTATAATAACTTTAGGCTTTTTCTGCTGCTTCAACAGCAATTCGATTAGCTTGGATTTGCTCAATTTTTTGAGACTTTTCTTATCCATATTACTACTAGTTTCGATAATTTTTTTCATTTATAATGTATCTATAGTTATTATTTCTTTAATACATTTCCGTCTGCGTTTAAATATGGTTGAGAATTCAATTGATCCAATTACTGGATCCTTTTGAATTGTAATTATTGAAGAATATTTTTTTGATGTTTTTTTGTTTTAATATGACAAGATTTTCCTGCCATTGTGTAGTTACGTCCTGTCTTACATATGTTACAGAACCATTCTTTATTTAGCATATAGGTAGTCTTGTGTTTTTTTCTTTCCTCATCACTGAGAACTCTAGGCCTTCCCCGACCTCTCTTGACATTTTGATTCTCCATATATAATCTATATATTTTTATTTTTATATCAATTTAATTTTCTTTTAAATCTTTCCTTCGTGATAAGTATAATTTGCTTTCTTCTAAGTGTTTAGTTATTTCGTGGATCAAATCTTCGAAACAATTGCTCATGATGTACTTACACTTATTTTTCTCATACATTTGCTTCATACTTTTTTGTTTATCTGACACTTGATACACACCAGTTGGACTTTTGAATTCAAGACATAGAGAATTGTATTTTCTAGTGGGATTCAACAGCATTAAATCACACTGACCAGCCATATATCCTTTGTTATAACTTCTGATTCTCATATTTGAGCTTATTTGATTTTCACCTAATCCCGCCACCATTAAAGCATCTTCATATTTTTTTCTGATGAATGATACAATCTTGCAGTGCAGATCATTTTCACTTTCAATCATCAGCATGTTATTACTTCTATCATTGAACTGTCTGTAATATCCCTGTTTTCTGATTGATGGTAATACTTTTGATGTAACCCAATGTTTGAATTTTACTGCTTCCTGTTTTTTAGAGGACAGTATTAGTGAATAAAATCCTGATTCATTTATAAAAAAACATTTGAAAGTTTTTTCAATGGTCTCAGCACGAGGTAACGTTTCGTTACATCGTGAATCAGTGGCCTCAGCACGAGGTAACGTTTTGTTACATCGTGAATTTATGCTTATTTTGTGGTCTCTTAAGATTCTATCATCAGATAAAACATGATCCTTGATTGCCTTTTGTGGATTTTTATAGTCGAGAATAATAGCTATGTCTCTTCCTCTGAACCAAATGTCATTGTTATCATCAAGATAACAATCTATTGATACATCCAATTCTTTATTATTGTAGGAATATTTTTGCATTTGTATATTATAGTAATTTATTTTTTTAATTCATTTTCGACCTGTGTTTAAATATAGTCAGGAATAATAATATTCTTGGCTACATAATAGCAAATGACAGTATGTACTACTGTATGGTCTACTCACATATATGTTAGATAATTTTCTCTTTATAATATGTCTTTTAAATCCTTGAACGGTATCCAACTGTCAAATTCGTCACTGTAACCCTTCCACTTCACCAAAGCTTGTTTCTTCTTGTAATCTCTGCGAATGACTTTATCAATACGGAAAACATCCTGTCTGGCTTTCAATAATTCAGCTTCATAAAAACTCCCTTCAATATCTTCACCTTTCAGATCCTTTATTTTGTATGTTATTGGATTAGTGTACTGGATCTTATCAACTGTAAACACTTCTTCAGTCCAATTTGGTGTATAGCCCTTGTCGAACACATTCCGTTTATACTTAGATATTCGAACCTTATCACCTATTTTGAATTTCGGTTTCTGTTTTAATGTTTTCATATCACCATACAAATTGAAGTAAACAGTTCCTTCATTCCTCTTATCAGATGCTTCAACGGGTGTCATCTTTGTGCTTGAATGTTTGGTATTATTATACTGTTTCACTAATTTTGGTAACATGTCTAAATACTGTGTATTACCTTGAACAGTGAACTGCTTCCACATTTTGGACTTCATTGTTCGATTCCATCTTTCAACTACTGATGACTTCTCCTCATTCTCAGTTGAGTACATCTGTACACTATGTTTCTCTAGCAAGTCCTTCAAGTGTTTGTTGTAAAACTCTTTTCCCTTGTCGACCCATAAATACTGTGGTTTTCTGCCTTCCTTGAATATTGTTTTGAATGCTTCAGTGACAGATTCACCTTTCTTATCCTTCAATGGGACAATCCAACCATATTTGCTGAAGACATCAATAACCATAAGAAGATATCGATAACCTTTATTCCATTTACTGAACTGTTGCATTTCAACTAGATCACTTGCCCATATTTCATCAATTTTATTTACAATCACACGCCGCCGAGTGAAATTTCGTTTTATGGGTGCATGTAATTCATCAGCTAGTTTTTCTTGCCAGTTTTCTTCACTCGACGGCTTTTTCCGTTTTTTGAAACACCAAGACCAAGTTTCTGTTTTTTGTCAATTAAGAATCTAGCTGTTTGACCCCATTTTGGCATCTCACCATATGGTATTTGATCTAGTGACTCGACCATTGTTCTATCACATTCACCTTTGTCTTTTTTCATATCATAACAAATATCATGATAAGCTGCTATTTCATCTACTTTATTGTAAGGTTGTACATTCCATTTCAAGACCTCGCCAGTATTTGGATCATATTCCAACTGCTCATGCAATGGATTGTATGGTCCCATATATTTATATTTACTTGGTGTCCAACCTGCTTTTGGTTTAGGAAGCTTGCCAATTACCTTATGGATATCAATCGCGCCTCCCATTTTATTGATTTTAGCTACCCATTTTTGTATATCTTCTGGTTTTGCATACATGATATCTCCAAGCAATGAGCCACCACGTGTATAATCAACTCCAGCAATATCTGTTTTATACATTTTTTTCTTGTCAGAGCGTTTGGGTCTAATAGCAGTGCTCAATTGCATTAAGCCTTCTTTACCAACCTTTGTGATTGCAGGTTTTGCGAGGGAAAGTCCTTTGTCAATTAATTTCTTTTGCAGCTTTGGATTTCTCATTGCTTCAGAAGCATAATATCTACCCATTTCAACACCTTTCTTTGCTAAATAAGGGACTCCATGTTCTAAGAATCCTGTTAGCGCCATATCTGCGGCTGAATCTAGTATGCCCGCCCCTTCAGACGGGCTAATTAGTTTCCCTTCCCTTTGACAAACTTAGTCTTTGTGATCCCACACTCAGCACACTTGCATTTCATCATGGTTCTTCCATTTTTAGTCTTTTGGTATGTTTCGCTTCCTGGTACACACTCAGTCTGCTTCTTCTGTTTCACACAATATGATTTTACCATTATACCATTAAGTTAGATATTTTTAAAGTAGTCTATGATGAATCTGTGATTGACTCTTGTGTCTGTTGGATCAAATTCAGCATTATGTATTGTATTAAGAATGGATCTCCCATTTTGTCTCTCGAGAAGAAGTACAAACACCAATATCCACACAAGACTGAATCTCTTTCTTGTATCTCATCTCCAGAGTATTCAAGTTGTTTTCCACTTGTAGCCATGTATTTCTGTACTTCTGTTGGCATCATCAAACCAAATGAGTCAAAGTATTCACAGTATCTATCACCAATTCGATAACATACCCAGTGAG
Source organism: Pachyseris speciosa (assembly GCA_016490735.1). Lineage (NCBI taxonomy): Eukaryota > Metazoa > Cnidaria > Anthozoa > Scleractinia > Pachyseridae > Pachyseris > Pachyseris speciosa. The sequence continues at coordinate 439,686 of JAEMWC010000567.1, read as the reverse complement.
TACCAGGTCCAATCTTACTGTCGAGATTGACTATCCCACATTCATTCTTTTTTATTTGTCTAGGAAGATTGTCTCTTGAAAATACTCCTCTAAAATGTTTTATTCCAAGTTGTTTAACCCAATTGATTAAATCAAAGTTGGATAAGGGTTTGTTTACAAAATGGTTCCTAGTATGGGGATTGAATTGAATGGACTGTTTTTGCCCAGTAGAAGTCCTTTTCCTTTTCTTTTTTTTTTTCATTCCATAACCGATTGGGTTATTCCATGTACCAAAAACAGGAGGAGATTGCCATGGAATCATAGCATGTTTCCCACCTTTCTTTCTGGGTACAATGTCATCTGGAACATGAACAGGTATTGACCGTCTTGGACGGCTGCTTTCAACATGCAAACCTTTTCCAGTTAATTTTCTGATTGCTTCTATAGCCAAAGGAATTCCAATACTGGCGAGTATTGTTCCAATACCCTTTCCAGTCTGCGCTTTTGTTGGTTTGATAGCAAGTTGTCCACCAGACTGCATCGCATTTACAAGATCAGCCATTTGTCTCACATTTAATAAATTTCTAAAATTTAATAGTTGGGGTAAGTTTTTATTGGGAATAATGAATCCTCCTTTTTGTTTCTTTCCAAATAGTTTATCAATGCCGAGACTTGCTAATGAAGAAAGAGCACCTGTAGCCAATGCTGGAGCCGCTTTAGCTACTGCTTTACCTGCATAAGGCAATAGTCTTGTTCCAAGTGAAAAAAGACTGGACCAAAGAGAACCTCCTTCTTGGACTGATTTTCTGATCTGTGCTTTGGATATCTTTACATCAGCACCTGTTCCATTTCTCTGTGATTTGGCTAATTTTTTTATCTGTGTTTTTGTCAACATCATTTGATCACCTCCAGTGAGATCTCCATGTGCGAGTCTCAATGTTACCGGTGAATTTGTTTGTATAGCTTTTGCAAGCCTTTCCTTCTGACTTCCTGAAAGTCTTACTCCATGAGGATGATAAGTAGTCATATAATATATGTTTATACTAAATTGTGTTTAATACAAACAATCATTTAATTTAATTATTCAATTGTTTTATTTAATTTATTTAATTTATTTATTTAATTTATTTAATTTACATTGATCTAAGAATTAATTTTCCATCAGTCTTTCTCATCTCAATATCCTGCTCATAGAGGACCAGTGCATACACACTGTAATCAGCATTTGTAGCACCACTCAAAGTGTATTTGAAAGTCAGTTTTGTCATTCCATCTTTGATATCCTGTTTCTGTTTCGTCAAATCAAAATAAATGAAAGGGAATATTGTACCGAAATTGCCCCTGTTAAGAAGGGTACTTTCACTGAAATCGTTTACAGCTTGAACATATTTCAAAACATCTCTAAATACTCTTGTTGGTTCTGTTGATGGTTTATAATGAACCTCTGGATAATCATTTCCATTGCCAACCTCAAGATAACAATCAGTCAAAGTTTGGTTATTTGCAACTGAAAAGGTGTTATAGAGAAATTTATTGGCTGTCTGAGATGCATCACTTGCATCATTGATGATGAATACAAAGACATGCCTGGGTTTGTTTATTCCTGTGGAAATACGGAAATTGGCTGTCTGTTGTCTCGTTGAATTGCCTCTCTCGACCATTTCTCTCATGTAAGTCCACTTTCTGTTGTCAAGATACTTGCTCATGTACAAAGACTTTCCCGTAGAATTAAAAATAATACGAGGAACAATTAGCTGGAATTTAGTTAGTACCACACGACATTCATCAGCAGCTTGCCAAATCATATTGTCATCACTTTCAAGTGTCAGGTTCAACTCTATTTTTGAGTTAGGCATAAGCTCATCCCAAAAGCTCTTGAAAAAACCGTATCTGTTCAATGCAAGCTCTACATTTACTTCACCAGCTGCACCATTCAACAGTGCTTTGCGAGCTGCGAAACCTTTGTTATAAGTAGCCACCTGGGCAACTCTATCATCAGCTTGTCTTTTGTCGTCAAGATAGAAGAACTCATTGGTTCCCTGACTTACAGCATAACCCTGTGAATACTCAAGCAATGACTTAATATTTGTGGCCTGGTTTGCATTACGGCATTCATAAACATCAATACCATTCATTTTCACATTAATAGTGTTAATAAGAGCGTGAACTGAATTAACGATACCATTTCGATCTCCTGCAGCAATGTCAGCTCCATCTGCAAGCTTCTTTACAATGAAAATAACATTAAAACGGGCATTATACCAGTCAAATGGTGTAGTCTCTCCACTGTTATCAACAATGAAACGGTAACCTGTTTTCCTCTGATGAGCATTATTTGCTACTACAGTATTAAGTGCTGTCTCTAGTTCGAACACTACATCTTCATATCTTTCGATATATTTTGAGTCACGATAGTTTGACATATATTATTGTGTTAGATAAAAGTTATTTTACGCGGTCGGCCTCTCTTTCTTTTGATTAAACCACCAGTCTGGCTCGCACTCTCAGTTCCACTCTTTCTCTTTTTCAAAAGTTCTATGATTTTGTCGCCAGCTTTTTTGCCAGCATGTTCACCAATTGTTGTTGCTGCTTTTTTTCCAGCTGTTTTGATTATATCAGTCACAATACCTTCACCATGTTGTTCATATTTTTTAAACTCAAACCGTTTCATATACTATTAGGTTTTATAATTCCACACTTCTCAAGAACAACTCAATATACCAATCTATCCCATTTAAATCGACTGGAGCTCTAGAAGAGTCTGTGACATAAAAGCGTATTGAGCTGATATTATGTGTTGAGACTGGATTCCATGAAAGAAAACGAGGTTTGTAAGTGAAAGGTAAACTTCTAACGAGATTTGTGACAGGAATAACAGCGATTGTATTTGTGCTATTTCCATCAACAATGCTATCTGTCACCAAATCACAATTGATATAAATTTCATCTACTCCTCTTGTAATATCAGGTAGATTTGTTCCATATTCTGTGGCTGGAACTAATTTTGAATCGAAACCGATAAGTTTTCTGAAATCAAGATTCCTCAGATCCACACGATAATTTTCATTGAGTTCAATCAAAATGCGATATGTTGACAAAACGAAATACATGTTAATACCATACAGGAATTTTGATTTGTTTGTTTCAGATGGATTCAGTACATGGCTGTTTTTTCTCATATACTCATGAATGTAACTATTGATATCGTCGTATGAATACATCCCGTTAACGAATGTTATTGTTTCCCAGTTTACACCTTTGTCATAGCTGTATTTAATTTGATTATTCCCAAAAATATCTCTGATATTGTACCAACTGTATGTCATATTGATGACATTCACAGCCATTTCATATTTCAAATCATTCGTTAATTTAAGAGGTGTATTGAATCTTTTTTCAAAATCATGACTCTTGCTGACACCAATTTTGTCTCTATTTTTACTGTTGAATCGTAATGAAATTTCTGTCATATACTTTTACATTAGATATTTCATCATTATTTTATTTAGCTCACCGGTTTTCAGGATTCCCAGTCTGTTCAATGTATGCAATATATTTGTGAATTCATTTCTTACACCCATGCTGTTGTTGCCGGCTGAAATAGATCCACCAAGCAACTGTAGTCTTGAAAGCATGTCACCCAAAAATGCATCCCTTGAACCCATGCCTGAACCAATAGTTTGTGCACCTTCCTCAACTGCGCCAATTCTTTTTCGGTACTTTTGTAGTAATTTGATCTCTTGAGTCAATTCATATATCTTTTCTTTATTTTTATCCCTCCTCGTTTTGGTTTGTGATAGATGAGCTTTTTCTCTTCCAACATCTTGGGTTAATTTACCAATTATTTTATCATACTTGTCGATGTCGATTTCACCATCCATATATGATTTAAATATCTGTGATGGAGGAGGCAATTTATATTTCATCAATGTTTGAATATCCTCAAGTGAAAAACCTTTATCAAGATTCGACTTATATGGTGATTCTGTTTCAGTCATCATTTTAGGTTTGTAATCAATTGGTAATGTTGTTTTCATAGGTACTGATTCAGGTAACGTGTTTAATAGCATAAGATCTTCAAAACCAGATGTTAAGGCTTTTTGATTTTTTTTCAACTGTTCGATGACTTCATCCTGTTTTTTGTCGACACTTTCTTTCACACTCTTCTGGACATCAATAGAGGGTTTCAGTAATTCTGATGTTGTATCATAAGCATCCTGTTTTCTGTATTCATAAGTCTTGATAACATCACGAACTTCTCCAGTTTTATTTCCGGCTTCAATTCCACTTTTTAGAAGCCTTTTCATTCGTTCTATATCCATATACAATTGTGTTAGACTAATCTAAACTATTTACATATGGAAATCCCTAATTATGATATTCAGGGTTTAAAGAATTCATTCAGACAGTTGTATCCGTATATGCCAAAAGACACTTTCAGGATGCTGCTGGCTGGTAATTCTGGATCTGGAAAGACAACATTGTTCATGCATCTGATTATGGAACCATTGGTTTATTATGATCAGATACATCTTTATGCAAAAAATTTAGATCAAGACAAATATCAATATCTTCGGAAAGTAATGGATGAAATAAGCAGTCACATTGGATATCCTGCCTTGGTTTGCAGTCAAGAAGAGATATTGCCAGTTGAACAAATAAAAGACACAAATTTGCAGCGATTGGTTGTTTTTGATGATTTCGTGACTGACAAGAAACAAGATCAAATAATCAGCTATTTCATTCAGGGGAGACACAAGAACTGTTCAGTCATATATCTCACACAGTCATTCTATGGATGCCCAAAATCAATCAGACTCAATTGCAGTCACTTCTGCCTTTATGATTTCCCATCCTCAAGAGAAAGGAACTTGATTGCACAAGAACTTGGAATAGACAAGAAGAAATACATTGAAGCCACCAAGGAACCATATTCCTTCTGTTATGTCGACAAGCCGATGAAGACAATCAAGAGAAATTTTTATGGTGCTGTTTAATCTAATATTATATGGCAATCAACAATTTTCAAAATCCAGAAAAACAATAAGAGACTACCTGTCATCTATGAAACCAAACCACCTGAATTCTTGGAAGATTAATCTAACAAGATTGTATAATGGGAGTTTTTAATGCTCAAATAAATCAAGATAAAACAGAAACTGGAACTGGTGAAAGAGGCCCTGCAGGTCCAATTGGTCCCAAAGGTGAAAAAGGTGATAGAGGTCCAAAAGGAAATACAGGTGCAATTGGTCCACAAGGAGCTACTGGAGCTGTTGGTCCCAAAGGTGATGGATTCAAATTAACACAAGATGGTAATTATGACATTGAAAACAAAAAAATTAGTAATGTAGCAGGCCCAACTTCTAACAAAGATGCTGTTAATATGAGATACGTCAACGATGCTGTTTTATCAATTGAAGGAACACGTGTTAATCCATTTAAATTTCTTCTTGAAGATATATCAAAAACAACTATTCTTAGAAATGCAAATAATCTGCAATTTGAAGACTATGATAAAAGCCCTTACTCAATAAATAAAAAATCATTGTCTTTTGTCATCCCCACTGCTGGTCGTACAACTGTTCTTCGTTTTGATCTGACACAATTGGAAGTTTCAAAGTACACTTTAGTTGTTGAGTTTTATACTGATGGTAACCCAAATAATGCAACAGTCGATGACGACAATCTGTCATCTAATTTAATTGAAAGAAAGGATTCAATAAAAAGAGCATTTCCAAAGACTCATCTTGTTGATGGTTATCTTAAAAGAATATTCTTCCTTGAAAAAACAAGTCATGGTTCCACATCAATGGAGTTATTGTTGATTTCACCATATTTACAAAATAATAAAAAACATTATGTTATAGTTTATGGTGTTTATGGATTTTCTAATATTATTTTATCACATATTCACGACCCAGCTTTTGAAATAGAAGGAGGAAGAATTGTATTTGATCGTGAGGTTAAAATGAGTTTTCATAGAATAGTCAATGTTGCACGCCCTATACTTCCACAAGACAGCGCAACTAAAAAATACGTTGATGATGCTGTCACATATCTGTCGACAAAAAAAGCGGATACATTATGGGTTAATTCAACTTTTGTGAAAAAAGATGGAAGCGTTGCAATGACTTCTGATTTGAATCTTGGAGGTAACAAATTGACTAATGTAGCAGCGCCAACAGCAAACAATGATACAGCCACAAAGGGGTATGTTGATACTGAAATTGCTGGAATTACTGGCATTGATGTTTCACCATTTCTTAAAAAAGATGGAAGTGTTGCAATGACTGGAGATTTTGACATGGGTGACAATAAAATAACAAATGTTGAGACTCCAAACTCTGATAAAGATTCTGCCAACAAAAAGTATGTTGATGACCTTGTTTTTTCAGCATCAGGAGCTCAACGCAACCCATTCGCTTTTCTGTTAAAAGACATATCCAAGTCTTCTGCAGTTAGTGGTGCAACAAACCTTCAAATTGAGAATTTTGACAGATCACCTTATCACATAAACAAGTCATCATTGTCTTTTTTCATTAAACGAAGAGGCAACTTTACATCCAAAATTCGTTTTAATGTGACATCTTTGAGAAATGGACAGTATACATTTGTTACTGAGTTTTACTCACCATCAGACCCACGCCAAGCTACAATTGGGCTCGATCTTCGCACATTGAATATACGAGATGCGGGACAGCCATTTCAAAAACCTTTTCTCAAAACCCCGTATGTTGATGGTTATATGAAGAAGCTTTTCCGAATCGAAAAAACTGGTGGCGGTCAAGCGTCAATTGATGTTTTACTTTTTAGCACAGCTCCTGCGTCTAACACCAAAACACATATCATCGTTTATGGGGCCTATGGCTATCATACCAATTTGTCTTACTTTCTCCATGACCCGGCTTATGAAATTGAAAACGGCCATGTTGCATTTGGCAGTAATATTGACATGAAACTAAACAAAATCCTCAACCTGCAGGATAACCCCTCAAACCCACAAGATGCTGTAAACAAAAGTTATGTGGACCAGAGGTTGCAAACCAAACTCGATACGATTGCACAACAAAATCTGAATATGAACAACAATGCCATTACTGATCTTGCTCCACCCGTCAATTTAGATGATGCGGTTACAAAAAGATATACTGACGAGTATTTTCTTCGACGAGACGGTTCGACTGCAATGTATGGCGATTTGTCGATGGGTGGAAATAGAGTGACTAATTTAGCGGACGTGGTGAATGAAACTGATGCAGTGAACTTTAGAGTTTTAAATCAAGCTGGAATAGCTATTAGATCGAACACTTTATTATTGAATGGAATAAATGCGATGGCAGCAGATATGAAACTTGGAGGGCATAAAATCATTAACTTAAAAGAAGGAACAAATAAAACCGATGCCGTAAATTTAGATCAATTAGAAAAAAGTCATATTTCATCTGCTTCTCATCCAAAGAATGCTTTCAAATATTTGATGAATGATATCGATGAAGTCAGTACTGAATATGGCTTGAAAGTTAATGGATATGTCAATTTACCTCGTTCACCGCATTTGATTTCAAAAAAGGTCATTGATATAGACTTGAATAAAGAATCTGAAGATACTTACAGAGCCAAAATTGGATTTAATATGTACACAATAAAAGATGGAAAATACACTTTCATTCTTGAATGGCTATTTCCTGATTATGAAGGAATGAGTCTTAGTAGTGTAACATTCAGTGCAACTGGTGGAATTACAATTCATAAAACTGTAGGGAGAAAATTTGATAACAGAAATGAAGATCATTCGAGATATTTATTATGGATTGAAAAACCATCAGCAAGTTCACCACCTGAATATTTATATTGTACGATTCATATTAATGCTAACCCAACTTATCCAAATAAGTACAAAGTTCATTGTGTTGCATATGGTATTGATTTTGAAGCTGTAGACGTTCCATCAAGTGTTTACGACTTCTCTGAACCTTTCAAAATCGTTAATGAAAAAATACAATTACAAACTGATTTAGATTTGAATGGACATGCCTTGATTAATAATTCATCAAACTTATTTGATGGTCAAAATGGTGAATTGACAATGCTAAATAACATTAATATGAACAGCTTTCTTATAAGTGAGGCTAAACTTGGCGGTGATTTAAATCTGAATGGCTATAGAATTCATAATAATAGTTTGAATCTATTTCGTTCAAGCGTTACAGGTGTAATTATGGAAACAGCTTTCGATCTCGGAGGATTTGCTCTCTATCAGCCAAAATTAGGAGGTGATCTAAATTTGAATGGAAATAATATAATCGGTCAAATACAATATTTAAATTGCTCTGTCAAAGCCAAACAAGGACATAATAAGAATGCTTTAAAGCCTGTATTGATAAATGGCTCTGATTTTTTAGTCATTCATAACAATAACTTTTATATTAAGAAAATGTATATCATACAAGGAACAAAACCCGGAATATTCTACTTCAAGACAAAAGCTGAAGGTGGTGGGCCTTTGCCATTACCAGCAACTATTTATGAACACAGACAATCTTCTTTAAGTAGAAACATCACAACGGTTAACGTCAATAAATCATTATCGAGAGGCTATTTTATAATTGACTATTCACATCCTAATAGTGGAGAATTTGATACAGCATTCACACTTGAAGTGGTCATGAATTAATCTAAATTAATATTATAATGGGTGTATTCAATCATTCACTAAATCAAGACAATAAAGGTGATAAAGGTGATAAAGGTGAAAGAGGTCTCAAAGGTGATAGAGGTGATAAAGGAATTGGTTTTACATTAACTCAAGATGGGTATTATGATCTTGGAAACAAACTTTTAACAAATGTAAAAGCTGGCAATGATTCTGATCATGTTGTTGTCAAATCACAAGTTTCTGATATTGTTAGAGATAGTTTTTTAGATTTGTGGGTTTCTGAATTTATCAGATTATACTCAAAATGTACTTATCAAATCGACAGAGCGAATAATAATTTTTTAGATATGAATGAAGACAGAAAAGTTGAAACATTGTACGATCTCTCGAATGAAGAAAATAATGCAACACAATCAACTTTAAACATAAGACCCACTGTTTGTACCAAAGCTAATAAATATAATGGTCGTTATTATTTAGACTTTAATGGATCACAGAGAATGATAAGTCAAATCAATTTAAATAATAATGCTGTTAATATCTTCATTGTTTATAAATTAAATTCAAATACAGGTGGAAGTCCATGGAAAAATGGTCTTTTTGGTCATGATAATAGAGGTTATGATAAGTTTGTCAGCTATTACAATGGTTCAAATTTAGTTATAAGTGGTGTTGATCAATCAAATTGTGTATATTTTGGTCCAGCAGCATCTATACAGAACTTCAGAAAGATATCTGATTATTCCTCAAATGATTTGGGTCAAATAAATGTTTGGCACTGCTTGTCTGTTCACTGGGATAATTTATCTTCTCCAAAAACAAACACAAGTAAAATCTATTGGAATAAAAAACATATTGGAAGTTTTACAGCGGCTAACAGAAGTGGTAGTCGGCAAATGACTTTTGGTGATTTGGATCCTAGCTCCATCGCACCTCTTGACGGTAGTGTTATTTTTTTCTGTGTGTACTTGGATTCTATATTAGACGAAAAAACAATTTCAGATCATCATCAAATTTTAATCCAACGATATAATATAAATGAACAAAATAATTAGATATGTGAGATGGTTTACTCGAGATGCTGAACGAAAAAACCCTGGTGTTGACAAGAGGATTTTGAAATCAGCTTTGGTTTACCAGTATTTGCATCACAAACATTTTAACAAATATATTGAAGTGAGAGACATTATCCAGGAGCATATAGGCATTGGATTAATCGGTCCCGGTGAGGGCTGCTTAACACATTTTTTGGAGCATACTCTTGGTTGGATTGATACATTACAGACACATGGTATATTACACGATGCCTTCGGTAGGTTTTATGTCAAACATGCACTTGATAGAGGATATTCTTATGCTCTACCGTCTTTCTTGACGACTAAAATTAGTAAGTTATCACCTCTAAGTGGGCAATTGTCTGGTTTGTGGTACTGTGTGTTGAACAGAATCGTTATATAAGCATATTGTATGAAAGAGCGAAAAAGCATATTCAGCTGGAACCATATTTCAGGTGAATTAACAGAAGATCAGGTAAATGAATTAAAAGCCTATTACCACACATATCACAGAAAGTGTTGGGCTCATAAACAGGCTGTTAAACGGTTCAAAAAATGGAAATTACTGGGGAATTCCTTGTCCATCATCTTTGCAACTGGGGGTCTCGCCACAAGTGTGGCAACAGGTGGTGTTAGTTTGGTAGCCATCAGTACAGCAGCACTTTTGATACAAGGGTGGATGAAGCATAAAAACCTAGATTTGAAAATCCAGAATTGCACATATGCTTATCAAAGCTATCAACATCTACTCAATTCAATAAAAGACAAGTTGAGAAGTGGTGATTTTGATGCTTTAAGTATACAAATCTCAATGAAGAATATCGATGATTATGTGACTGATAATAGTCCAATTATTGATAAGTACCTACAGAAATATGATGAAAAATTCACTGCTTGATAATACGAATAATCTTATCAAATCTCAACAATAGAATCTCAACCCAATATCGATCATAAAATCCAAGCGTCTTTTTTGATCTAGTAACTATTATTTTATCAAATGGAAGATCAAGCATCAAAAATATTTGCTTAAGCATAAATTTCGTACTTATCATCCTTTTACGATTCTTATTCACCAAAGGAAGGACAGTGTCTATCTCTTGGAATATTTTCAATATTTTGCCTTTATCTTTTACAGAAATTTGAAGTCCATTCTTACAACATATATCATTTATCACATTTTCAATATGGTACTTCCGATGATATACAGATTTTCGCCGTATTTTATACATATTATTATGAAAGTCGACGTACTCTTTACAATAGTCATAGCTGTGGACTGAACCGCAATTTAGACAAACATTTTCACCATCATCGTTAAACATTTTCTGATTATCACAGCAAGGTGCTTTCACACTTTTAACAACTTTGACCAATAGCTGATCACAAAAATAACATGACAATTCTCCCATATTCTTTAATTCATTGTGGATTACTGAATTACAACTCATTCTATAATATTATGTGATATTTTATTTTTAAATAGGCGATGACTCATTCCCTGTTTTCCGAGAATGTCACGCTTGGTGGTTTTCCGAGAATTTCAGATTAAACAACTATATATATCCATCAGATTGAAAAATGTGCTGAAAATTAAATAACTATATATTCCATCAAATTAAATAACTATAATCATTTATTTGAAATGTGTGCTGAAACCGCCAAACACTATACTACTCACTTACCGCTGGAAGCCCTTCCTGCCGTTCAAAGGTCAACAGTAAACTGCAAACGCGATCGCAAGACGGTGGTCACGTGTCCTCCTCAGGTTTGCCATTTGCCGTTAACCATGAAAAACCTGATGCTAAAGGTCCTAATTATTGAATAAATTTCGAATGTAAATACTGTTATCATGAATATGCCGTGCATTGTCACGCCGTAATCAGTCGCACGTTTCGTGCATACTCTTTAAATAAATACATATGCAATGAGACTGATTGTCCATGACTGAATTGTCCTGCGCGGTCTTAATAACAATCATATGAATAAGGAACTGTTGTTTAGCTTCACTTTCTGCAATAAGAAAGGAGTAAGAAAGCAACCCTTCTAAGCAAGTTGATTTGTGGTCAATTTATTCTGTGGATAGAGTGATCCGCTTTGAGTAATCAGAACCGTGTCTATAAGTCACGAATTTTAGTACGTTTAAAGGGAACCTCCATTCTTACAACAAATTCACGCTAAATTGTTGGAAATAATTACTAGCTTCCAAATTTTGCTTTGAAACGTGGATATAACATTTAAGTGTATAAAAAAAATTAAAATCATTATCGCCTATTTTCGCTTTCAAATTTCCCGGGTGCGGCCATTTTGGATTTGATGACGTGTAATGGCTGCAGCTATTGTCAGGAAGCAAATGAAGGAGAAAATCCTTGTGTCAAACAATAGGGCAACCATTACACGTCATCAAATCCAAAATGGCCGCGCCCGGGAAATTTAAAAGCGAATTCAAAATGGGCGATGATGATATCATTTTTTTTTTGTACACTGAAGTGTTAT
>JAEMWC010000567.1:420000-422500 GCA_016490735.1 Pachyseris speciosa | reverse complement strand
AAACTAGATCTACCTACTTTGGCATTATCCTTGATGCTGTCTGCGTGCTGGAGGATGGAGTAGTCACCATACAGTTTTGGAGAATTGGCGTTTCTTAAGCGGACATTCTGTGCACTCCAGCTATTAGAGTGGCTCGCAACAAATAGCGTCCATCCACCACCATAACGTGACATGTCACAGTACGCCATAATTCCCTTGGAACCCTTGGGTTCGATCTTGTAGACGCCATCAGGATAATCGCGGTTCTTTTCTTGACCGATCTTTTGCAAATGTCGACATGAGATTGCAACTGGAAACAAGCGAAGAATAAATAGTCAATACTATTCAGGTTGTCGAAGCCTCAGTGAACGTCGACTGAACCCGTTCACAATTTGGACTAAACGCACAGCCCAACGATCGCGTTTTACAAAGCTATGATATAATTCCTGGGTCAATAAACTGTTAAAGGCGTATAATTCCTGTACACCAAGTGTTCCTTGTCTGGGAAATAGAATTTTCTGCTTATAGTGAACTACTTTTAAGATACCAACTGGGGAAAGGTACAAAACGAGGAATTTTACAATGAATAAAATCATAGCTAACCCAAATGGCTTTTGAGCCCGTGAGCAAATTACATCTTCCATAAAGAATAATTTTGTTATCTTTTTTCCTTTTCAAAATTAAATTTGAACATTTCAGTTCAGCCTCGTGCGTCACACTTGCGAGCTTGTTGCCCTAACCACCGTGTTTATGTTTTGGCGTCGGCGAGATTTAATTTGACTCAGGTCATTGTTTTGTTAATTACTGTATAAACGTCATTTAAACGACTGACCGTAAATTCAGAGCTCGATTTACCCACCCGTTTTTTAGTGGAATACCCACAAAAAGTCTCGCAGAGTTCACTTACCGGGACAGCTCTCTGTATTACAGTCTTCAGTTTCGTATCGATCCCCCAGACAGTTGTCTCCTCCGTGTAAAGGAAATGGAGCGTCACAGAACCGATGTCGTTTTCTCTTCCCGCCATCGCAGCCCTTGTCACAGATAGTCCATGAAGACCACTTCCCCAGGCTCCATCTCGAGGCTCAAGGACTGAAAGTGATTATGCAGTTAGTTTTTTGAAGTTTTCTTTTTGGGTACATCAACAGTATATTGACACCCGGGAGTACTCGAACAGGCAAACATTTTGGAAATGGTTCAGACAGTTTCATCAAACTCTAAGCATTTTCCTGATAAAATGGGATCGTTTTCAAATACCGTCGAACCTATTCTACCGCGCCGTTAACGACTACCCATATATAAAGTCTTGGTGGTCGCCTACGTGAGATGGCCGCTTATACGAGAGGTCAGACCACGAGGATCCTACATTCTGAGCCATGAGCACATGGTTATAGCCGAGAGGTTTACTCCATGCCCTGATTTCAGGGAACAACATGGCATCAATAACTTGGCTGAGATCAAAGGCCAAAGGCCTTCGAGGAGATTTAATAACTTAAAACTTATTTAATAAATTATATATGGATTAAAAGGAGGATACGCTTATAGAGAGAGGTTTTTCTCCGGGTTCTCCGGTTTTCCCCTCTCCACAAAAACCAACATTTCCAAATTCCAATTTCATCTGCTTGTAAAGTGCATTTGATCATATACACATGGAAAATGCGCTATATAAGCTCTAAATTATTATTAAATTATTATTATTAGCTTGTTTCAAGCACTTCATGTGCAACCGATTCGACTCAGTTACATACTAGTGCATGTAATTTCCCACCACGGACGGCTGCTGCCTCGCTGGCAATTCTAGGTCTTCTCTCAGTTAAGACCACAAACTTCCTTGATAGATTCAAACAAGTATTCCTAAGATAAAAGCCTTGTTTCCGTACAGCGTATTTGTGTGTTGGATGTCTATTTCTGGAAACTCATCGGTTTTCCAACCCTTACGTCTGCGGTGCTAACAAAAAGGGCGAAAATGTGACACCTAACAAATTTGCACCGTGGACAGATAGGATTATGTGATAAGTGATTTCAAACCGACAGCTCTAAAGGTGGTCGCTTTAGGGAAGTGGTGGCTTACGATAGGTGGTCGCAAATGGAGGTTCGACTGTAACGTATACAGATTTCACGTCTATTATGATTTCTCTCTACCCCCTTTCATTCAGGGTTGATTCTAGTAGATCATAAAGCAAAACCGAAAATCCTACGACATTTATTGAGGAGAGAGAATTTAGAGTTTAGGTTGTATTTGAAAATGTCGAAGACAACCATGAAAAAAAAATCAACATCTGCTAAACTTCGCAGGATGTGGAATTACTGTAATCCGTATCCGATTAAAAAAGATGAAGATAGCAAAAATATAAAGATGAACTGAGATGGACGCCGTTGGAGGATTTCGCGTCGATGTAGAATTGATTCCAGGCAAGCTACAGAAAACTAACTCATTAATTTATTTACTTCCTTGACGCCCAAAGGCCATTCACACAAACTTTTCCCAATATTTTAAAGGTTCCCAAGATATATAAGAAAAATC
>JAEMWC010000567.1:277500-415000 GCA_016490735.1 Pachyseris speciosa | reverse complement strand
TTATTAGTTTACTATATTTTACTATTTTATTCGAGTGTTTAGAACTTTGTTAATCTTGGGCCCACAGTAATTGGCGTCAGCTGTTGTGGACACCCTACCTTAACCCAGTATTTGTTTATTTTTTGTGTACGTCGTTATGTTTTTGTTAATAGTTTATTTAGAAGGCGAAGTTTAATAAAATAACATAAAATAAAATAAATACATCTACATTGAAAAAAAAAAAAAAAAAAACGCGGGAACAAAGACAGCGTTTTCCAAAATCCCAGTACTGGTTTAATCCATTAATACTGCATCTAACGTTTCAATTTTTTTTAATGGATTTGTTTTCGTTGGCTCTTGTTGAAGTTTCCATATTGAGGATAAACGCACAAAAAGACCATAAAAATATGTTTGGATTGTCATGAACGCGTACGTTTGAATAGCGTTCATCTCCGCTCTCTGAGTAGCCCGACGACCATTCACCATCGTCACTGTAGTACAGATGAAACCCAGTAACCCAGTCATACCAATTGGAGCGTCCTTGGAACATGATTTGGGTGACAGTTTTAACCTGGAACCAAGTAAATCAATGCATTATTCAGTCACTCAATCAATGCTTGATGAGTTTCTTGAAAGCAATCTTTTATGTAAATGTGAGGCGTAATATGCCATATTGAAGGCAGGAATTAAAACGATATTCTTGAGGTGGGCTTAAATTAGTACACGTCAGCCCAAGTCCACTTCAAGTGTACTTATGTTTTTATTGTCAGCCACCCGATAACGAACTTTTCCAGTCCAAAGAACCTGAGAGCACCATAACGATGAGTTGATAATTCTGATGGGTTTATAATTAAGGGCCGCTTAATGTTCTATAGACCGTATACAAAAATGGCTGCCTATAAATTATTCTCCTGTTCGTATTCAAAATAGCCTCACTAACCGTGTTCAGGATAACAAATTCTTTAGAATTTTTATCTCAAGCTGAGGTTAGTGAGGCTATTTTGAATACGAACAAAAGAATAATTTAAAGGAAGTGATGTTTGCATAGGGCCTATTGGACGCTGTCAATTTTCTTATCTGACCAAGATCAACGTCGAAATACTCGTTTTTGCTTTTCTTGCCAGCGCACCAGTAGCTTTTATTGTTCAGTCGTCCATATTGCGGCAAATCTTTAGGTCTTGATGAGCTTGCTGTAATTTGAGCGTCCTTGATGTAACCATTCTCCGCACCAAGACGATCCACATATTCTGTAAATGTGTCACAAACCAGTTAACCCGGTTGAGGTCAAACTCGAAATTTCATTTCGATGAGACACATAGGAATTAACCTGTTACTCAATGTTCTAAAGCTTGTCTGATCCTGGAATTTAATTCGCCGAAATAGAGATAAGGTGCAAAATTTGGGATCGGCGTTAGACAAACTTCTCATCAAGAGATTTATAGAGTATTACTATATAATCACTTCCCCTCTGTTCTTTTACCGGCATGGGCTGAAAGTCCACCGAAGAGTTACGCCCATTTTTTTGTTATACTCACAGTTTAATTTGCTGAAAGGAAATGGCGAACATCCACCAGAAGCGGACCACCAACCTTTCAACCCTTTGATACTTCACAAATTTATGTGATCAAGTAAGCTGAAGCCACTCAAAGGCACTAAGGCCACAAGGTAGCGGGCATTACCCCTTCAATCTACCAAAGCAAAGATTGAGCCCAAACATTAGCAGCCATGGACAGCTGTTTCGGCCTTGTTAGGCCTCATCAGGCATGGCATAGCTAATGCTCAGGCTCAAGTACCCACATATCAGTAAAAAACAAGCAATGAAAAAAACGTAAAAAGCGTCCTTGATCGACTGTCCTGTCCACTAAAAAAATCCACCAAGTGTTCGACCACTTAATTCACTTAATTCCAGTTCATCACCTAATTTTTCTTTAACTTAACTACCATGTTTGGCAAACCATATCTCCAGTCTTTGTGTATTGCACCCAGACCATAATACCATGCGTCTTCCAGCGCCAGGCCAAGCTCCATAGGTGTGTACACACTTTCCGGACTTCACATGCTTTAAAGAAACGCTCTGTAATAAAATGATTGATGAGCGTCAATGATGCCTGTGACTAGGGATCCTCACTCAAGTATTTTGATTTCTGTAAGACGACTTACTTTTAGTCAAATAGAAAATTCGTTGTTTTATTTTCATGAGAGCATACGAGCTACACCTCTGTTACTTACCGTAATGCTATTTATTCATTAGTATTCCAGCCCTCCTGAGATTGAATTTTTTTATTTATACAGTCAACCCTTAAAGTCTTTTGGTTAAAACGAAAAATGGATGGCTTTTTTTTTTTTTTTTTTTTTTTGCTGTTTCTTTCTTCGTTCATTTTTTTATTCAAAATTTCAACCTCCCGCTGACCTGGTGTGCGCTCAGACTTGGAGTTTTCCACCGTACAGCCACTGCTGACCACAATCTTTGCACTATTGCTGCTACCTTGAGGACAAACCATCTTTCCACTGCAGCTGTGACGTAACACATCATTTTAGTCCAGTGAGAATTGAAGATGCCTTTCTGAACATTTATCACCAGCTACATACACCAGGTCATCGTTATCTGGCGGGGTGCAGGTCTTTTTCCTTGGTGTAAGGCACAGATTGAGGACATAGGATTTCAGAAGTGTTGGAGCAGTTGGATTTACTTTCAGGGGAAATTAAAGTAAGCAACGTTGTTATTAGTTGAAGTGGAAGAATAAACAAATGTTGGCTCCCACTGACCACACATGACAGACCATTCGGGCTTTGCCCTCATCACCTACCACATAGTTCATCGCTAACTTTGCTCCCAGTCTTATTGGGTGAAACTGGTCGCATGACGCAGAGTGTCCCTCAGACACTATCAGGAGTTATAGTTCACCACTAAATTTTCTCCGATTCTTATTGGTTTAAACTGATCAAATGACGCGATAGTGTTCATCCGCGGAGAGACACTATCAGCCCATAGTGTCCGTCCGAGGAAAATACCCGGATGGATAGTAGTCGTCCGTGAAAAATTTTCTCTACTAAACAAGCGTTTTGAAGCGTTTTTGAAGTTTTTGTTTTTGAAGTGGCGCGTTGTTTTTTTGACGGCGTTGTTGTTGTTGTTGTTGTTTTTTGTGGCGCGTTGTTTTTTGAAGTTTTTGAAGTGGCGCGCGGAAGAAAATTTAGTGATGAGCAATAAAGACAATAGAGTGTATGGTGTTTGGCTTACAAGCGAAGGATTAATAAGCACTTTTCACTGCTTTAAAAAATTATTTCATGCTCATTCTTTTAGTTATGCAATATGATAATGAACATTTGTAAAGCCACCATGGAAAATACAGCCATTCAAAATGGAGGAAAGCCGTTGTATATTTGTTGGTATTCCACCGAACCTTCATATCGCGCACTGCGTTGATTGTATTGGGCTATGTACTTTCTATGGCATAGTATAAAATAGTTATGCAAAGTTTTCTTGTAATTTGCGATATGGAATATCCTACTACTCGCTTGGATTTTCTTGTTATGCTCTCTTGTCTAATGGCTCGTGTTTATACCTAGATAATTCATACGACTTGTGGGATATTGCATGGTATACCACTCGAACGTATTGCATAACTAATATATATTATAAATAACCTCTCCCATAACCTAATGTTTCTGTTTCTTAGCAATAAATTGATTTTTGTTTACCTTCATCTGTAGAGCACCCCAGAAAGTCAACTCTAAGACATGGCCAACCATGCCAGTACTGAGGATATATACTGAGAAATCGGGCAGTGATTCGAGGGTCAAAGTTCTGATAAATACTCCGTAGAAGTTGGTACTTCCTTGAAGCACCTTAAATGAAAGAAAAAAAAAAACATCAGTCACTTCCAATAACAACACAACACAATGTTTACTGGTAAGTGGGAAAATAACCCAGTAAATGACTTATTTAGCATCAAAACCAAGTCCTGAACTCTTATGGTAGCACTAAAAACAAACGATCAACATTAACGCCGAACAGTCGGTACGGTGTGGTGCGAAATATTGTTTTAAGGCGACCACAGATTCAAACGCCGAGGAATAATTAAGGTGGCTTCCTTTGCAAATTAGGAGGGACATGCATACTGTGAACCTAACATTTAAATAATTCAAAGGGTCACCACCAGAGGTCTCTAAAACGATCCGCAACACGAAGAGAAGAACACAACCTTATGTGCTATTTCGCCCATGTTTTCTCTACTTTCGACAGTTTTACAAGGTTTAAACTAACCTCAGGCAAGCCACAGTCGCATTCCTCTCCTTCTTCACGTATTCCATTACCGCAATAACCATTCATAGCCTAACACAAAATTGTTCAATGCATAGGTCTTAAAACGACATCAGTTGACAGCAACGTATTCCATTCTTAAACAACAATTCTAACTGAGATAGAGTATAATACATGTATATAATTAGATAGAGGTAACTGGAAATCTGAAAACATATGGGTTAAATATGCCAGGTTACCAGTTGTCTATACCATATTGCAATTTGTGGTGGGTTACAATAATAGGACATACATGCATAAACACGTATTACCAAAAAGAATAGACAACTACGATGACTACAGTAAGTTAAGATAGAGACAGTATTAATATTTTTAATTTTATCAATGCAATTATTATATAAGTGATGCTGCAAAAATACGTGAGTAACTAATTTTTTCTATGTTAATTCATAAAGGGATCTGGCCGGAATGCATTAATGACTCTTGAATAGCTGAAATGAAGATTAAGAAGAGCTTTTGAAATCGACTAATCGATTTCTCACCTTCAGTTCGATGGATTTCTCCATCCTGCTGTATTTGTATCTGTAATCACACAAGGCCGAGTGGAATTGAAGATTAATTTTCACTTGTATTTTCATTTCTCTTCTTTTTTACAAATCGACCGAGTCGCGTAGCAACAACGATAGCGATTTGTGAAAACCTTATTGAGAAAACAAGTGTCAACTAATCCCAAATTGCACGAGATCTCATAAACAACTGAAAGTCACGAGTGCACAAAAGCATTTCACCTTCTCCGTCAAGTGACAATTTGTGCGGTGATGTGACGTATCGCCGTCAGACAAATCATTTTGTAGAGTCAGTAAAAAGCAAGGAATAAAATATGTCTGGGCCCAGTTGCTCGAAGCATGGTTAGCTCTAACCTGGGTTAAATACCAGATAACCTATAGGTTTTAAGACATCTTAACCAATGGTTAGCGTTAACCATGCTTCGAGCAACTCAGCCCCCGTCTTTAGTGTGTGAAAGAGGTATAAGCTCTAGAAACTGCTTCTAAATTAAATTAGGTCTCGTTTCACTCACTGAAAAATGCTTTGTTATGATGTTCCCCACGGGTTATTTTGTACTTATAACGTTTCAGTCTAAATAGCCAAATGATTGTACTTGGCAGTTTAAATCCGACTTTGATTAGGCCAGTTATCAAAATTTTCACTTTTTAAAATTATTTTTTAATTTTCGCACCCGTATGTTACGGATGCACTCTTTCAGTTTAAATTATGCTGTTTGCAGAATGTACCTGATATGTTGGAACATTGTATAGACACCAGTCATTGAGTTTCTTCAATGATTTCAGGCTGCAGTCTGAAAAACCTTGAACTCTGGCTCTGTAAAACAATTATCACAAAAGACCGTGTTATTACCAGTAAATTGCAGCCTATGCTATTTGTGCGCTTACTTGAGGTACATGTACATTTATGTGCTTACATAAGGTTGAAAGACGTAAAATACCGTTGGAGGTAGAGTGTGTCAGTCATGTCCTGTAGTATACTCATTACCAGAAATCGGCGACATTTTGCTCCCGCGCGATTGCACGCTAGACACGCGAGTTTCCAAGATGGCGGCTTTTGAGCGAAGGCGTCGAGAGCGTCGACTAAATTAAAGCAATTCTATACACCAGCGGACTCATGCAAAAAAGACTTCGTTTCTAAGTCAAACTGAATAATGTCGATCTTGAGAACGAGCAGAAACTCTAACTTTATTTCTGGCCTTCAATCAGTCTCAGGGGAGTGCTTTGCTCGATGAAGCCTAACATCGACTGGCTGCGAATTTTGCACTTTTTTGTGTTGTGATTTTGTCTGGACTTATTCTTCATAAAACCGCATAAATGCGGCTATTTTGGAAAGCACATTCTCTAGTAATATTGCTCGGACGTGCGGAAGATTGTCAGAACAAGGAAATGCATTTCAAAATTTGTATTAAAGGTGAGTAATTTTACAAAAATCTGACTAAAATGGTGACTGTATAGGAGTCAGTAACCGAAGTTTTTCAATTGAAAATTGTCTAAAGTTTTTAAACGTTTTCAGTCTGAAAGACAACAAAGAACATTCCGTTAACTGTTTAGTTTTTATATGCGACGCGCGGAAAATAAGCAGCATTGCCACCGGTAAGTTTATCTGAAATTTTCTGTTGAAATTCATACATTCTTTAGTAACTCCGGGGGCCATTTTAAAGGCCGCGTGACGCATCAATAAATTATCTCTTGATAAACTTGACGCGGATTTCTGGTAAGGATTCCTAAGCCTACGCTTGCTGTAGTACAGCACAACATTGGAAGTTTCAGTGACTGAACATCGGTAGCATTTGATAAAGAGTGCACAATCGGCAAATAAAAAAGCAATTCGATAGAGGTGTGATACAAATGGAGTGGGGCTGTCGCGCAAGCAAACAAAATCAGATAAAATATTTAGTAGTATGAAGAGCGTTTCAAAGAACATAAATTAAAAATTGTAAAATTCGAGTGCATCATTTATGAGAGGCTGCTTCATTATTTAGTAGCTATTCTTCGAAATCGCCTGATAATTACAACGCAGTATAATAATAATTCATGTATAATTAACGTATGGGGCTAGGCAGAAATCGTTCTGTTGATATTCCTCTGAATTTAGCAAGATAATAGCAAATTTTCCTATCACATACTTATGCCCGCCCATTATACAGCCTCGAGGTGTTAAACATTTGCAACTGCCTAAGGATTGAAAACAAAATACGATTCGTGAATGATATATGAAATGAATCATATATGAACTGCGGAAATGAAATCAAATGAAGAATGATCCTCGCAGTTGTGAACGCAATTTATGCAATTGCGAAAAGAAGCCTGAAAAAAATTCAGGACTTCAACGGGGTTTGAACCCGTGACCTCGCGATTACCGGTGCGATGCTCTAACCAACTGAGCTATGAAGCCACTGACGTTGGGAGCAGGTCAATTGTGGGTTCATATGTTCCCGTGAAAGAAATGAGTGTGAATGATATATGAAATGAATCATATATGAACTGCGGAAATGAAATCAAATGAAGAATGATCCTCACAGCTGTGAACGCAACTTATGCAATTGCAAAAAGAAGGCTGAAAAAAAATTCAGGACTTCAATGGGGTTTGAACCCGTAACCTCGCGATTACCGGTGCGATGCTCTAACCAACTGAGCTATGAAGCCACTGACGTTGGGAGCAGGTCAATTGTGGGTTCATATGTTCCCGTGAAAAAAGTCCTGAATTTTTTTTTTCAGGCTTCTTTTCGCAATTGCATAAGTTGCGTTCACAACTGCGAGCATCATTCTTCATTTGATTTCATTTCCGCAGTTCATATATGATTCATTTCATATATCATTCACACTCATTTCTTTCACGGGAACATATGAACCCACAATTGACCTGCTCCCAACGTCAGTGGCTTCATAGCTCAGTTGGTTAGAGCATCGCACCGGTAATCGCGAGGTCACGGGTTCAAACCCCGTTGAAGTCCTGAATTTTTTTCAGGCTTCTTTTCGCAATTGCATAAGTTGCGTTCACAACTGCGAGCATCATTCTTCATTTGATTTCATTTCCGCAGTTCATATATGATTCATTTCATATATCATTCACACTCATTTCTTTCACGGAAACGTATGAACCGACAATTGACCTGCTCCCAACGTCAGTGGCTTCATAGCTCAGTTGGTTAGAGCATCGCACCGGTAATCGCGAGGTCACGGGTGCAAACCCCGTTGAATGTCCTGAATTTTTTTTTTTCAGGCTTCTTTTCGCAATTGCATAAGTTGCGTTCACAACTGCGAGCATCATTCTTCATTTGATTTCATTTCCGCAGTTCATATATGATTCATTTCATATATCATTCACACTCATTTCTTTCACGGGAACATATGAACCCACAATTGACCTGCTCCCAACGTCGGTGGCTTCATAGCTCAGTTGGTTAGAGCATCGCACCGGTAATCGCGAGGTCACGGGTTCAAACCCCGTTGAAGTCCTGAATGTTTTTCAGGCTTCTTTTCGCAATTGCATTAGTTGCCTTCACAACTGCGAGGATCATTCTTCATTTGATTTCATTTCCGCAGTTCATATATGATTCATTTCATATATCATTCACACTCATTTCTTTCACGGAAACGTATGAACCGACAATTGACCTGCTCCCAACGTCAGTGGCTTCATAGCTCAGTTGGTTAGAGCATCGCACCGGTAATCGCGAGGTCACGGGTTCAAACCCCGTTGAATGTCCTGAATTTTTTTTTTTCAGGCTTCTTTTCGCAATTGCATAAGTTGCGTTCACAACTGCGAGCATCATTCTTCATTTGATTTCATTTCCGCAGTTCATATATGATTCATTTCATATATCATTCACACTCATTTCTTTCACGGGAACATATGAACCCACAATTGACCTGCTCCCAAAGTCAGTGGCTTCATAGCTCAGTTGGTTAGAGCATCGCACCGGTAATCGCGAGGTCACGGGTTCAAACCCCGTTGAAGTCCTGAATGTTTTTCAGGCTTCTTTTCGCAATTGCATTAGTTGCCTTCACAACTGCGAGGATCATTCTTCATTTGATTTCATTTCCGCAGTTCATATATGATTCATTTCATATATCATTCACACTCAATTCTTTCACGGGAACATATGAACCCACAATTGACCTGCTCCCAACGTCAGTGGCTTCATAGCTCAGTTGGTTAGAGCATCGCACCGGTAATCGCGAGGTCACGGGTTCAAACCCCGTTGAAGTTCTGAATTTTTTTTCAGGCTTCTTTTCGCAATTGCATAAGTTGCGTTTACAACTGCGAGGATCATTCTTCATTTGAACTAAAACACTGTTGGGTAATTCACACCACCAATAATAAAGTTTTTCTTATTAGGGAGTAATAAAATACATGTGTCTTGATATGAAAAAAAAAAAAAAAAAAAAAACATAAATAGGAGAATGACCGGCCATAGAAAGAGTTCGATGGAAGGGCTTTAGGAACTTCACAGTGGACGTCAGTCTCTCCAGATTAAATTTAAGCTTAAATAGAATATTTGTCAATTTTTACACTTAACAAAATTTCCTGAGGAGAGCATAAAAGTGCCAATTATCTTGTTGATAGTAATACATTTAACTCAGAAAAGCCAGTGAATTAATAGTAATAATAATAATAATAATAATAATAATAATAATAATAATAATAATAATAATAAACGATTTATTAGTAGTACTTCCACAAGGTGGCTCTCGCCTACTAATTACAAATCTCAAATCAAATCACCCGGGACACATTGGTGGAAGGCGAGTGCTCTCACCACTGTGCCAACCCTGCTCCCCCAATTATTTGAAACCCCAGCGTAAATTGTAGCAAGAGAAATCTACATGAGAATAGAGGAAATAAATTGAATAGAGCTTAGAGGAGTACATTGTTGTTGTTGTTGTTGTTGTTGTTGTTGTTGAATGACAAGGTCATTGAAATCCTCCACAAAAATGTAAAACATGACAGAACTCCCATTGCAAAAATTCTCAGTGCAAGGTGCAGTAGTTTGAAATGCACCACAAAGACTGTTGTACTACATAAGCAGTACAGGCCTTTGAGTTAATGAAAGATTAACCTGATGAAAGCTAGATGTCCTTATAGTTACCCCTCCTGTACCAAGTTGTTTCTCCATTAAGTTGATGAATTACAGAATAACAGCATACAGCCCACCACTGGACTGCTGAGGAACAGGTCGCTGGCTTGAATCTCAAATCAAACCATGGTGTTAATTAAAATAATTGTTTGGATCAAGCTGGCTGGGTTCTCAACATCTGTCTCAGGTCAGATGATCAGGTCATTGGTTAGTGAGATTATAGTCTACAGTATTGGCCTTTTCACCCTCACACGTAATTTAAACATGAAGGGTACATAAAAGAACCTACACAAATGATGAAAAGAGTAGGCGGCATAGTTCCTGAATTCTGTGCTCTGTCTTAACATACATCTCAGGATCAAGGTTGGGTGGTAGACTAACCATCTGTTCCCAGAGGCCTTATGACTGACTGATAACATAGTAAATATCTCTCAAGGGAATGTGCCACCCTCTGAGCTGATCTTTTTGGGATTTTTCCCAATAGTGATTTCAGAACCATTTTCAGTGAAAAATTGAGTGTTGCATTTGGAAATCCAATGGCTTGTTTCCCTTTTTCCCCTCACTGTTAAAAAACCTGTTGGCAAGAAGATGCTTGGCTTCCCCCTTAGAGAGGAGTGCTAATACCTAGGCAAAAAAATGCAAGAGTAAATAGGTGTATTTAGAGTCCTGGTAATTATATTCCATCAGAAGAACAAGCTTAAAGCATCTAAAAAGCCTCGCAGCATCCCCTTCCCTTATTGCATCATTTAGATTTAAAATAAAGAAACCAAACTGCAGTCTAGTGGTGTGGGAATTGTAGATGAAATCTTCTTTGGTACTTTCATTTGCAATGTCTTTATCATTTGATGGTATTTGTGGATAACCATGTTTAGTGGTCTCATGCCTGTACACAGTAGATAAATTGGGTAATCCATATATTTACTACTAGTGTTTCTTCTCAGTCATGGTCAGCATGCAAAGAAAACAATGGGTTGGAATTATCCAATTGCCCTTCAGGCTAGTTGATTCTACATTTCACTGAATCAATGATCACAGGTTCATGCTACACTTAAAAATTTCAGATATTATTCCAGTGGATAATTAGCCAACCAGCGTATACATGTAAATACCTCTCATCCACTGAATAAAGTTATGTATCAAATCATGAAGCCTCTGATAAACAGCTAAAAAAGTGGTTAATAAAAATGGCTCCTTAGAGAGCCAAGCACTTGAGGAAAAATCGTATTTTTGGTATCCCAGTGAATGAATTCAATAACAGTGCACCACCACAATGCAGCTTTTTAGTGATGCTGCAAAATTTGTTTTATGGATTAAATTACATTAAAAGAATACAACAAGGCCGGCCTGCATTTATTCATTTGTTCAAATTAAAGGTAAGCGAGCTTCAAAAGCTAAAACTTAATAAACGAGTGAACGGCAAAATCCCATTTTTCCATCCCATTTTTTTTTGTTGTATTTCGAGGGGAAGACGAGAAATACATCGACAATAGTAATTCACCTGATCTTCCTTCAGCCGAATCATCAATGGTGCTTTACTACCCACAAAAAGATATCAGCATCACATAGTCATTGGAAACACATATCACCTTTCCCAGCGTTTATAAAATTTGTTATGTGCGCTTACTTTGGGACCAAAACCGCAACTTTTCCCCAACAACAATGAATGATGTAGGACAAGACGTTTCCAAAACAAAAATGAAGTCTTCTTCATTCCACATCACTTCACGCGCGAGAGCTCGCGAGTATCGCGTAACGGAAGTAATTTTGATAGGCTGATCAATCAAAAAAGTGGGCGGTAGACGTTCCGTGGAAGACTTGTATCAGGCTCTATTTTTCGTTTCGCCTTTCCCGTGGGAACGGTTTACCATCGAAACGAAAATAGAGCCTGATCGCAGGTTACTTTTTTTTTTTTTTTAAATAATCAATAGTTGTGTTAGAAATGAGGGGAAGGTTAGACCCCAGACATGGACACCATAAGTGAGGAAGGGATAGATAAGAGAATAATAAAGCATGACAAGAATATGTTTGTCAATAAAATGTCTCACTTTTGACAAGATACCTACTGTTTTTGATAGTTTCAAACAAAGCTCATTAATATGACTTTTCCAAGTTAAGTTGGAGTCAAATGTTATGCCTAGGTACTTGGTAGAGTCAGTTTGTTTCAGGTGCATCATCAATAAAAATTTTAATTCTTAATGACTGATTAGGTTTAAGTTTACTAGAATGAAAAAGTATAAAATTAGTTTTAGAGATATTAAGTGCTAATCGATTACATTTCATCCATTCGGCAACAGATTTTAATTCATGATTTAGGGTTGCTTTGAGGTGACTAAGGTTTTTGCTAGAAAAATAAAGATTGGTGTCATCAGCAAATAGATGAAACAATGTTAGTTAGCTAGAAGTATTGGACAAATCATTTACATATAAGCAGCCGAAACAAACAGTGACAATACACTCGCATGACCATGTCTCGTTCTTTTTAGGTGTAGAAACCCGCACAAAAGAATTACGAACCCGAACAAAGCATGGGACCACAAAATACGCCCCCTCCATGAAATGTATAATGCACGGTTTAGCAAGCGTTCTTTTCCATAATGCAACCGATTCAGGGCACCAAACCATACTCCGGGGTCGTATGGACCTGTTTTATTGCCTTGCTCGCAAGGACACTCCATTAGCAATTAGCTGTGGAGCATCCGATCTAATAATCGTGATGCCACGTACGACTTCAATTGGAAGAACTCGGATATTTTCCAAGGGACTGCCTAGGTCACCGATTTAACTGAGCAAGAACAATACATCTCTCACCTCCATTCTCCTTGCCATTTTGTCCGAACGCGGTGATATTGATTTGCAATTTTTGCCAAGTCGTTCAGTGAAAAAGAGATCGAAAAATGCTAGCCTGCTTAAGCTTGCGCTACACAAGCAAACATGAAACGACTACACCGTAACGGTTCTATTCTAAAAACTACTCCCTTTCAATTGCCTTCCATCTAATTGCAATTTATGGTGGCCAATTAATACAACTACTCGCGGAACAGCAAATAAGCAAGGGACGGGAAAGTTAATTAGAAGATCTTTTCACAAAGACAAGTGCGACTAGCCGCTCAGTTCCGACTGTACTAGAGACAAGCTCTTGATATAGACCGTAATTAAATCAAGTGTGGACACTGGCTTAAAGTGTTTTTTTCTTTTCAATATGTAGACGTCTATTTACTACTAATGCCAGTCGTTATCAGGTTATCTTCGCACATAACTGACCGAACAAACCACACCAAGCGTGAAAAATTCACGCCCCAAATCATGTGTTACACGAATCAAACGAGTTTGATGACCATCAACATCAGAAGTAGGTGACCAGTTCAAAGTCCCCTTAACGAGATGACAAAAATCTCACAGGCCTTCAATAGCTCCATACGGTCCGTGTGTAAGATTCACGGGCCAAACTGTACAGATCTGCCCCTTTCAACATGCGGGTGAAATATTCTATTCACGGACCGTCAATACTTAACTTACTGTCGAGTCAGGTCAAGCGTACCTCCGTAGATTACATTAATGAGTTGATTATTTGTTAGTCGTTTCGAATAATGCAATAATTTTTTAAATATTCGAATCAAACTTCGATTGCTGATTAGACTAAGCGAACAAAAGGGACGCTCCTTGTATGGGAAATCCGGAAGCGTCCAACATGACGTCCAACTATGAGTGGAAGTGATAGGTTAAAAACGGTATTGCAAATGTTATTATCGAGAAGTTTGTTGCTTTCTACATCCCACAGAGCTTCTAGAAGTCTTATTCGTGATAAAAGGATTTCAGACGAAGTTCTAGTAAGTTTTCTCGTCAATGTGTTTGGTTGTTTACAACGCTGTACGGTATCAGCTGTGTTTAATATCGCTCCGTACAAATTTATTACTTTTAGGATTCCTCGGAAAGAATAATACTGTTGGATTTTAAAGGGCTAAAAAAGGTGTGCTCTATTAAAAGAGATGACAGTTTCGTTAGCTGAACGCGTTTTTTAAACACATCTACGGACACGTACATAGTCTAATCAGCAATTGAAGTTTGATTCGAATATTTCAAAAATGACTGCATTATTCGAAACGACTAACGGGTTCAATGTTCAAATAATCAACTCATTAATGTAACTTAGGGGGGTACGCTTGACCTGACTCGACAGTAAATCTATAGAGCCGTGTGTCAAATTCAAAGGCCGAACGAACTTTACGAACCGTATAGCGTTTTAATAAGGTGTACTCACGGACCATCAATACTTCCATACGGTCCGTGTGTGAAATTCACGAACCGTGAACTTCAATTCTGTGCTTGTGAACGTTGTTTAGACAGCTAGACGCTAACTGCTATTCGGGATTTATACCTAGGCTTTAAATTACTTTTATTACGAGGACTGCTCATAGCACATTCGCTGGCGGTGACAAAAACACCATCGCCCCGTTTTTGCTGGTTGCCATTTTGTGACCACTGACACATGAGAGCTACAATAGCTCATAGGTAACGACAGTTATGCTTTCAAAAGCTTATACTATCGTCCAGCTAAGTGAAGGACATCTTTCGACCCAGAGGAAGTTGGGCAGATGCAGCTATGCTTTGAGACTTGATAGTGCAAATTCACCAGACTGATATACGGGAGCCATCTGCATCTGCAGTGTCGGAACAGTTGGCGTGTATTACTGATCCAACTCCGAAAATCTTTCAGTTGTTCACCATCCTTGACTAACGTGGAATCCTGATTTGTCAAACTACCCGATAACTCGAACCAATTTTCGTTCCGTTGGATTTGCTCAATGGCTCTAATAATGTACTTTTACCCGCGATTTCTAAACCCTTATTATTCGAACCCGATTATTCGAAACTCTCCCGTGGGAAAAATTAACCCTCGATAACTCGAACCTTTCAGTGAAAATTTAGAAATTGCTTGGTGCCGATTTCAGTTACGTTAGCGCCTAGAAGTAATTAAACACTTCCGGAAAAGTCAGTTGTATTTTCTATTTTTTTATTACACAACAAGCGACAGATCTGCCATCTTTTACTAGAAATACAATGTTGCTACCACAGAATCAAATGCCGAAGTACCCGAAACATTTCCAACATTATAAACAAACGTTTCTGGGCTGCAAAAACAGGTAATCACACGTTATTTTAGTAAACGAACTTTTTTAAGCATACTGTTTACATTAATTGAAACGTTGTATAAAGTCTGACCAGGACTATAGCCTGTGTTCTGCAATTTGTATTCAGTACTAATTTAGCCTACGATACATTTTTTTTTTGTAAATGAAGATCTCTGTCTGCAACAAAAAGGATGCATTTCAATGAAAACGCGCATAATTGGTCCTGATGAAACAATATACACCTTATTCCAAAATGGCAGCCAATTTATTATTCTTTTGTTTGCATGTTAATAAGCCCTCTTTGCCTCGTCTACATGTACGAAATACAAAAGAATTTTGAAGTGAAAATGAGGCAAAGAGGGCTAATTTACATGCAAACAAAAGAATAATAAATTGGCCGCCATTTTGGAATAAGGTGTATTTGATGCCACCTTCGATTTCTCGAACTCTCGATTCCTCGAACCAATCATCGTGGCGTTTCCCTTGAAGGTTCGAGAAATCGCGATTCTACTGTATACCATTCGCAATTTGTCGAGTTATCAACGCGAAAGACAGTGCAACGAGTTTCCGGGCGGGGCTCGGAAATGTCATTGTTTGTTTCTTTGTACTAAGGCCTGCAAAAGTTAGGGCGTTACCGTTGGTTAAGGTAATTAATGAGTAAAAGCTAGGAAATTCTTTCAATTCAGTTCACGATATCTCTTAATCTGGGCCTGAAATGTGTCCCTCCGTATAATGGCATGCGCAAGTTAGCAGAACGGCCAAGAGGCGCGGCCAAGAAGCTTTTAGTGTACAGGAGAACAGAACAGAATCTTTCATTTAATTTGAGGCTCAGGGTTATCCTTTCAGTTGCTTGAAAGCAACCTGTTATCAACAGGAGCCCTGAGCACTGTTACCTTATTATGCAAAGTAGATGCTTAATCAATTCTAAATACAATATTAAGAATTTGATTAAAAATACTTGTATTACTAACACTAATATCAACTATAAAACCACTAAAGCGCTTGCCACGTAGGTTACAAGTTACATTAAGCAAAAAAGTAGGCTTCTGGAGGTTTCTACGATAGGACTGTACTTTGAAAGTCAACGGAGAATACACTCTACCAGCTTAATTTGAAATGACTGCAATCGCGAAGAGGCTTCTTCAATCCGGATCTAGTTACAATCTGAACAACAAATTCCACAGAAGAACAGGTTTTCGAAACAGGTATCTGGCAAACTCGATAGGCTTCCACGAAAGCGCGGCCCAAAAATATGCTGGTGTCCTGTGTCACTTGGAAAATGTTGTAGTGCGCAGGAATATCAACCTGTCCATCAGTAATTGGACGGTCCCACATGAGAGTGAGGCTTAAGAGGTGTTCTTTGCCACTTGACTTCCACACCACGTCGAGGCTTCTAATGTTTCGCACAGACGCTAGCGGCTGCTGGACCACTTGCGGATCAACAATCTAGAGTAAAACAATACGCTAATGATTTTGTAACCCTCTTGAAACTTGCAAATTCAATAAGCTCAATAAACACTGGCGAGAAATGTTTTAGAGGATGAAAGATATTCCGAGGATATTCATTATGTCAGTATATTTAGACAACAAATGTCAAAACTTAGTTGGAAAAAGAGTAATATTTCGGTACGAGCTATACCACCATCAGATTCCATTAGATTAAAATATGTGTTGATAACAATAAAAAGACGAACTAGAAAGGAATACTCTGACAAACAACAAAAACAACAACAACAACAACAACAATCTTTATTATTTACACCTTTTCTTACAATTTTTAAAGGAATTTAGATCTGTAAAAAGGGGAAAAGAAAAGCTAAACTATTACCATTTAAAGGTGTCTAGGGGCTAAATAAACTT
This sequence comes from Pachyseris speciosa, assembly GCA_016490735.1. Lineage (NCBI taxonomy): Eukaryota > Metazoa > Cnidaria > Anthozoa > Scleractinia > Pachyseridae > Pachyseris > Pachyseris speciosa. The sequence goes on along the minus strand of JAEMWC010000567.1, from coordinate 398,124 downwards.
AAGTTTTCTAGTTAGCCCCTAGCTAAGGAAAGTTAATTAAACAAATTGTAGCAGGTACGACAACAACAACAACACAGAAACAACAACAGATACACACATTTAAAAACTAAGACGAAAAAATATGCACATATATAGGCAGTCGTTGGCATGATTTTACTTACTGGATTGAGTTTTAAGAAGAAATTATTTTAATTTGCCAGGAAAGGTAAAAGTGTGAAAGTGCCCCTAACCCCAAAAATTTTTTTTTCGCCTAAATAAATCTACTTATCATTCGAAGTATTTCGGCGAAAGAATTATTGGGTTTGGTTGAATCCTCGATTTTTTATGGACAGCCAAAGTCTCATTCAATTTGTTACACGGCCGAGTAAAAGGGAGTCTAGGTCCATCGAGGTTGGTGACGTCATCCAGGGAACGATTGAAAGATAGCTTCTCAGTCAATCTCTGTTTTTGCAAGCGTTTGTTGGGGTCATCGAAGCACATATTAGAGGGTAAAAGCCTGGCAGTAGTCAAAATTGTGTTGGAATCGTGTCCTCCTCGTCCTCGGAGTCAGAGTCAGGCTATGTGTAGGGTGAAGACCAAATTAACTTCATTCCTGAAGTGGAGCTAGAACGGAATCGGCGAGGAGCTCGAAGGAGCCTCATGGTTATGAAGACCAGGAATGGACAGCAAGATTCGCGGAAGAAGGGAAGACGAAAAAGATTAACTTCGTTTATAAGTGTTATCTGCCTTACCGCGTGGTTCTGTGTACGCTTGTGGTGAGTAAAAGCTTTGATTTAACATTTCAATCTTGAACGACCGAGTACCAGTGCATCGGCAATGGGAATTGTGCAGCGGTTTGAAAACAATAATTGTTATTTTATAATTTAGGGCGCACATCCGACTTTAAATCGGTATTTTAAACGAACATCAGCAATTAGTTGTGGAAGTACCTATTTATGGGAGAGTCTTTATTTATGGTATCTATTCAAAGAAGGCAAAGATAGATTCTTTTCACAAGCATGTGTCGACTATATGTAAAAAAGTAAATAATCAGCTGCAGGTTATCAAACGTTTCAGAAATCTAATTAGCGGGCCTACTATGCTTAGGCTTTATAATGCTTTTATTCAACCAGTCTTTTCTTATTGTAGTGACGTATGGCACTTTTGTAGTGCGAGGGACAGGGATAAGCTAGAACACGTAAATAAACAAGCGTTAAGGGTAGTGCTTAATGATAAGGAGAACGGTTATGATGAGATGTTGCGGAAACTGGAAATGGTAAATCTGGAACAGAGAAGGGTTCAGAACATGCTTATCACTGTTTTTAAGTGTTTGCATGGGGCTGCCCCGTCTTATTTGAGATCGCATCTTAAGAAGCGGACTTCGGCGTACTCGCTCAGGGGCCACGCTATTTTGGAACTCCCTACTGTGAAAACAACCACGTATGGTCTCCATTCTTTTCGTTATTTTGGCGCGCATGAGTGGAACAGGCTTCCCGATAATGTCAGAAGATCGGAGACGCTGGCTGCGGGGTTAAGCGGCATATTTTCCAAGGCCGGGCATTGCTATATTGATATACTTTTATTGAAACACTCTTATTGTTGTAACGTTCCTATATTATTTCACTTGATGTATTTATTTATCTATTTATTTAGCTAGTTAGTTAGTTATTTGTTATCTCATTCGGAGAAACTAGCGTCATGTATGCTATATCTAAATCCGAAGAAAAATAAAGTTATGTATGTATGTATGACAAGAGAACGGAAAGTGAGCTCAGCCGACGCGAATTACGTGACTTGAGGATAAGCTGAACTTCTAGTTATCCTCAGGCAGTACTGTGAACGAAGTCAAGGCAAGGTACAATAAAATAAATATAGCTTACTGCAATTAAAATTTGAGGCTACGTATCCGTCTAAACTGTTGGTTAGAAATAAGCGAACGCAACTTCGCAATGCGCGAATAATTTGCATATATCCGATGTAAACAAACTGACACAAATTTAGACGCGGTTGGATATATTTAACTACATGTAGCTCCATTTGAACATGAAGTTCGAGTGGCACCATCGTTTAAATCAACTGAATTCGGTGAAGTTAATCAATTTGATTTTTAATCACTTCACGTTTTCTTAGCAGTCTACAATGTATTGATCAGTGACATGGGCTTCTGTCAGTGAATTAGCATGGCCTCTGAAATATATTTTGATTGTTGACGTTGGAAACCGGTTGTAATAGAGCGCTTGTGTCGAAGACTGTAGGACTCATGAAGCCGAAAAATTTAAAGGAAGTTAGATTGATGAGGTTTTCCTAAAGGTACATATCGAGGGACAATTATTTTAGCTGCCATTACATTCTGGACTACTTTGTGTCGCTGCGGTTAAATCCTTTGTGTATCCGATACGCAGCACACCGAATATCACGATGCATTGGAAACGTGGTACATGCACATGCTTGGGTTGTATCACTATACAATAAACGAGTTTTAAAGAGGAGATCTTTTCACTGAACGGACTCATTACAATTTTCTGTTTTCACCGTATAAAAGGGCATAAAATGCTTGCGAGATCAGCCGATGGGAATACGTTTATTTCACGAACAGCCGGTCTGTTTTTGGCTCATTCGTTTGCAAAACATCAAATCTTCTCTTAGGAGAGAAATGTTACATGTGACAATACTATGAATATAAATTATCGGTTAAAATCATGTCTTATTTGCCCTCAGAGTTAGAATTATTGAGCTTCCTTCAAAGAACTTTGTAGCGCAACAGAACTTCCGTTCCCGGGATGACGTCGTACAAGCGCTGAACCCAATCTCCCCGTAACTCGGTCGTGAAACAAAATGGCGGCGTTTTTGGTCGTAATTTCGAGACTTTACCGGGGCACAGAAAAGCGAAGATTCAACCGAATCAAAAAATCTTTTCACGGTTGTGCTTCTAATTCAGAGACGAATAATTTAAAATGAAAAAAAATTTTGGGGTTAGGGGCACTTTAAGATTTTTCAAGCTAGTTGGAAGATCTTGCCAAAGGTCAACTACAATTGAAGATATAGATTGTTTTCCAATGTTGGTTCTTGTGCACGGCTTATAAAAATTTTTATTAGTGGCATATCTGGTATTATAACTATGAATATCAGTAGCATACTGAAAATAGTTTTCAAAGATGTTTGGTAGTGCTTTGCTATGCCAACGATGTGCAAATTTAAGTGCTTGCAATTTAAAGATAGAATTAACTGATAGGATATCTAATAGGTTCATAAAGGGAAAGGCACTTTCAGTGTTCTTTTCATGAGTAGTGGCAAAAATGTTGTTCTTATTACTGTGTTTTGTTTTCTTTGTACTTTTTTAATTTGAGTTTTATACCCACTCCCCCATGCAAGGATAGCATAAGATATGTAGGGATTGACAAGACTATAATAAAGTTGTTTTAATTGGGCTAGAGACATATGCTTTAGTTTGCTAAAAATCCCAGTATTCAGGGCAATTGTAGAGCAGACGTATGCTATGTGGTGCTTCCATGAAAGCTTTTCATCAAGTAAGACACCTAAGTATTTAATATGATCTCTTTTTTCTATTACGTCACTATCACTGGAAAACTTGAACCATTTACAGACTTCAAAAAAGTTTGTCAAATCTCTATAAAATGTATGCATTTCCTTTGTAAATTGCAATGTCTGTAAACGTGCACACTTACAGAGATTTTATGAACCCTATAAAATGTCTGTAGATTCGACCGAATTTTACGCGTCCAGACCCCATTAAATGTCTGTGAAATCTCAATGTTTTCTGTGTAAATTGTAAGCAAAATTTACAGAGATTTCATAAACTTTGTAAAAATGCTTGTAAAATCTCAACGTATTCTCTGTAAAAAAAACTCTAGGAAAAAACTCTGTAAAATAAAGAACATAAAATGTCCATAAAATCTTCCTTAAAATCGAACCAAAATAACTGCATGAAATGTTAATAAAATGTACACAAATAAAAAGCACACAATGTTAATAAAAAGTGGGTGTAATGTTTGTAAAATATACAAGGAGTACCATATGAAATCTCAGCAAAATCTTCATATTTTCTCTGTAAAAGACAGAGGGAAACAAACCAGGATGAAACGCCAGAACACAAAATCCCAACAAAATGTCTATAAAAAGTGAACAGAAGCTGGACCACAAAGTGTCTGTCGATAAATAAAGTGCACACAATATCTTCAAAAGATATGTATTTTATTGCAAAATGTTAACGTTTTCTTTGCAAAAACGAGCTGGTACTAAAGCGACCTGAAAAACGCTAAAAACGTCAGTGGCCGTGAATTTTTCAGGGCCGAGCTTGCCAGTTCATCGCCACTGAACATTGAACGGCATGAAAAAGGTATCCTTTCTATTGCAATTGCCGCAGAAGTTGTATAATTTACGTCCCTTAGCTTTATCGTTTCTTATAAACACTGGAAAATTATATTTTCATTCCAAACGGCTGCTGGTATAACTCACAATTGGAGTTACTAATGTTTTATGTTACACTGAAATGTACGAGGCGTGCCACCCGCCAGTTCATAGGGGTTAAACTAGACAGAGAGAAAGACAGATTACACGCATGCTACACTGGACAACATAAGGCGTTCCACCCGCTAGTAGAGAGGAATTAAACTATAGAGAGAGAGAAAGAGAGATTACATGTATGTTACACTGAACTATGAGCCGTGCCACCCGCCAGTTCAGAGGGGTTAAACTAGAGAGAGAGAAAGAGAGATTACATGTATGTTACACTGAACTGTATGAGCCGTGCCACCCGCCAGTTCAGAGGGATTAAACAAGATAGAGAGAAAGAAAGATTACATGAATGTTACACTGAACTGTATAAGGCGTGCCACCCGCCAGTTCAGAGGGGTTAAACTAGAGAGAGAAAGAGAGATTACATGTTACACTGAACTGTATGAGGCGTGCCACCCGCCAGTTCAGAGGGGCTAAACTAGAGAGAAAGAGATTACAGGTATGTTACACTGAACTGTGAGGCGTGTCACCCGCAAGTTCAGGGGGGTTAAACTTGAGAGAGAAAGAGATTACATGAATGTTACACTGAACTGTATGAGGCGTGCCACCCGCCATTTCAGAGAGGTTAAACTAGAGAGAGAAAGAGAGATTACAGGTATGTTACACTGAACTGTATGAGGCGTGCCACCCGCCAGTTCAGAAGGGTTAAACTAGAGAGAGAGAAAGAGAGATTACATGTATGTTACATTGAACTGTTTGAGGCATGCCACCCGCCAGTTCAGAGGGGTTAAACTAGAGGGAAAGAGAGATTACATGTATGTTACACTGAACTGTATGAGGCGTGCCACCCGCCAGTTCAGAGGGGTTAAACTAGAGAGAGAGAGAGATTACATGAATGTTACACTGAACTGTATGAGGTGTGTTAAGAGGGAATAACCAGATAGAAAGAGCAACCTTTCTTTATGTTAAACTGAACTGAACTCAGAGGCACACTGTACATGTACATGTACATAAAATAGAAGTCACCAGAGCCCTCTCAGACACAATTAACCAAGTGCTATTCAACTGAAGGTTTCAACAAGCTAATGTTTTCTTTATGATATACATGTACAGTACCGGTTAAAAGTAAGTTGACAGTCTCTTTCGAGTCTCGATTCTCGACTCAATCCTCGATACTCGATTCCTGCGAGTTTCGAGCATCGAGAATTGAGTCACGGATCGGGCTATGCAAGATCAGAGATAATGAGCTTGTCGCTTGGCTGATCACTCGATAGACCCCTTGAGCAAATTGGGGATGACATCTTGAAAAGCAACTTCAGCTACTCGAAGGAACGCAAACGATGCAAGAGTAGTCGTTCAGTAAGCGATATGTTTCTAAATGCGATTCAAACTCTTTGACAGATGGGCAGATTCGCAGAAATCAACGCTTGAGAAAGAACAGAATGGCCAAGGACTGACCACACCACTACAATATCTCCCAATAAGTAACAGATGTTCGATGAATAAAACTTGGCTGACTGAGCATTGCATGTTTTTGTCACAGACACGTATAATTTTAAGATGAAATACGATACGCGTACGTGTCAATACATGTGTTCACTAATGGTGCTCTTTTGTTTTCTTCGACCGTTCTTAGGAATAAATTTTACAATGTAACTCCTCCATGTTTACTTTGCACTATTTTTGGCCGAAGAGTGAAGATTATCTCGGCGATGTTTCTATCCAAATTATACATGTATTTCACTTCGGATGTTTCCTCGGAGTTTTACTAGTGTTCCATTGAACGTTTATCAATTTATTTATTTCAAAGGCGATGAGCGATTTTCAAAGTTGGCGTTGTACATACGATAAGCTACATGCAGGTTTGTCGAAACTTGTTCGATCAATCGCGCCAGCCTTGAATTCCTTACGCTTGCCAAGCAGCTACTGGCTAGCGACTACACTATTCGCCTACTTGTACACTGTGCATTTTCGTTGACAAATAGCCGGCTTTCTCGAAATTTTGATCGCTTTTGATGACAGTGTCCGTGATGAACCGCAGTGATCTTTAAGGAAATGAAAAACCTTGGTTTAAAGAAAACAAAATGTTTTAGGATGTCAACAGGCTGCAGTTGACTGAAGGATGATCACAGAGTTGCCACTCATCACGATAAAATTATACTGATGGCTTTTCCCAGACCATAAATAGATGACGACCCAAGACAAATTCCTTTGGCAATGAAGTTGGTGTCCTTGATACTCTGATGTGCTATTTTTCTTTCTGTAAAAGAAAAAAAAGACTTTAAATGAACTAAACTGATTGAAGGAACAAAGAAAATGCTAGCATTTGATTTGTATGATACAACACATAATATAATTATGTATCTACGCATATAGATACATTGGTGTATACATGTACATGTATTTCTTAATGTTGAAAACATCACTTATGTGCATTAGCCTCCTTTGCAGCTGTTGTTTGGGTCTGTCCTTAATCCCTCCCCACTAATGTCTGGTGAACTAAGCTGGAAATTCCATTCCCATTGTGTCTAAGTATTCAATCTGGAGGGAGCAGAGAACTGACAAAAATGGCTGCAAAGGAGGCTACAGGAACTTACATGTAGCCACCAAAATTTAACAGCCATGATGTGATTAGTCAGTTCCTGGGAAGGGAATGTCCGGCTCCGTTCAGCAGATGTTGGTGGGGAGGGAGAACGCGACTAACATGTAAGTAACAGCTGCATAGGAGGCTATTACAGTGTACTGTATGTGTATCAATTGGTCAACACTGGTTAGACCATCAATAAGGAAAGATTCGGTGGGTCAACCGTACACAAAGATTTATTATTTTAAAGACTTGGTTTGCCTGGACTAGGGACTGTTATTGGCTGTGAAAAGCTTCCGTAACTTACATGCATTGTAACATTATACATTATGCCTTCAAGGAAAAGCATGGACCATAAGACTTCACTGTGGAGGCTATTTCATGCTTAGTATAGGCTTAACTTATTACAGTTTGCATAAAGGCAAAAAAAATTGAGTAGAGTTAATGTGGTGGCAATGACAAGTACATGTACCTTACTCTGTTACAGTAGCATGTATAAGGTATGAAAAGGAAATTACTATTAGGGCGTAAACTTCAAAGGACTCTATGTACATGTAGCACATAATTATGTGTGATACCAGATTTGGCTAGAAGAAAAAATTGCTTGTACTGCAGGTCACATTAATTTTTATTTATAGGAGAGATGAATGTTTTTTTTTTTTGGAGCAGGCAATTTGAACAGTTTCAATTTATTTTTTTCCATATTTCTTACACATTGTTACAAGATAAATATGTATTAAAATACAAAAGATAAATAACAAAAGAATGAGAAGCATAATGGCGAGGATGTCCATAAAGAAACCATTGGGGCTTATACGAGCTACGGGCTCCTAAAAAATTACAGCTTGGAAATCATGATTTTTAGGCATACATGTACTTTGTAGCTTATTTAATTAATCAATTCATTTAGGTTACCAAAGTGAGTGAAATAAGAAATACAACATGATACATGTAGTAATGCATGAAACCCCAAACAGAAACTCGAAAACAAAATCTGAGTTCCAGATGGGATTCGAACCCACGACCCTCCACGATCTAGATGGATAACCACTGAGCTACTGGACACTCTATGGTGTGCAAGGGTGAAATGTGGGCTTTGACTGGAACCGCATCACGCGGTCACACAGCCAAATAATGACTGGCACACACATAACTGCATCGCGCCGTCACATTGAGGCATATCAAAGATGGCTATGTGACTGCGTGATGCAGTTCCAGTCAAAGCCCACATTTCACCCTTGCTCACCAGTAGCTCAGTGGTTAGAGCGTCCGTCTAGATCACAGAGGGTTGTGGGTTCCAATCCCATCTGGAACTTGGATTTTTTTCAAGTTTCTGTTTGGGGTTTCAGTGTAGTATCATGTTACAAAGTAAGCACACAAACAAACACACACCAGCAGCAAAACATAAAACAACACTTTCAAAATAGGAGTAGTCAATAGAGGAGTAATGTTCTTAATTCAGATTTCAACAGAGAAATACTGTCAGCATTCATTCAATACACAAATATACATGTATTTTACAGCATTATTCATTCTTTTAAAGTGGGAGTACAGTAATTTAAGACATACAGTGTAGTGTAAAGCCCTGGCCAAACTACATGTATCCAAACTATAGTCTGTGGCAAAACAAGCTACTGGTACAACTTGACGCTAAAATGTAATTTAAAACATACACTGTAGCACTTAAGTGGAAACCAAAAGCACTTAGCGTTGATGTTTATGGTACCAGAGCTGTTCAGTGTTCGGTGTGAAGTGAGAAAAAATCATGGAATGGTTAACAGAACAAGCTGAAAAGGGTATGTTCCATACCGTTTTACAGTTATCACTGCAAGATACACCCGTGTTTAGGGAGATGATTAGAATCAACAAGCCCAGATCAGTTCTCAGAAATTTTAAACGCTATTGAACTGGACATCTGCAAAGAGAGCACGAAAATAGCAACTATTGATTGGCTAGCAGGGTGAATGTGACTTGCATCAGGATAAAGCTTTGTTGGAAGAGCGGCAAAACACTGCAACATTTTTTTCATTGAGCAGAATTGTTGGGCGTAATGTTTGATCAAAAGCAACCTCTATCCAACACTTGATCTAGCAAAAATTGTTTGACAAACATCATCCAACATGGGCGGCCAAACGGTTGAACAATCTTGCAAGTAATAAATCAAAAATGAGTGCGAGTGTTTGACTGGGGTTTCCAGACACCGAGAAACAGATGAAAGCATGAGGCCGTAGGCCGAGTGCTTTTATTGTTTCGAGGTGTCTGGAGACCCCGGTCAAACACAACGCACGAGTTTTTGATATGGCTTCTAAAACTATTCACACTACTTTAGTAATTAGGGGGTATTGTTTCAGTGCTTTTATTGCCCATGAGATTATGCATTTTAAAAATAATCAAAATGTGGGAATTTTGTTGTTGTTCGTTGTAAGTCATGTTGTAGTGAAGATGGCAGAGTCTTTTGCAGCGAATACCGAAAGTCATTTTCGTTCTCGAAAAACTGGGGAAGAAGAATCAAAGTGTAACAGTTACAAAGAAAGAAGGTCAGACGGTTTTTCATTTTTGAATGCTTCTTCGTTCACGAATTGTGGTGTAAAAATTTTTCTCAACCAAAAAAAAAATGAACTGGCAGCGTAGCTGATTAATTATGATGATTAATTAAACTGAAGTATTGTTTTTGCGTTGAATTTGTTTTGTTTTGATTCATAAATCTTGATGTCCAGTGAGAAGGCAGATGAAAACCACGCGTGGTTTTGATATGTGATCCAAAGCACGTGTGGTTTTCATCTGTGTTTTCATTGGGTATCAAAACTCATGCATGTGACGAATTTAGCCATTTTTTATTGGCTATCAAAATTATGAATTATTAATGAGTTTTAGAATGTTAAATCCAACTTTGTTCAATAGTTTGACCAGGACTTAAAAGAAATCACAAGCCCATCATGCTGATGTGATCTTTTTTGTTACACTGGATCAAGGTTGCATGAGGTGGAACAAAAATTCCGAAGACGACAAAAGGTTCAATAATGGTCACATTCCTTCATCATACTACAATGTATGTTACAGAAAGTTCTTACCTTAAAAGGTTTTACTTTTATTTGCAACTTGAGCATACACTGTAAAGTAGTCTGCCATATACTGTACTGCACACGTAACTACATGTATTCAGCCTGAAGTTTAAAAAAACTGGATGTCAAGGCCAAGTATACACTGTACTGTACAGTTCAGAAACCAGAATGAAAATATGAGCTTAAATATTGAAAAATATGTGCATGTTAACACAATACAAAATGCTACATTGGCCAGGCTGAAAGATTCAAAGATTCAAATCTTGAGTGCCAGAGGATGATTACTGTCATGATCTCCCAAACAATACTGTTACATGTACATGTAGATGGTCTTAGTGTAGGTCTCTGGAAAACATGATCTAGTTTTCAAGTGTTACAAGCCATGATGGCAGGCCAGAAGACAGTCTTATAATTATTTTGTATGCTCACGCATGTCAACACTGTGTCTTAACCTTCTCATGACCAAGCATCATTGCAGTTTACAGGGATGATGCAAACATTAAGGGAGATTTTTTTTAAAGGATTGGTGTTAATGCTGCAATGGTGCATGCATATATGGTTGGGCTTAGGAGTTTTACGCTTGCTCCATGAACATGAAGCCATCTTGAATGTTATTCTTTATTACACACAACAACTAGACAATCATACAGTCTGTAGGTATGAAAAACACCCCAGCAGTAATGAAATTTCAGAAATCCAGGAGAATACACTGTAATTACAGTATGGTCTTCATTGCACATTCTCATTACAAGCCATAAACTGAAGCTTGTTGAATGACTAATTATTGTAAAACTTAAAAAGGCAAAAAGAAGTGAACATACCACCTTATGATGCAAAAAAATAACTTTAAAAATTTTAGATAGTTCCACTTGCCTTTGATCTGCTCTCATACAGTGATGGTCTCACTGACAGTTGTAATACTTGGGTGAGCTATCACTACAGTCTGTAAAAGGAGGCAAATGCCATACAATACTCAGTAGCTGTTTAGCACAACTATTGCAAAACAAAAGTAAGGCTCCAAGCATTTCAAATACAATCAAGCAGGATAGAGATTTATGTTTTAACACCCCAAATACTTGCCTGGACACAAGCACTGTACTATGGAAAAAAAACAGCCTTTGAAGGTCATTTGTACATGATACACAGTAAATAAGGCAAGCCAACTACAGTGTAATTTAATTGACATATTACTGTATACTGTGATTGGGATAAAAATATATACAACTATAAATTAGCTTTGTCTCTATTTCTTTTCTCATTGTAAAAACAGTCAGGTCACTGATATGAAATCAAGCAGACTTTATTGGACGGCAGCTGTGGCCAGAATTAATTTTGTACCACACGATTTTTTTGTCGAGTTAGGGTTAACCAAATGACATTGTAATACATGTAGTTGCATTACCACAACAGTAGGCACTTCAATGAAGATGTGAACACTCAAACTAAAAGACCCATCTTCAGCCTTGATGCATTACAGGGCTGTACACGCCATGACCAATAATTCATGAATTTCGTGTGACATGACATTCCTTAGACCTTTGAAGCCCTTGTTTTATCCCACAATTAATGGCCGCAAATATGTTTTCTGTTTATTCTTCTTCATCTTTGGGAAAGTTTTGTATATCTATTTGTAAATTTTTGCCCATTTTAAGTCAGAAGAGTCAAGTGTGGCAACATGGTAATGGCCAATTCATACAGCATTGTTTTTTATCAAATTTAAAGTACTTACACGACATGTACTGTAACAAGAAAATGAGGTTTCATGTTGGGTGCTTTTTACCTTGAAGTTTCTACCAATTCACTGAGGGCCAACTTACTGCAATTTGGAAACTGATTTGATGATGAGTAAATTGTGTATATGTCTGGATAACTGTTTTCCTCATGTTTGATGTTTTTAGTTCAAGGTCAGTTTGCTTAATGGACTACATGTATGTGGCTTGGCTCCACTCTTCAGTGTCAATTCAATCTGACTTGTCATTGTGTCTCTTTATGAACTGCAATTTTCATGCCCCACTGGGCATTCTACAATTGTCTAAACTGAGTGATAATTTCTTTCTTGATGAGATCTCTGTGATGGTCTACACTGCTGTGTTGCTTTGTTTTGCTCCTACAGCTGTATGCTTTAGTATAGAGCTAAATGTTTCCTTCCTTTAACAGCGCAATTTCAAAACAAAAACAGATGCCAACATTGGATCAAGGGAGAAAAATATGCCTTTAAATTGGAAAGCTAATTTCAAAAGATGTCCACACAGTTCCATACATAATTAAATACAATCATTGTATTACTGTTGTGCTAACCCTGCTCCCGAAACAGAGTTTGGGTCTTACATTATTTTGTAAGTGTATACGTAATTAGTGGATGGGACTTTGTGGAGTCTTGTCATCTAATTTAGAGACACTTGGAAAGCAAAATTTATAATTGAGTTTAAGTACAAGTACATTAATTTATGATCACACCAAAAGCTCACTTTGCCACCAACTACAGGTAAATCAATGGATCTAATCAAGTGTAAGCCAGTTGAGCACCTAGTTTGCCGCAATCTTAGCTACGATTCCTTACCTGCACATGCAGTAAGCTTAACCCTTGCTTGTATTAAGAACAAACACGGTAATGAATTAGCAAGATAGCATAATTTTATACAGCTGCACGTACTACTGTAGTTATGCAATGCTTTCGAGTGGTACATATATACCGTGGAAATACCACTAGTCACTTGCATTTTCGTCGTATAGCAAGCTATTTGAGATACATACACCCAGCCAGTACTATATATTGGAAATATTACAGTCTAAAATGGCCAATATGCTTACCTTTGAAATCTACAGCAGACCAAGGCAACCATCACTGAACATGGAGACCAAAAACTTGAACCAACAGCACTCGATTACCGTGGAAGAAGCTTGCCAACCGGTCGCATATACGTTGTAAAACTATTAAATTCCATTATTCTAAGATCTTGAGGTAAAAAGCCATTCGAAGTGGGAGAAATTCCTCCCAAACTGTCTTCCACGAGTCGAAGTTTGAGTTGAAACGGGCGCCAAAACTACGAATTGCCTACCGGGAATGAGCTCGTTTGCGCATGCCCAAGTCTAACCCAACTCCCTCGAGCTCCCTCTCGGTCAGAAGATAATAAAGAACAATAGTACGCAATTTCAAATCATCTACATACCTCCAGTGAAGGGCTAAGCCTTTCAAACGACTCTTTGGCACTTTACTACCTTTTAGTTTTAAACACTTTGCCTCTCGGCCAAACGGCCAATGCTTATGGCGCCCGAAAGGGAAATGAGCCCAGCCGCTCGGGAAGCACAAACTTGGCGAGGAAATAGTTTTGAGGCCGTCCTTCTTTGCCGCGCGCACTGCTTGCCATTTAAAAACAAACGCTGTTGAAATCCAAGACGAAAGCCGCACACTACCCTTTTGGAGTTATAATAACTCCAACAGTAGTGACTCAGTTAACTTAACTCCGCATCATGGGGGCTATGTCCTGCTTGTGTCAATTTACAGAGATTTTAAAATGCTATACTTGTACCGATTTACAGAGATTTTAGAGGATAAAATAACCATAGAAAATCTTTGTAAATGTCAAATTTACAAACATTCTTCAGAGATTTTGTTAAGTCTGTAAATTTTTCAGTTTTCCTTCTTATTTCAGCAGTTAAATTTCATAATCATTTCATAAACATTCTAAAAAGGAATACCACAAAAAGTGTATAAAATATCTATAAAAATGATTTTACAGATATTTTGTATGCCATATGTAAAAGTAGGTCAGATTTGAACTCTCATAAAAAGTCTGTAAATTTAAGATTCACAGACATTTCATTAACTCTGTAAATGGTCCAGATTTTCCAGTGTATTTCCATCTTTATTTGGTAATTTAATATTTATGTTTTCTGATTTCTTGTTAGGGGATTTAACAATCATGTAATTAGTTTTCTTAATATTTATAGATAGCTTGTTTAGATCGCACCATTCTTTAATTTTAGCCAGCTCTTCGTAAATTAGTTTTTCAAGATCGCGAATAGAAGGTGATGAGGCAAAAACATAAGTGTCATCAAGATGGTTCGTCGAAGACTAAGGGACGCACTGTAACACTACACTACACTACACTACACCACACCACACCACACTACACTACACTACACTCCACTTTTGGGAGGGAGCAGGGTTGGTGCAGTGGTGAGAGCCCACGCCTTCCACCAATGTGTGGGCTGAGTTTGTTGGTTCTCTGCTCTGCTCCGACAGGTTTTTTTTCCGGGTACTCCGGTTTTTCCCTTTCCCCCAAAACCAACATTTGATTTGATTTGATTTATTTAGAGTTGATTTGATTTAGCCTCCACAATTAGTAGAGCATCAGTGCTCGGCTAGATAGATTTGAGACTTCAAAAATGTGATCATCATCATCAGCATCATCATCATCATTATCGATTTATAACAGCGTTCTCTGTAAGCTGAAAGTCTGTGTGGGCATCTGGCCGCCTCCCGAGACCTGAGGTGTCCAGACTGTTGGAAAACCCTTCACCATTTCAAGTATTTCACTTTTAACATCAGCCACGCAGTCCAGTTAAGTCAGGTATCCAACATTTTTCTGAGTATTCTTGCAGAGCCTAGCAGGCACGCTTTCTGTAGCAGATCGAATCCACTTGTCATTTTTAAAGCCTCAAGACCTTTAACAAGTCCCGTAGGCACAGTCCCCAAAGCAATGACGATCGGAATGATCTTCACTTCGTGACAGCTAGTTCCACACATGCCCAATTTCTCTTGCTCCTTGTTCTTGACCCTAGTGTCGAAGGGACAGGCTACGCCTATTATAAAACATGATCTTGACTGCTTATCGAGAACAACAATGTCTGGTTTGTTGTGGTCGATTCAATGGTCTGTCTGGATCTTAAAATCCCACAGCAACTTGACCGCTTCTGATTCAAGCACAGGCTGAGGCTTGTGATCATACCATTTTGCACCCCTTTCAAATCTAAATCGTTCACAGAGCTTCCAGTGTTTCACAGCTGCCACTTTGTCGTGCCTTCATAGACGGTAATGTTTTTGGGCCAGCATCTTACACTCTGCTACTATGTGACTCACAGTCTCCTCTCTGTCAATGCTTACTTTCATACTGTTCGTTCTCAGGGCTTGGTCTTGGGCAGCAGTTATCAAACCTTCTGTGTCTTTCTTTAACTGACCTCTACGTAGCCAACTCCATGTGCGATGTTCTTTGACATCTGTCATAGCCTTGAAAAACTGACCATGGAAGGGCTTCTCTTGTAGCTTTCTTTTTTCTTTCTGCTCGCACCGCATCCAAACCCTTAAAAGCCTCACTTCTCTTCAACACATTCTCTTGCGCCACTCCTTCCATCAACTTTTTTTTGCTACTGTCGACATATTGACTGAGGCTTTCAATTTCCGAATGCACTGAGACTTCTACGCTTATCAGCCCTCTTCCTCCCTCCTTCCTAGACATATAAAGCCTATCAATTTCTGCTTGTGAGTGAAAAAATCGATAGATTGTAAGGAGCTTCCGTGTCTTTCTATCTACCTCCTCGAGTTCGTTCTTGGTCCAACTGATAATTCCCGTACCATATCTCACAATCGAGACTGCCCTTGAATTGATAGCTGCTATTGTGTTTCCTCCATTTAGCTTTGACTTCAGGATCTTTCTGACTCTGGTAATATTGTTTCTGTACAATCTCTTTCATCAGTGTTTTATGTCATCTGCTTCTATTATCCCGAGATATTTATAGCCATCGCTGGTTTCATCAATTGATCTTATCTTTCCTATCACTGGTAATTCAATGCCCTCGGTTCGAATAAGCTTTCCCTTTTCACAATCAGGGATGCGCATTTGTTGATGCCGAACTCCATGCACATGTCCGTGGCGATGACTCTGACCGATTGCACTAGGCTGTCTATCTGATTCTCGTTTTTCCCGTACAACTTTAAGTCATATCGATACTATACTATACTATACCATAACATACCATACCATACCATACCATACTATATTCAGACGATATCTTAACCTATTACATTGTATACAAACGAAACGAAAGCGAAAACGAAACTATAATCCTAGCGAAAAAATCCCTAATGCTAAACTCGTATAAACTTGATCGAATCTGACGAACGATGGGAAAAACGACTGACTTGAATAATTATTGTCCGCTTTTATAGCAAACGACACTAAACACTTGATTGCTTATGTTCAATGTTCCCAGTAGGGGCGACACCAATGCGATACAAAAACAAGTCCTACTAATTAATAGCTTATACTTAATTGTTTCTCGTAAACATACTAGACTAGACTAGACTAGACTAGACTAGACTAGACTAGACTATCTAATGAACTTTGATGTTCTGCTGGCAGTTTTGGTCTGTTGTAGCATTGTGTTGTGCTATGGCATGTTTTTCTGGTTGTTTTGTACAGTGCAGCGTTGTTGTTGTTCTATTGTGCTGTAAGATAACCTACTCAGGTTGGAAAACGTTCGGTTACCAACAACAGCATTTTAACTGATTCAGAAGGAGTCACCTGAAATATTTGATTGTGTTTCTAGGCTCAACTCATTATTTGATATGGTTTGCTGGCTAGTGCATTACTCCGATTCCGTCTTTCTTTGTGAGCAAGGGAATCGCAAAACAAAAATAACGACTACATAGGTCTTAGCCACTGAGCCGTTTCAAAAGTCAAGAGTTCTCAAGGAGAAAGTACGTATATTAAATCGTTTTACAACTAAGCGAAAGAACAAACAATAACCTGGAAGAGTACTTTGTTAAGGTCAGAGCAATGTGTGATAGACAACGTTAAGAACTGCAGTGACTGACTCAAGGCGCAAACTCGCGTACACTTATACAATGACTTAAACTCACCTTTATTTCTCCCAAATAAAGTTTAAAAGGTCCTGTAGAGTCTGTGCCTAAAATTGACAACATGCAAACTGTCAGAGCAGTATTTTGCTTTAATCACAGTTATTAATCACAACGACACCACACGGCATTTCACAATTGCCGACATAAATGAAGAAAACAAAAAAACTACAGTATAATTTGCAGTGGTGTAAAATAGTGTTTCATTTAAACCTAGGGCGCATTTTTGGGAGTATTTCGGAATACCTCGGAATTCACAGTAATCGTGTTTTCTTTTCGTTTTGATTTTGATTTTTCTGTTTTTTTTTTTTTTTTGGGAGGGAAGGTTGGGGGTTGGGTGGATCCTATTCCGTTCATTCTGCTCCCGATTGTAGAATGAAGGCAATGAACAGAATATGCTTTACTCGGAATACTCAGAATATGCATTTCTTTGATAAACATTTTGGCGGGAAATCGTGCGCGGCCCCCGCCCAAGCTCGTGATATAGCACCTGGAAGTCAGGATCAAGTGTTCGGTCCATTGTATTGTGCGAACTGTTCTCATTTAGAATATGCATTCATTTTTTCTCTTTGGAAAACCTTATTCGCCTTGTTTCTGAACCGGAAAAGGAATAAGCGGAATAGTCACAAAAATGCGCCCTTAGAACAACTGTGGCATAACTGTAGACAACTGATCCAACTAAATCACAACAAATTCTTGCAGAGCTGTGGTATGATTGCAGCATAAAGTATGTTAGGACTGTGGCAGAGTGGTTGCACGAGTCGTGCGCTGTTGTCGTAGCGGTGGCTCAATAGCGTGGAGTGTGCTACATTTTCGGCACACCAGTGTTAATCCTGTGGCGCGATTGCGGAAAGACGCGACAGTGCGACAGCAGTACGACCCCGATATCGAAGCAAACGAAATCAGAGAGATATGGGTAGGACTAGCCTCCTACGCAGACGTCTTTTGGCTCGTCACGCAATCTTTCCTCCCCAGAACGTCTGCTGAAACGAGCGGGATTTTACGTAGACCAATCAGAGCGCACTTCCCAATCCTGGAAGTGTACTTTGGACTTGAACATTTTCTCGCGCGTGAGATTTCAAAACAACAGGCGGATATCATGATCAACGAGTATGATTGTTTGGCTTATGGCTCGATTGTTTCAACGAGTATGATTGTCGATCAGAGAGAGGCAATGGTGTATTTTGTAGATAAAAAGATGGATGTCTTCTTAAATTTACCGACCGAGTTCGGAAAATCACTAATTTATCAGTCTTCGACGTGACACATAAATACATTATTTTTCCTCATCAGTTATGCTGAACCTCCGTGGTCAAGAGGTCATTTTTGCTGCCTCTCATGCAGATAACCCTGGTTCGACTCCTACTAGTGACACCTATATTTTTTGTCTATGGGTATACACTGCAAAGAATAGACCCCAACACAAGCGCAATGCGTCCGATTTAAGAACGACAGACTTCTCTCTATTCCTTTTTTAGTGGTAAATTAGGGATACAATACTGTTTTTTTGCAATCCCGAGTTTAGGCTAATTGTAGCCTCTAGTTCTGGTTTGTACTCAGTACAAACTTTTGATTTTTTTAATTGTAAACTTGTAAATACGTAACATGTACGTGAATAGTGTGGGATGGCTTGAATGTAAGGCAAAGAATATCAAATATATTACAAAAGAAATAAAAAAAATATCATTATTTTTTACTTAATTCTGGACAACGCGACGCTCCTATTAATCACAGTTAGTGTATGGCGGTCCTTTGCTTATCACTTTTACTTTAGTGTATGTGACCATGCTTACCAGGAGAAACAGAACACACCAATCTGATTTCTTGCACTGTATGGCCAACTAAGTCTTTTTCCGCAATCAAATAATGTCTGAAGAAGCAAGTAAGAAATTAAAAGTCACAGTGGAGCTATGAGCACGCCGCTTTCTTTTTGTATTTCTCACAAACAACATTCGAGTGCTCAGTTCTCTCTTGTAAATGAAACCGCTGAGGCTGCACCGATTTCTGATTAAATGCGCAGGGTTCCCACCTAATACCGGGTCACTAAGCTCTTGTGTTATCCCCTGCCCCGCCCCCAAGAATGCTGGGAGTGCCGGACTAAGTGGGGAGAGGGGGAAGGGCGTATGTGGTTTATATTAAACTTAGATTAATTTTTGGTTTATAATGAGACTACAACCACTTTAAGCTCCCTGATAAACGCTTTCTACTCACCGCGTACACCACGTTGCAGCACCCCCATCCATCAGTCCATGAGCCTGCTGTACTACAGTATGGGAATTACCGGTCAGGGATTCAAACATTTTGCAGCGATCTCCATCAATCGGAGAAGCGAATGCTGATGATGTTAGCGTCCGTGACTTGGGAATTCCATAACGACGAATCAGCATGTCATTCAAGTTTGCATCCTCAGTGTCACTCGAGCCTATGAAGTTAATTGGCAAATGACGAATATGAAAGACGAAGAGAAAAGCTAAATTTGCTATCCTCAGAATGAAGACGACTTTATGTCAGATGTAACATTTTTGTATAAATTAAGCCTTAAATGGATACATAAATATGGACTTATCCGTCCTACTGTAGAATTCTACTCGGACTCTGACAAATATCCTTTAAAAAAGAACTATGCCAGAACACATTCACATTTAATTATTCTTTTTAATAGGATTGTTTACATGTGGAACTCATATTATCTTACCCGTATCTGTTTGTCAAGCAGCAACTGTTTCTAGTTTTAAGACAGGAATAGTGACAGTCTCTTAAAATCTTCATTGTCTTTCTTTCTTTAAAGTGCCCATGAATCGAAAATTAACTACCATTTTTTTTTTACGTTTTTAGATAGCTTATAATCGCCATATTTCATTTTCAGTCGTTTCCCTCCTTTTTGTGGCAAGGATTCACCATTTGTAGGGGTTCAAAAATTCCCGCCATGGCATGAAATTTGAGACATTTTGCGCACGGCCAAAAGGTGTCTGTGACGTCATTCGTGTGTAATGTTCAAGTGTGAAACATATCTGAGAAGGCGAAAAAGCTTAAATTTGGAAAGTTTTGCGCAGCTGGCGGCCCCGGTAGTCAATCTTGGTAGTTTTCCGATATATTTGTTCCACGGAACTCACAAAAACAGAGTGACGCACTCGACTGAGAACACACGAATGACGTCATGACTATTCACCAGACCCCAGATCTTTGTCTAGAATTTTAGCGAGAAAGGCCCAACTTTCGCTGCATTTTAAAATAAGTTCTTGCTTGTTTTAGTAAATTATTTTCCCCTCAAAATGTTTCTTAAGACACCAATTTTCATATTAGAGAAAAAAACTGGGTTTGAAATTTCGATTCATGTGCACTTTAAAGTCTTTCATACACGGTTCAATATCTGATTTTCATATATTCACATTCATTTGATCAACATTCACGAGTTCCTTACAAGCCAATAAAATGACCAGCTCCCAGCTGGCTAGTTAGCTCAGTTAGTACAGCCCCGCACCTGTATAGCAGAGGTAATGGGTTCTACTCCACTCCCGAGCATGCCTGGAATTTTTTTCATTTTTTTTTCTATGCTACCGCAAAAGCAGCGTTCAAAAATGCAACGATTTCTCGCATCTTCATTCTGGCAGCTGAAGTACAACATGCATGTATAATTTTCATGACTTGCTTTCCCCGCTAAAATTCATCATTAGTGTACGTTCCTCTTCGTTTTCCGGAAAGTGTTTGCACATGGGTAGAGGTTCTGAGGTTTTTTCACCTAGCAACAGCAAAACCACTGTGACAGTGGCCCTTTACAATGACACTCAGAAAACCATGAACACTAGAAATAATTCTTGAAAGTCTATTGTGTTGCAAAACAAAGTGAAGCAAAGTTGGAAATGAAAATTTTTAACCCCCCTTCATTTTTTTGTGTGCAGGTAGGATGCCTGGGGGATGAACGAAAATGGCCATATAAGGGTCACCTGATGTATCATTTTCATGGTAACCACAATTGATCATACCCGCCTCCAACCCTTGTATTGAGCAAAAATTTCACTCTGAAATGGCCGACAAATATGCGTCTGTTTCTAGAGGGAATGTGAGCCAATTCAAATGACATTCCACCAGGAGGTAGGGATATTCCTCTACTTAACTTTCAAACAAATGCTGTTATAGTATTTTGACTAGAAAATAGTGGCTTGCCTGTCGGCCATCTTGGCAAACACCAAAAACAAGCCACTAGAAAATAGTGGCTTAACTATGTTGCCTGTTGGCCATTTTGACAAACATCAAAAACAAGCCACTAGAAAATAGTGGCTTAACTATGTTGCCTGTCGGCCATTTTGACATACATCAAAAACAAGCTCGACCAATCCCGAAATTTCTCCAAAAGTACTCTCTTTACAGACATCAAATTCGCAGCAGAGCTTAAATGGATATTAGAGTTTCTAAAGATCAGAAAATCTATTTGGGGAAAATTATATTTTGGCCATGGGCGATTAACGCATTTGGTGCAAATTTGAATAAATTCCAAATTTGGCTATTTTCAGAGTGCATTGGTTTGCTCTAAAAATGATTAGGGTGGGCGTCTAAGAGCGCATGTCTGTAAATATCGACCAGAGGTAGGAATTATAAAAATTTTGAAAAATCCGAAAAAAAATTCTGTGGACTACCCTAGGTATTCTATTAATGAAAATATAAATTTCACTTTCATCGGATGAATAGTTTGGTCATATGGATGGTGTCAAGTTCAGACGCTTTATAACCTCTCCCAGATCGCTTTTTCGAGGCCCTTAAGACCGGGCTACGGAAAGAGCTCGATTTGAATCCAGTTGAAATATCATTCAAACCAGAAAGCTTCTTATCATATTAAAGAGTCGTGAATTGATTGCGACTAGAATATTTAACGGTTTTTTTCATATTTACAAAATTTTGAGGATTTCACGTGAGCACAATTTTGTCGAAATTCAAGGCCAAAAATCACACCTGGTACCTAATTTCAAACGACAAAAAACATTCCATATTAAAAAGAAATCCCTAAGCTTTCAAAATGTGGTTTTGAAACTTTGGGCAACACATGAAATGAATTTTTGGGAACGGGAAATTCACGGAGCACTTAATGCACATGTCATCGGCTTCCCTGTGAGGTCGACCCCCGGGCCTACCAGGGAGATATGTGGGGGAATACAAGGAGATGGATGGGATTCTTTGCCCGAGGGTAGGGGAAAATCTTGACATTGTTTTACTATCAAAGATTAGGGGATGGGGGAATTCACAAGTTTGAAAAGGATGTCACGGGGATTTTCAGGTGAGAGTCACCTCACCCAGGGGACTTTGTCTTGAGAGATTCCCCGACCCCTCGGGGAAATTCCTCCAGTTTGCTTGACTTATTTTACAATCCCCCTGGTTGGCCCGGGGGTCGACCCCACGGGGAAGCCGATGACATGTGCATAAGTGAAATATGACCATTCTGACTTGACAGTTTTGAGGTTCGGCGCGACACAAATCAATACTCAAACAAATATTTCAGCCAAAATAAGTGTCATTTAGGCAATATCAAGTCTTACAGTTATACATACATGCTTCACAGACATTGAATACAAAATTTACAACAATTTTCAGCCGAAAAGAACTCATATCCCAGCTTTTAGGTACTAAACTTGCCTCGCTAAATAAGTGTGAACATGAACTGGGTCATGTTCTTATCACTCAAAGCCAATAGTTCAAAATCTACACCAAATATCTATCCTGCGCAGTATATAATCAGGTGCACGATTTGTTTGTTTGTACCTTTTGTCCTTGTTCGTCCTCATTTCCGCAAATACTACAGCGAAATCCCCGCACGCTCGATCAATGTGTCACGAGTTTTGTGAAGGTGCTGTTGCGTGATTCGAGATCGTGTTGCATAACATAAACAAACGGAGATCGAACTCAGGACCCGGGACACAGGCACTTTGTCTACATTCTAGATTAAAAAAAAAACAGATGGAAAACACAATAGAACACTGATAACCTGAACTCAGCAGACTTCCGCTGCTCACTTGTCTAATGTCTTTTTTCTTGCAGTACAGTAGTCTTTATAGATCGTTTCCACCGTCACGCAAAAACCCCGGCGTACAAGCATAAATTCCGAAACCGTTCCAAGAAAGAAGCCAAGAAAATGAGATGCGACAAAAGACTAGAAAATGAGCAATTTCACAAGCCTCAGATCTGTGTGGCACACCGTTTCTGAGTTATCTGCCTAAAGTTGTAATTTTCACGCAACTTTATAGAGCTTCCTATGCAGACGCCAATAAAACACCGAAGTAAGTACATGTACAAGTAAGGTCCTAAAATCAACCGGCCAATACAGTATACATTAACTTATGCGATAAAGGGGATTTCTTTTTGCTTCTGAGCTACTATACATATACATATTCGAACAATTGATATTTTAACTGTTGAAAATTATAAGGAAAAACTATTTTTTCACCCATACAGCTGACCTATCTTGGCCACGCACTATGAAAATTTCTGTTTTATAAAAACTAAAGACGCTAAGGGACTGGAAACTAAGGGACTAGAAAATAGTTATTTGTTAGTTATCTTCAACCTGATGTAAATAAAAGTTCAGAAAGCCTTGCTATTTGATGACGTCACGGTAGAAAAGTAGGCCACGCCCTGACTCGTAGCGCCAATTGGAACACAGATGGCCCAAGCTCACGATAAGAGACATACGCCACGAACGTGACTCTGTACGGGTCCACAAATGATCCCAGGACCGCAAATGATCCCGGACCGCAAATGATCCCGGACCGCAAATGATCCCCAAAATGGACCGCAAATGATTCCGGACCGCAAATGATCCCCACATTGGACCGCAAATGATCCCGAGCAAAAAATAAGGAATGGCATGGATTGATATAAAAATGACACACAAAAAATCACGTTTTTCATTTTATGAGAATTATTCCATAGTTCCTTTTTTTTTTTTTTTTTTTTTCGTTTTTAGTGGAAAATCTGTGATCTTGCGTGACGTTCTGTCTGTTTGTTGATTTCAGGACGCCGGCAGCATAGTACTGTAATTGATTTTGCAAAGACACTGACCCACTGTCCACTGATCGTGGACTGCGAGTTTCGCTTCATGTCTTCTGTTTATTGTGTTGTACATCCCAGGACGTTCGAGAACATGCTTAATCAGATTTCATTTCTGTGGGGTATATGATCAACGCTTCGGTGCACGTGCCCGATTTCAGTGAAAATCGAGCATGTATAAATTAGCCTGGAAACAGGTTCCGCAGTGGGATTTTTAAGGAGCGAAAAGAAGGATCTATATATGTAAATACCTTCGAAGCCATGAAAGCCGTAGAACAATATACTAAAGGAACCATGCAAACACAGTTTGCCACTCAGCTTTCGACACACATCTCTGTTGAAAGAAAAACTTTTTTTGCCCCAAGTCGGAATCGAACCGACGTTCCCCAGTTACTAGTCGGGCGTGATAATCACTACACTACCGGAACAACCACGCTGGCAACGCGGCCACTTTAGAAAGTGAGTAGTATCGCACGTCGGCCATTCCTCGGAACATTTTTCTTTCGAGACTTTTGTGTGTTTCCTGGCTTCTAAATTCCCTGGACGGGAATTAGAAATATATATATGTAAATACCTTCGAAGCCATGAAAGCCGTAGAACAATATACTAAAGGAACCATGCAAACACAGTTTGCCACTCAGCTTTCGACACACATCTCTGTTGAAAGAAAAACTTTTTTTGCCCCGAGTCGGAATCGAACCGACGTTCCCCAGTTACTAGTCGGGCGTGATAACCACTACACTACCGGAGCAACCACGCTGGCAACGCGGCCACTTTAGAAAGTGAGTAGTATCGCACGTCGGCCATTCCTCGGAACATTTTTCTTTCGAGACTTTTGTGTGTTTCCTGGCTTCTAAATTCCCTGGACGGGAATTAGAAATATATATATGTAAATACCTTCGAAGCCATGAAAGCCGTAGAACAATATACTAAAGGAACCATGCAAACACAGTTTGCCACTCAGCTTTCGACACACATCTCTGTTGAAAGAAAAACTTTTTTTGCCCCGAGTCGGAATCGAACCGACGTTCCCCAGTTACTAGTCGGGCGTGATAACCACTACACTACCGGAGCAACCACGCTGGCAACGCGGCCACTTTAGAAAGTGAGTAGTATCGCACGTCGGCCATTCCTCGGAACATTTTTCTTTCGAGACTTTTGTGTGTTTCCTGGCTTCTAAATTCCCTGGACGGGAAATTAGAAATATATATATGTAAATACCTTCGAAGCCATGAAAGCCGTAGAACAATATACTAAAGGAACCATGCAAACACAGTTTGCCACTCAGCTTTCGACACACATCTCTGTTGAAAGAAAAAGCTGAGTGGGATCATTTGCGGTCCGGGATCATTTGTGGTCCTGGGATCATTTGCGGACCCGTACAACTCCACCGTATCGACGTATAAGGTGGTGTTGTGTTACAACGGTTTGAATTTGAATTACAAAGGTCTGTATGGAAAGACTATGGATTTGTTTTCAATAGTAGAAATTATTGTTGTTTGAAAATAAAGTTGACTTACTTTGTTGCCTTGTTGTATCCTTTGTCATTTGCCAGCTTCTCAGGCCGATTTAAAGCCATTTCGGCGAGTTAGCGATTATCGGAGTTTCCACTGCTAAGAGAAGCGCAAGGCAGAACATGCCCGCCGCTCGAAGCCAAATAAAATCCACTAAATTTTGCCCTGCTGTCCCAGTTCCTCCATAGAATCAAAGAAGAGATGTTAAGCTTTCCTCTCAGTGAAATCCCGGGTCGATTGCAACCCCATCGCCTTCGCTACAAAGCTTTTCTTTCCAGTCAGCTGCGCTGCTGAATTTTCGCAAAGTGCTCGGCCAGAACGCCATGGACACACTGAACTTTGGAACAGCACGCTGGGTAACAAAAGTGAACCTGGCGGGGGTAGACAGCGATCAGTTGGCGACTAGCAAACCAATTTGCAACTGGTCGCTGTCTACCCTACAGCGTATATCTTCATCTCAGTTCGCTGTGGGGACTGGCTATTAATTATTCCGGAGGAAGAGTGCAAAAAATAAAAGTAAAATAAAAATTTCTCGGGGAATGCGCATGGGTATTCCTCATCTTGGCCAATCAGCAAGCACTTTATAATTCCTGATTGTTCTAGCACTTGATAAAACACCAAAAAGATCAGACCGAGAGCAAGGAAATTGCATGTAGAGTGTTATACATTAGCTCTAGCTTGCAAAAAAGCGTTATACGCTTTTGATTCCCGTTGATTAATAAATCAAGTTATGAGGCAATAGGTAAAGCTATTTATTTTTACCTGCCTTGCAACTCCGGTGCGCGCGTGCACAACACCATAGTACAGCTTATTAAACACGAGAGTAAAAAGAAGGTGTGTATCAACCGCACCTACCCTCGCTAATATGAGCTCTTCTTCCGTCTTCAAAACAAAGTTAGCAATACTGACTTGCAGAATGTCTGTGAAGTGGCGCTCAATTGACCGGTTGCAGTCTCTAATAAGCACGTACTCTGTGCGCCCGGGTATTTGGTACTTGAACCACACTTTCTCCCAACCAACGCTCCATATTCGCACGCTGTATCGTCCACATTAGCGAGCAGATGTGTTCTAGCTGGCAATGAAGCTTTCTTATTTTCAATGCTAGAGAAAACTATATACCACGAAACCACGCTACCAAAATGGAAGCCGCAAGAACAAGATTGGACTGTACTGGGACGTTGTTATATATTTTGTGCACACGCTTTATGTAATGAGGTGTTGAAAAAGTATTGCACAACGCATTACGTTATCTCCTCATCTGATTGACAATCAGGACAAATAAAAAAAGTGCTTAACTAAAACAAACAAAAAGAACAAATTATTAACATTGCACCAGTGGATTGTATGACACGTCCGAGGATCAGGAATCTGGTACAACGGCAACGCATGAAAATTTGAGCTTCAGCTCATTCCATTGGCGCAACTATAACATGTAAAATTTTTTTCACAACCCGGAAATAAAACTTAAGTAGCCGGATCTCCTTGCGTGTCAATTTACGGAAAAGCACAATCTCAGCTCACGCAACAGCTGTTCCACGAGACGCGTGACACGTCGAGCGTGCGAGGATATTGCTGTAGTTTTTGGATCTTTTTGCAGAAATGAAGACGAACAAGGACAAAAGGTACAAACAAACATAACTTGCACCTGATTATATACTAACAGGATAGATATTTGGTGTAGATTTTGAACTATTGGCTTTGAGTGATAAGAACATGACCCAATGTATGTTCCCCGGGGATGTTCACATTTATTTGGCGAGGCAAGTTTAGTACCTAAAAGCTGGGATATGCCGGAGTTCTTTTCTGCTGAAAATTGGTGTAAATTTTGTATTCAATGTCTATGAAGCATGTATGTATAACTGTAACACTTGAGATTGCCTAAATTACACTTATTTTGGCTGAAATTAAATATTTGTTTGAGTATTGATTTGTGTCGCGCCGAACCTGTCAAGGTCTTACTGTGCTCCATGAATTTCGCGTTCCCAAAAATTCATTTCAGATGTCGCCCAAAGTTTCAAAACCATATTTTGAAAGCTTTGAGATTGCTTGTTAATGTAGAATGGTTTTTGTTGTTTGAAATTAAGTACCGGGTGTGATTTTTGGCCCTCGAATTTCGACAAAATTTTTCTCCCGTGAAATCCTCAAAATTTTGTAAATATTTAAAAATCTGTAAAATATTCTAGTCG
Organism: Pachyseris speciosa; assembly: GCA_016490735.1. Lineage (NCBI taxonomy): Eukaryota > Metazoa > Cnidaria > Anthozoa > Scleractinia > Pachyseridae > Pachyseris > Pachyseris speciosa. The sequence continues at coordinate 370,429 of JAEMWC010000567.1, read as the reverse complement.
CAATCAATTCAAGGCACGACTACTCAAAATGCGTTTTCTAACCTTTTTCATATGATAAGAAGCTTTCTGGCTTGAATGATATTTTAATTGGATTCAAATCCAGCTCTTTCCGTAGCCCGGTCTAAGCGATCTGGCAGAGGGAACGCCCGAACTTGACACTCTCCATATCACCAACATATTTGTCCGAAGAAACTAAAATTTATATTTTCATTAATAGAATACCTAGGGTAGTCCACAGACTTTTTTTTCGGATTTTTTGAAATTTTTATAACTCCTACCTCTGGTAGATATTTACAGACATCGCTCTTAAGCTCTAAACATATTTTCTATCATCTTGTCAGTAGGCTAAATTTGATGTATGATGCTTTAGATCATTTGGTAATTTATGCAGCATACCATTATCGCGTCCATTTCTCTTTTCGCTCGTCTCTCTCGACCAAATCTACTGCAGGCTCGAAAAGTAAAACCAATATTAACTCCCCAGTTTCTCCCATTGAACATAGACTCAGTAGGGATGTTTCAGTTGTTTTAAACCACGGATGATGGTGGATTCCACCTTGTCACCCACAGAGGGATCACATGAGATAGCATTGCACCTGCGTGAACTCAGTGCGTTGTTGCCTTCGTGGTGAACGGCTTGTCTTTTCTGTCCTGCAAAAACTTGGTTTTTTGCCACACAATGCCGCCTGATTCGCCTACTAAAACATCGAAAGAAATTCATGTAGACTGCACCCAATACCAGGAGAGAGACCTTCCAAGTCTTCGAGAAGCGGCAATGACAAAGACGGGAGAAAGGTCATAATTGACTCCCGTCAAAACGATGAAGACATGGCAAGCGCTGAAATCAGTGCTTTGCAAAAATCTATGGAAAAAGGTTTTTCCCGGATGGCCGAGTCGTTGACCACGGCCCTAACACAAACCCTTGAGAAGTATGTGTGTGAGGAGGTCACCGAGGGTGACTGTAACGACAATAAATTGTCAAATCCCTCACAAGACAAACCCAGCCAGAAGGCGGGAGAATCATCTTCATCGAGCGAGTAGATGGATGTTGATGCCTCGGTCATTGGAGACTTCCTTAAAACTGTTCAAAATGACCTGAAGTCGGAGGAAACGAGACCTCCCATTCATGAAGAGCTCGCTAAAATTGTGACGCGACTCGTGCGAGACGGCATGTTAGAAGAACGGCTGCAAGACAAGATAAACAAATATCCGCAGCCGGAAAACTGTGAAGGCTTGACAAAAGTTCGAGTTAACCAACTGATTTGGGATAACCTCAGTCCCACCATCAGGTCGCAAGACTTGAAATTCCAAAAAGTGCAAACGTCTGATCATTAAGGGCATGACAACTCTTGCTCGCGTCACTGACACCATCTTGAAACAAGTAAATGAGATAAATGGCGGGAAATTGGTCGCTCAAGAGGCAATAGACAGCCTTTCTCTTTTGGCACATGCAAATACCGAGCTTAATGATAGAAGGAAAGAGCTCATAAAACGAGACCTGCACACGGATTACAAACACCTTTGCTCAGCGTCTACAACAGTGACAGCTGAACTCTTCGGAGACGACTTGTCGAAGCAAATTAAGGATATCTCCGAAGTAAACCGTGTTGGCCGGAAAGTAACTACTTCCACCGTTACTCATAAAGGCCCGACCCACTCTAACGTTGGATACAAAAGCCAATCGTCTGGTGGCAGAAGGAGATTTTTTCGAGCAAGAGGAAGTCGGGAGCATTTTTTAGGCTGGCGACCGAGCGCAAGTCGCGGTCCTGCCACACCGAATTCAGACAAGTATCCCAAGTCGAAGGGTCAAAGCAAGTAAACAAAATTTCTGAGGACTTACCTGAGGTAAGTAAAAAATTGTGTTTTGTAAAACCAGGACACACGGCAGGTAGATTGAAATTATATCTCTCTGAATGGAGATAATTCACTTCCGATCCGCAGATTCTAAAAACCCTCAAGGGTTTTAATGTTGATTTTGTTGACTACCCTCCTGTCCAAATGATTCCCCCAAAGGAAATCGCTTTTAATTCGGAAGAATCACAGATTATCAGTTCAGAACTAGACAAACTTCTGACAAAGGGATCCTTGTGCAATCACAGCACTGTCATGGAGAATTTCTCTCTACTATATTTCTTCTTAAAAAGAAGACTGGAGGGTATAGGCTCGTTCTCACTTTGAAGAACTTAAATCAATATAATAGCAACCATCATTTTAAAATGGTAAGCTTAACTTCAGCCTATTGTTCAGTTCCAATCACTGAGAAATGCCAAAAATATTTGAAGTTCTCCTGGCAGGGGGAATTATTTCAGTTTACTTGCCTTTCTAATGGTCTTGCTTCTGCGCCCCGACTTTTCACTAAATTGCTTAAGCCTGTCTACTCCACCTTAAGGCAAATGGGCCACACAAATGTGGGCTACACATTGATGATTCATACTTACAAGGGCCCTCATTTGATGACTGCAGTAATAATGTTCAGGACACTGTCCACCTTTTCATCAAAGTGGGTTTTCTTTTAAATCAAGAAAAATCAATTCTCGTACCGAGCCATGAGTTAAACTTTTTGGGCTTTATCCGGCTTAAACTCACTCACGATGACAGTGAAACCAACACCAGAGAAAGCTGGAAAACTGAAACAGAAATGTTTAGCTCTATTGACAAAAACTCATGTTTCAATTCATGATGTCTCAGAAGTGATAGGCTTAATGGTTTCTATGTTCCCTGGTGTTGAATATGCACAGCTTTTCTATAGGAGTCTAGAAATAGATAAAATCAAAGCTCTGAAAGACAGAAGGGGAAGCTACAACTCAGTAATGACATGTCAGATACTTAAGTCATAGACCTCAAATGGTGGGTCAAAAATGTTGAGAGCTCGTTTAAGTGGATATCCCATAGGGATCCATTACTCTCCCTGTATTCTGATGCCTCACTAGAAGGGTGGGGGCAGTGTGCAAGGGAGATAAAGCAGGAGGTCGATGGAATGTAACTGAGTCTAACTGTCACATCAATGAGTTAGAAACACTTGCTGCTTTTTTTGCCTTGAAATCATTCTGCCACTTAATGACAATTTGTCATCTTAACATCTACATAGATAATACCACTGCTGTCTCTTACATAAATGCCATGGGTTACCAGTAACAAGAGGGACATTGTATCTTCCACACCCCATGGAGGGCAAACTGAAACTAATTGCATGCAAGTTATCTGGGAATCCCTTACGAAGCAAGGCATTTCTGAAGAAGCTACCAAGATTATCCTCAAGTCGTGGAGGAAGGCACATCTAAACAGTAACTTTTCTCAACGTGAACAGCATGATAGATTCTGGCTCCTCTATAATATTCAGACTTCAAGAGCATGTTAAACAGTCCAAACTAGTGTCCAAGGGTTTGGTGATTGAACTTAACTCGTTCACCGATTCAAGCCTTTGTGTTGTGACCACTCTCAAGGAGTATATGACTAGAACAACGTTTGCGAGGGAGAATCGTTCATGTAGTCAACTGCAGTTGCTCAGTTATGTCAAACCGTACGGTCCAGTGTCTAGGGACACTATCAGTCGTTGGGTTCAGAGTTTGTATTACACAGTTCAGGCATTGATGTAAACATTTTCAAGCCTCATAGCACTCGGTCAGCTTCAACTTCAAAGGCAAAGCTGAGTGATGTTCCATTAGCAAATATTCTTGACAAGGCTGGATGGAAGTCAGAATCCACCTTTGCTAAATTCTATAACAAGAAGATTGTGGAAGACAGTTTGCTAATAAAGTTTTGCAGTAATGTGTTCACTTGTGTGAAATTATTTGTTACTAGCCCCTGCATCTGTCTTTGAAGTCTCATGTGATCCCTCTGTGGGTGACAAGGTGGAATATAAAAGTTGAACGAAACTTACCGGAAGTTGTAGTTCCATGCGTCATGCTAGACTGATTACTGACTAAATAGGTGCCCGCGGTTCATTGTTTACACTCGTCTATTGACGAAATGGCCTTCGTTTCTTTGTCGAAATCCGTAAAATCTAACTAGTCATCTTTACAGGCAGACGATAACAGCGATGAACGACCCGAGCGGATTTTCTTGTGGGCTTTGGGCGATGGGCTTGATTTTGTGGGTCGCTTTACACTGATCGTCTTGCGACAAGGACAAAGAGTATTTTGAACGGAGCTCCCTTCAGTAATTCAGCAATTCAGTAATTTGAATGGTCACACTGTTCCTTTTATCCAACGATTCCGTTTCCCTGCCACATGGTCTACAGACACCACATGACTGCATGAACAGTGAAGTCAAAATTTCCCTCTAAGATGCTCTGTAACTTGTCTCGAAGGATAGCGTGATGTTCCACTTCATCGTTTCGCGCAGACATGCCGCACAACAAACACACCGAATCTTTTGTTGCAGTTTATGTTTTTTCGTCACCTTTTTCCACAGGCGTCTTAGCAGAACCTAAAATACGAGACGATTTAATGATAGAATTGCCTGGATTAAAACTGGAAATACTTTGCTTTTTTGCAACGAATCCTTGAGACTATTTTGCCGTCCAAGAAGCTCCCGGGGAAATAGTACTGTCAATATCAGTAGTTAATTGCTAATGAAAGCGAGGCTGAATGAGGATCGGTTACATTCGAATTTAACGCATGCTCAACAGGGAAAGTCGAAGCGGCTGGTAGAGGTCCCTTCCTCTTCCCGACTTTTCTAGGGACATCGAAGAGTCTCTGCTCGCAGGGTACCTTTGTCACCATACACAGAGGGATTACATGCCCTCCCTTGGACCCACCCTGTTCCTTACTTCCTACGATGCATATGGCTTTTAAAGACTGAGTTCACGCATGTGCAATGCTATCTCATTTAATCCCTCTGTGTATGGTGAAAATCCCAGTCGAACTTCAACTTCCGGTAAGTTTCGTCCAACTTTTGTATTCCATCCGCATGTACTTGATAAACACGTTCGTGGTATTCGTGATTTCTACCTTTGGTGCTGTAAAATCCATCCATTGGGGTTTATTGAGGAAATTACATGAATCACGATTTTATATACTAAACAAATACACTCTTGTAAAGACAAAGAATAAAGCATTCGGCTATAATCGAGCCATAGATAATTAAATAAATAAATAAAATAATAAATAAATTGATCTCTCACGCGAAAACGTAAACAAACGGGTTCCGTGCACGGGTGAAACGCACGGCTACTGAACGGGTAAGAAACGAGTCATCAACCCGTTTGAAACGCACGATACTGAACTGTGAACGGCTCATTGAAAATTTCAAACGAGTTGCTATGAACCCTGAACGGCTGATTAAAACTTTCGCACGGATGGTCATGAACGACTGAATGGCTCATTGAAAATTTCGAACGAGTAGCTATGAACGCCCAGACGGCTCGTTGAAAATATATTGATGGGAGGTCATTAACGAGTAAGCAGCTCACGTAAACATTGCGAATTTAGATGACCATGAACGGAATTAACTTCGAACGCATAGCCGAGAACCGGTGACTGACCGAAGACTCAATACAAGGGAAGGCGAATGAAAATAATTATATCCGAGACTTTGCGAGACATTGAGACTAATATATTTCCTGCGAGCCCGAGACTTTCCCAGCTTTGCAAAAGAAATCGACACTCCAAGACGACAAAGTGAAAAGATTCGAGACTCCAAGACCTGTGAAATTTGACAAAAATTCTGCGAGACACGTATTCAGTTGAAGAACCATTCGCCACCCCAAATACAAAAACTTGTTTTGAACGAACGTCGGTGAACTCGTAACCACCGGCTATGTAAAACGCCAAGCGAACTGATCACCTCACAACATCCAAAAATAAGTGTGAACGGTTTTAATGCACTTGTCATCGGCTACCCCGTGGGGTCGACCCCCGGGCTAACCAGGGGATTGTAAAATCAGTCAAGCAAACTTGAGGAATTTCCCGGGGGTCGGGGAATCTCTCAAGACAAAGCCCCATGGGTGAGGTGTCTCTCAGCTGAAAATCCCGTGACATCCTTTTCAAACTTGTGAATTCCCCCACCCCTAATCTTTGATCGTAAAACAATGTGAAAATTTTCCCCTACCCTCGGGCAAAGAATCCCATCCATCTCCTAATATTCCCCCACATATTCCCCTGGTAGGCCCGGGGGTCGACCCCACGGGGAAGCCGATGTGCATTACTGTCTGTAATTTATAAAGTTTAGAATTCAGTTTTGTGGTTCTGCACCTCTTTACAACTTTTCTTTCATATCAAAAGGAAGAAACAATCGAAAAAGCTCCTAAAACAATTCATAACATCAAAATGATCATTGATCTGCCTGCGAAGCGAACGTTTATACACGAACATGCATATTAATTAATTTTCATTCAACAACAATTGCACATCAGTGGCGAGAACCGCCAACTTGTGAGTTTTTTAGCGCATCATTGACTTTACAATGATTCAGTCTTTTCTTTTTTTATCTCCCTTATAATCTTGCGTGATTAAATATAGAACGGTTTTTGAATAAAAGCAAGGTTTTTTTAGCAGAAACTTGTCCGTCATGCGCTGTCACATTCAACTTTATCAGTCAGATCAGTGGCGTGAACCGCCAACTTGTGAGTTTTTTTAGCCGCAGTGATTCAGTCTTTTCTTTTTTTCTCTGTTATAATCCCATGTGATTGAATACAGAACAGTGTTTTAATAAAATCAACGTTTTTTTTTAAGCAGAAAACTTGACCGTCACGCGTTTCTGTCTGGGTTTGGTAATCTTGTCGCCACATTTAGTTCACACGTCGGCGTCTTCAGATATGAAATAACCTCACCCGCTCCCTTCATTTTCAACTCGTGTTGCAGCGCAGTTCAACGCTCCACAGTTTCCGTTGAACAAAACTTGAAGGACACTAAAGAGTGTTCAATGTTTTGTTTTTGTTCTCTATGGCTTTTGCGCGGCACAAAAACAACCGGTGACATAAAGTCTGACAAATGAAACAATGAATTCAATCCTAAACAGCCTGTTTTATTTATGTTACAGTGATATCTCTGGTCCCACAAGGCGCACAGAGAGGACTGAAACGGCAAAATACTCTGTCCTTACATGCTGAATTTCGGTTACAAAAGCGCTTATGATGCGCCGTTTATTGATGAGTAATTTCTTTACAAGCTTATTTTGCAAGTGTCGACAAGCGTGAATTTGTAGTGTCACGACAAACAAAAATCGCGGGTTCTACTGACGTCCTCTACTTCGAACGGATGGAGGATTTTTATGAACGGCTGATTGAAGGCGTTCAAACGAGTGCAGATGTTTTCTGCACGGGTACCCAAGCCGTGAGAACGGATGGAAACTTTTTCTGAACGGCTACCCAAGTCGTTTGTACGGATGACCCAAGCCGTTCGGACGGATAAGAAACGACTGGTGAACGGAATTCCGTTCTAAACGGGAACTCGTTTGTTAACCATACATTGACTTCCATGAAGTTGTTGTCGGGAAGTTTCGGGAAGACGTGTAGACCGGAAATGGAAGGGGAGACTGCTGACCGGATGTCCGACACAAACTTCGTGTTACACTTATCAGGAATAGCCATATTTTAACACAAGAATTTTTAACGTTTGGTGGTGATATTGTAACCAATGGTTTTACAAGATTGGATCGGGCAGTTATATAGTAAATCTGACTCGGACTTTTTGCGACTTGAATCGTTGTTGGATTTAAAAGGCCTTGTTCTAACTTATTTTAAGATCTTTGTGTAGATAACGTCAAATCTCAGTGTCAGTATCTGGGCAACCAACACTTCAAATTCAAAGTGCTGAACGTTTGGACCGAAGATGGGAACTCCCTTGTTGGGCCTAAACAGGTATGTGCCGTCAGACGGGGTGTGGTTTTCTGGGTCTTGAATCCTAATTAAACAGGGTATGCAATTTCACTATTTAGCGTCCTCAACAGGGTGTCTTTCTGGACCAGTAGTCTTGAACACAGTGTGAACGTTTGTCGTGCGTGCTCTACATGGCCTACATGTGCCTGTACCAACAACATTTTCAAAAACATCGAATTCTATGATGTCAGTTATAGAAAAATACTTTCTGTATGTGAAATGAAAAATACTAGAATAAAGGTTAGGAATAATGAAAGGTCTCTATTCTTAAACAGATTATAAAAATGAACGGAAATTGAACTGAGTGGAGTGCAAATTCGTAGACTACACGTGATTTGAAATCATAAGTATGATTTCAGACCAAAATTGCATGACAAAAAAGTTCCATTTTCTTACACCCATTTGAACTCATACATTTTTTGTCAATATTATTATTTGTTTATTCACATCAGGAAACCGAGGTTATCATTTCGATAGGTCAGAAAAAGGATGCGATTTAGAACAAAAAATAATGCGATTCGCAAATAAATTCCACTGTCGAGAGCCAATCAGATTGCATACATTCCCAGTGATTTCAAAATGGGTGTAATAATATCTTACAAAGGGTTAGGGTTTGAAAGCCTTGCCAGCACATCTCCACCCAAATTTCCATTGATCCCACCCCCACCCCTACCCACCCTCCACCATTGTTTTAACTATTACAACTGTGAACTGGACTAAGCTAGGCGTAACCCTTATAATTTCTAAACTGTATGATGTTCACAGGTTATTGAGAGTCAATGAAAGGAGTTCTCAACAAGCCGTGTGCAAACAAACAGTTTCCATGCTGTAAGTAAAGACTTCGCCTTTGATATCAACTTTAGCACACCCCTGCTTTCAGAGGCAAATAAAAGATACTACTAGCGTAAAGCTGAAAGGACATTAACATAAAGTGTATATGGCTCCCATTTTCTTCCCGACACGCCCCGAATGCCGCGGGGTACTTCAGGTATAAACTTTTCAGAGTAAGCTTGGGCTGAAGCTCATCTCTGTGCAGGGAACATATGTTTTACGGCCTCTTGTATGTAAAGCAGCAGCTCTCAATTAACTCGTCTGGGCACTGCTGCTAATGTAGCATTTTCTCTCCGTTCCTCTGTAGCTGGCTTACTGCATCTGGGACATTCTTCTGACTGGCGCCCATGGGAGAGAGGTATATAGAGATCTGTTGTGACGTTAAGAAATCGTCATGGGGAAATAATCGTTTGCTATCTTGGCCACGAGTTCGTTTCATCTGCCTGAATACATCCTCACCGCTGATTTCCTTTCCGGTCCCCTCACTAAGATTTTACTTCAGATCTGCGAACCGCACTTGATCGTCTCGCGGTTTTTACCCAGTCCGTGGGTTTCCACATGCCCGGTAATTTCTCTGTCGCATTATGACGTTATATCGCTTCCTGTGCAATTCCCACCCCCCCCCCCCCCCCAATTGAAATTTGGGACTACTACGATATGCAAATCAGCTTCAGTGCTCACGGCATTTTTAATTTGGCATTGAAAATATACTTCCGGTCAGGAAAATATACCTCTGCGCTCTGCCAAAAGTAAAAATTGAAAAGTTCAAGCTCCTCGCCTTGCAGTGTAACTTCGCCGAATTCTTCCTTTCCCAATTAGTCATGCATTGTGGAGGTACATGCTCTTAAACTATTTATATTATATTTGGCAAGTTATTTTAAGAAAACAGCAAAGCACGAAGAAACATAGAAATTGTAGCCAGAAAATTGTACCAATAAACAAATAATGAAACATCCGGTCAGCAGTCTGCGCCATGTCATTTCCGGTCCCTTGTCACACATGTTGATTCGAGAACACCTTCTTCGCTTCTAAACGAACGCAAAAAGTATGTACCGGCCGCTTTTAGCCAAATACTCTATTCCTTATCTACAGGCCTAATTTTACTAAGCATGGGGAAGCATTTGTACACGAGCGTCTCACACGAGCGTCTCAGTGTGGCTCAAAACATCCCTAAGTCTATTTTAGATGGAAGAGGCTATACGTTTTGACCTGACTATCAGAATTTGTGTTCGAATTGGTGAAGAAAATGGAGGGAGCAAACACGAAGCCGTCTCACTAAAAGTTGCCAAAACGTACAAGGTATAGGCTCTCTGACAACTCCGTTTCAATCAATCGTTATGATCTAAAACATCACACATCACGTTTATTTCACAGGCAAGATATTTTTTTTTTTTTTTTTTTTAATAACATTTCTACCACAGTTAACACAAACTAACGGTGCTTACGGAACAATACTACACTACTTGCATAACACTATTTACAGAATGGTAACAATTATCATTATGACATGTTTTAAAACGTAAATAAAATTAACAGCTACAAACAAGACTACAGCTGGCTTAAAGAAAAGAGTTACAATGAACGAGAGTGGAAAGAAAAGGACGAAGCGAAGTGACATTTATAGTAGTTTATAGTAGTTTTCCCCAGATATTTAAGAATTTATGTAGCTTTCTTTGGGCAATATAACTTTGCTTTAAGACATCGAGTTTATCTTGGAGGCGGAGAAGAAAGCCTTCAAAACATAAGTTGCCATCACATGAACTTGTCGCAAAGATATGGAATTTTGCAATAAGAAGAGTGACATTAAGTGCCTGTTTATTTTTGATATTATTATGCCAATCGTATAGGATGTTAGATTCATTCAAATTGACCACCTGTTTGAATTTCTGGTACCACCAGCTGGTAAATCTATCCCAGAAAGCATTAGATACAGTACAGTGGTACAGTAGGTGGTTTATTGTTTGCTTTTCGGTAGCGCATAGGGAGCAAATGTCGCTATCAGTAATGCCAGCTCGAAAAAGGCTGGATTTGGTAGGTAAGATGTGGTGTATTATTTTATACTGGAAAGCAATTAATTTCGAGTCTTTGGTTATTAGGAAAGGCAATGTGTACACCTTGTGGATGCTTTCTTTGGAGAAACCGTAATTTAGAATTCTGTTCTCTGATGTTGGTGGACTTACGTTGTTGGCTAAAAGTGTAGAGTAGGCGACACGGGTCGACGGAAGGTCTTCAAGAGGCGGTTTTAGGTGCGAGTTGTTTTGATTTAATATATTTTTCCATTCTGTAGGAATGGCAGCGACGAGACCATAGTACAGTGTAAAGGGAATACTGATGTTCACTTTGCGAATGAACTCGTCCAGTGAGAAGAAGGTGTTGTCTTCTTTTAAAAATTGTTTAATACGTATAATCTTAGCCTCAAATAAGGGTTTGAAAAAAACTGGCCGGTCTCCGATCAGGATGCGACTATTATTCCAGATGATTTTGTTGTGAATGCATTGGTCCTCCGAGAATTTGTCAGCATTGTATTCTTGCCAATACTTAAGTAGCGTGTGGTAAAAAGGTGGAAGGTTGTCAAGGTTGAAATGCTTGATATCGTATTGACATTTGGTTAGAAAGGATAAACCTCCATATTTGGCAGCGGTGAACTCTGGTATTATTTTCCATGCTGGTTGAACGTTTTCGGTGATTCTCTTGATCCAAGCAATTTTCAGCGCTTTATTCATGATTTCAAAATCCATCATTCTCAACCCTCCTTGACTTATGTCACTTATTATGGTCTTTCTTTTTATTTTGGCTGGTTTTCCTTCCCATATAAAATCGAAAGATAGTTTGTTTATTTCTTTGACGTAACAATCGGGGATCTCAAGCACAGAAGTGTTATAAATTAGCTTCGACAAACCTAGGGTTTTCATTATTTTTATTCTGCCATGGAGGGTAAGCTTCCTTCTTTTCCAATTCTTAAGCGTATTTTTCAATTTGATAATTTTCTCTCCAAAATTCAGCTTATTTGCAGCGTCGGAGTTGTACGAAAGGAAGATGCCGAGAGCTTGAATCGGTTCTTGAGGCCATTTGAAATTATATGGGGTATCAGTTTTGTTTCTCCAAGCTCCAAGCCACATCGCCTCTGTTTTACTTGTGTTTACTTCTAGACCCGAGGTGTGTTTAAATTCACTTAGAAGCTTCAAAAGGTTAATAACAGATTGATGGTCGTTAACGAATACTGTAGTATCATCAGCGAATTGGGTGACTTTTATTTCCTTTCCGCCAACGGTGATGCCTTTTATGTCATTGTTGCTTTTCAAAGCCCTTGCGAGAAGCTCAATACCAATTACAAAAAGAAGGCCCGATAAGGGGCATCCTTGCCTGACGCCTCGGTGCAATTGAAAAAAAGGTGACGCGTGACCATTGTTTAGGACACAGCTAGATACATTGTGGTAGATGACTTCTATCCATCTTTGAATATCTAGGCCAAAATTGAACAGTCGAAGCGTGGATAATAGATAGTTCCATTTTATTGTATCAAAAGCTTTTCGGAAATCCAAAAAAATTGCAATTCCAGGCATATTTAAGCGCTTAGTGAGAAACATGACATCTTGGATTAATCTGATGTTTTCGCCTATATAGCGGCCTTTTACATATCCGGTTTGATCAGGATTGATGATTTTGGGCAAGGTTTTTTCTATTCTTTTGGCAATGACTTTGGTAAGTATTTTATAGTCTACATTCAATAACGAGATCGGACGTAGATTTTCAAGTATGGATTTGTCTTTGTTCTTTTTGGGAATGAGAGAGATTACCCCGCGCCGTTGACTAATCGACAGAGAGCCGGACTGAAAGGCGAAGTGGAAACTAGCTAACATTTCGGTTCGCAGCTCGGGCCAGAAAAATTGGTAAAATTCAGCTGGGAAACCGTCTGTACCTGGTGTTTTGCATTTTTTGAAGTCTTTTAACGCGCTTAGACATTCGGCATCTGTAATTGGCCCGTCATATAGTTTTTGATCTTCGGGTGATAAAGGTGTTACTAATTCGGCTTTCAGGAAGTTATTACCCTGAGGGATGTCTTCATCACTTTCTTTGGATTGATAGATTGACTCGTAGAACTTTTTTTGCTTGTCTAGGATGGCTAGTTGATCATAAATGTATGTGTCATCGTTTATTTTCAGCTTGTTAATGGCTTTTTTGGTTTGGGTACGGTTTTCTAGGCCGAAAAAATATCTCGTGTTACATTCACCTTCTTCATACCATCTTACCTTGCTCCTGAGGATCGCGCCTTTTACTTTGAAGTGCATGATTTTTTGCAAACGTAATTTTGCTGCAAGTAGTTCGTTTTGAGCATGGTTATTGTTAGGATTTCTTTCTAGACTTAGCAGAAGTTCATTTATTTTCTTTTGGAGTGTCAGTTCTTCGTTTTTACGTCTTTTTGCTTTCGTTTTGGAATATTTTACAGTGAAACCCCTAATCTCCATTTTTATAAGATCCCATTTCAAACCTTTATCTTCAACGTTTTTATATTTGGCCTTGAACAAATCAATGTTTTTGCGTAGAGCGTTAACATAATTGTCATCTTTAAGTAAAGCGCTATTAAATTTCCAAAACCCTGGGCCTCGGCGTTGTTTATTAAATCTGGCCTGCAAGTGTAACGAAATTGCAGAATGATCCGTTTCGGGCGCATGGAAAATTTTACACGTCGCATCTACATTTGTGAGCTCTTTCGAGATTAGAAAGAAGTCTAATCTGCACTGTATCTTGTGAGACTTATTTCTCCAAGTGTACGATTCGAGGAGAGGGTTTAAGTGACGCCAGATATCGACTAAGTTGTAAGATGTACACAACTCTTCGATTTCCTTAATTACTGACGCTTTCTGGGCGACCGCGTTTCCACCTTTTTTGTCTTTGTCCGACAAAGCGCAATTAAAGTCACCTCCGATAACGATATTTTCCTGAGAAAAGTCTTGCAGCTGATGGTGTAGGGATCTAAAAAATTTGGATTGTTGGTTTAGGTCATTTGGTGCATAGATGTTGACTAAAATTAAACGTGCATCTTCGACTGATACGACCAGAATGATATATCTTCCGTTTTTGTCAGAAATACACTTTTCTATTTTACAATCAAGTTTAGGGTTTATAAGTATCATTACTCCCTTGCTGTTTGATGTACCGTGGCTGAAAAAAGCTTTGCCGCCCCATTCAGCGGACCAAGTGTCTACGGTAAGTTTAGTGCTGTGGGTTTCCTGAAGAAATGTAATTTGAGCGTTTTGGTTGTGGATCCATCGAAAAATTGAACGGCGCTTAATCGACTTGTTGAGACCTCTTATGTTAATTGAGAGGCACTTAATGTCCAGATTTTCAATAGTGTCCATTGATGGTGTGAGTAAATTGACTTAAGATATGCGTGATTAAGGCAACTTGAGGTGAGATACAGTTTTGACGGCTTCCTTTTCTCCTTTGGGACTGGTGAAATTTGCATTTGTTGGGGTTTATAGCATAATTGAAAATAGTGAAATTTAATGGAAATAAACAGACACTGCATGTAGCTAGAAACACTACAACACTCAAATACACCGGGAGTGAAATGCTAAAAAACATACAACAATTTAAACAAGACCTCTGTAATGATCTTGAAAACGCACTAGTTGCGTTTCGGTCTGGGAACAGCAATTTTAGTTGGATTGGTTGTCAATTGATTGCATTTGTCCGTCCGCTAAAACGGATTAGTGTATGAACAGCTAAATTAACACAAGGCTAAATCAAGTGGTTTACCAACGGGCCATAATTTTCCTCTGATATAAAGCTTATCAGGCTGGGACTTACTGAATGCGGCTGGGATTTTGTTCCTCTTTGCGAGTTTGAAAGTGTCCATTTGTTTTCTTCTTCTCTCTACAATGCCGTATGGCAAGTCTTGGTACATTCGGAATTCGGTGCCTTTCAGTCGGTGGCCCAGAGAAAAAATGCGTTCACAATCCTTGTAACGTAAAAATCTAGCTATGATGGGTTTTGGTTTTGTATCATTACTACTAGCGTTGGATTTCTTTACCTTTATGCGGTGTACACGCTGCATCTCGACCGATCTGGCGTTTTCGTAACCGAGGTGTGTTTCGAGGAAGGTACGAAGCACATCTTCGGTGTCTTCTTGGTGAGCGCCATGTCCGGTTTCTTCTTGGATGTTCTCGAATTTTATGTTCTCACGCCTGGAATATGCTTCTAGGTAGAGATTTTTATTTTCCAGTTCTTTGATATTGCTATCCAATTCGGCGTATTTCTTGGAAAGTTCGGTCATTTTAAGGTTGATCTGCTCCTTATATGTGTCAAAGCCTTCGGTAGTTTTCCTTTGTTGGTCCTCGGTGAAACTTAAACTGTCCTTGAGGTCGTTTATGTCTTGGTTTGACGTCGCTTGAACACTTTCCAGGGCGCGGATTCGGTCGTCCATTCGAGTGAGTGTATCTTGCAGGCCTTTAACAGACGTTTCAATCGCATCTAATTTCTCTAGCTTCAATAAGATCACTTCCAGTTTTGCATCAAGGTTTGCAGACATCTCTGGTGTTATTAAGGAGTTGGTATCTTCCTCGTGGATTGAAGCCGTGTCGAAAGTAAAATTAGAACCTCTTGGTTTCTTGCGGTTCTTCGACGTTCGGATGGGAGGTGAAGTTTCCTCCGAAGAAGAAGATAGAAATCTTTTCTTTTCTAATAATTTTTGTATAGTTTCAGCCATGAAAGGTTAGTTTTAATACGAAATGTAGTTGTTTTAGCGGACGGCCATGAAACACGTCTTTACTCCATTACGGCCCAGGCTCTCTCCCAGGCAAGATGATAGAAAACATGTTTAGAGCTTAAACGCTCACTCTAATCCAGTCTCAAAATGGCCAAATTTGAGGTGTTTTCAAATTTCCATCAAATCTGTTTGTTGTCCATGGCCAAAATATAATTTTCCCCAAATAGATTTTCTGATATTTAGAAACTCTAATATCTGTTTAAGCTCTGCTGCGAATTTGGTGTCTGGAAAGAGAGTACTTTTTGAGAAATTGCGGAATTGATCGAGCTTGTTTTTTATGTTTGTCAAAATGTCCGACCTGCAACATAGTAAAGCCACTATTTTCTAGTTGTTTGTAGAATTCAAAATACTATAACAGCATTTGTTTGAAAATAGAGGAATATCCCTACCTCCTGGTGGAATGTTGTTTGAATTGGCTCATATTCACTCTAGAAATAGACTCATATTTGTCGGCCATTTCAGAGTAAAATTTCCGCTCAAAACATGGGTTGGAGGCGAGTATGATCAATTGTGGTTACCATGACAACGATACATCAGGTGACCCTTATATGGCCATTTTCCTTCATCCCCCTAGGCAACCTAACTCAACACTAAGAATGAAGGGGGGTTAAAAATTTTAATTTCCAATGTTGCTTCACTTTCTCAGAGACCTGCTCTTAAATACAAGGTAGCTAAGCAGCAACCTGTAACGTCGATCACTTGTAGTTAGTGGGTTATTCCTGCAGTTTGATCACGCATCTGATTGGTTAAAGGACAATAAACATTCTAGAAACATATTCTTAGTGTTCACAGTCTTCCGAGTTTCACAGTAAAATAACTGACAACATGGCGCCTTCAAAATACCTTGCTGATCTGACGTCGCTGGAAGAAGCAGCAGACATTCTGTCACCTTGTCGCTCGGCAGCTGCAATTGTAATGTCACGTCCAAGCAGTGTTCAGGATTCAGCTTAAATGTGACTGACACGAGAAGGGGTCCCGTGATTTGGAAATCTGTTTTGTACAGCCTGGTGATGACAAGAAGCGGAGCAGGGTGAGGAAAAAATTCCATCAGTACATCATTTTAAAGTGCCACTGGCCAAAGCGCAGAAAAGGGTAAATGGGATTTGCAAGACATGTATAAATTTGTTACTCATGGTGTAAATCCTCAATTATTGTAATTTTACCCACATGACTACCAAAAATGATTGATCCTGTTTTGAACTGGTTTTCTGAACTTTGTAAAAATGAAAAAACGCCGTGTTGTCAGAGCTTAAAGTCTGCCTATTGTTCTACTATCCCATATGTAGTCCAATTTCTCTTTAAATTTAGTTGAATGACATTTTACAAATACCCAGCTTGTAAATTGACTAAAAGTTCATTTGAAATGATAGCAAAGTTGACATTATTTATTCAACAGTTTAAATTCTACAGGCCAATCTTACCAAATCAGGGTATTTTCCATCGGTTTACCAATTTGTCATGCAATCTTATCTTTATACCCTTTTCATCCTGGTGAGGTTGTGGGGACACAAACTGCATGGTACAGAAAGCGCCCACAATATTTACATGGCAGCAAACCAACCCCACTTAATCCCGCGTAACCTTATCTCACCTCACCTTTACGATATCCCACCGGACCCTACCCTATTGAACCATCTTCCCTTCCCTTCTCTTCTCTTCTATCATAATCTTATACCTTTTTTCTCAGTATCTTATCTCATATTGTCCCATCTTATTTGGCCTAGCCTACCTCACAAAGCTCTTCGATACTTCTTTGCCTGAGTTAGTATGTCCATTAATCAGCAGACAGCTACCCCCAGTATAAGCCTCCTCCATTGTATGCTTCACAGAGTTGATGGTCAGGCCTGGGCCCAGATTGGAGAACGTGCTGCTGAATGTGGGTTGGCACTGTTGGGCGCTCAGATGTGTCCATGGATGAGAAAGTACGACCTAACAAGCACAACAATCCAGAAAGGAGCATCCAGAGCTTTATGTTTTATCTTTTGAAGCAGCTATAATTAGTTAGTATTGTTAGTTTTAACACCATTTTATTTTATTTATTTACGTTTTTTTATGGAAAGATCACAGTGAGATAGGCACGCAGGGCTGTAATGTTAAGGGCTGTGGGCAAGGGTTCTTGTGTATGTGTTTATATATATATATATATATATATATATATATATATATATATATATATATCGAGGCTGATGAAAGAGTCCATCATCACTAGGAAGTCTTGTAAATTCATCAATTACCCTGGTAATCACTCCAACGTAGTCTATGGGAAATCAAACCAATATTGCATGTTGGCTAATAAAGTCAATCACACTTCAGAGTTGCCTAATGGTGAATCACTGGGCCTGTAGAGTTAATACCCTTTAGCGTGTACTTTTACAAGGTACATGTCCTTGGAGTGGACATTAGTTAAGTAGTTTTGAATTGAAAGCAACAAGTTAGACGACATAAACATACAAACACCATGAAGAACACTTCTACCTTTCCATCTATGCTGGCAGTTTGTCCACAGCCCCGACACAGTGACGTTACAAGTGGAATCTCCCTCACTACTGCATGCTCTGGACAGAAAGGAGCTAACAGGTCCCAAAACCTTCCAAGAAGAATTGTGCATGAATTTTCTACATGATTTTCAATTTATTTCAAGCTTTTTTGGTACAAGGTATATAGATCAACTGACAGGTAGTTACGTTAAAATAATTATGCGCACTATGATTGGTTAAATCAAGTGCATTATATCTCAACAGATGCACACGCCCTACGTCACATGTGTACACTGTGGAATTATAACGCATGCAGGCTTCGCCACAAGTGTGTGCAGGCAAATCTATGGACATGTCACGAGGAAAGTAATGCAAAAACAATAACATAATGTGATTTCATTACCTGCTAATAACTTTAAGAGAATAGAGAATAAATGTGATACCGAGTAAAAGCATTGTGTCTATAATACAGGCAACAAATTAAAGTCAAAGAGTCGTTGATATCCTTGTAATATTTCGATATAATTCTGTATCATCTTCAGACTAAAGTGACATACAGGTAGCATAAATTTAAATACTGTAAGATGGTACATTAGCATTACTATATACGTGAGAAGGCAAAACAGAGAAAATGCTATCAGGGCCACGTTTTTCGAAAGCTGATTAAGTTAATCCAGGATTAAAGTAAACTTTGGTTGCAGTTTTTAACTTTTGGATGAAAGTTTTGCCGATGTACGAAGTATTGCAACCGGAGCAATTCACTTGTAGTACGCCATCTTTATGAATGCATAGAAAGAGAAAACCTTGGAATCTTTACACTGCTCGATACTGCGGCCATATTTAATTTATTCCTGGTTGTAAACTAGTGGCCAGTATCCAAGGTCATAAAAGAAGCCTAATGTAAATAATGTTTTTATACTGAACTCGCTCCTTTCTCGAAAGTCGAGCCCCCATTGTTTTAATTATATTCATACAGCAACTTTACTCTCCGCTGACCAATTAACGCGGGAAAAAAATGTCCCTGATTTCTGGCGATGCGGTATCACATTTATTCTATACAATGTGATTTCAAATATGCATGGATTGAATCCATGCATACATGTACTTGAAATCGTTTTGAACATAAAAGCAAAATTTTGGGGTTAGAGTGTTTTCAAATCTTCCGGTGTGAAAGCTCGCGAAAATGTCGGGGACATTTTATAAAAGAAATAAAAAAAACATGTTCCTCGTACATTGTTAAGTAATATAAGCACAAGCGAATTTTTAAGAACACTCGAGAAGTTCGAGAAGCACTCGCCTATGGCTCGTGATTCGTGATTCTTCTCCCGTGCTCTTATGAATTTCCG
This sequence comes from Pachyseris speciosa, assembly GCA_016490735.1. Taxonomy (NCBI): domain Eukaryota; kingdom Metazoa; phylum Cnidaria; class Anthozoa; order Scleractinia; family Pachyseridae; genus Pachyseris; species Pachyseris speciosa. Next base: position 351,187 of record JAEMWC010000567.1, on the reverse strand, counting down.
TGTGCTTATATAACTCAATGTACAATACACTTGGCGCATTTTTTATTTCTTCAATACAAGAGAAAACACAATTTATATTCAGCAGCTTAAGGCTCACTCAGACTAATGACTTATGTCAACACTAAGGCGACAAGGCTTTAACTTTAATTTAAATTAACCTTATGTTGCTGAGGTAATCTAAACGTTTAGCTCCTATTATAAATTTTTTACCATGCATTTTACTTTGATTACCAGCTGTGATGGAAATTCTAGTAACTGTAAATTCCTTTTAACAAAGATTTCATCCCATCTATCACAGGAAGCTTGGATATATTTTAATTTCTATTTTGTTAACTAAACAAAATTGAAACACAAGGTATTAAGTACTGGTGTAACTGCAAACAATAATTATAAATATTTGCTGATGAAGAAAATTACCTCCAGAGCATGATATTTTCTTGGAAAGTAAAGGGCTTTATTTTTGAATAAAGAAAACCAATATTGTTGCTTTTTGGTATGTACGATTCAAGACAATTAACAATTAAAAACTAGTAGTAATCGTAGATTATAGAGTGCGTTCGAGTATTGGTAGGTTTAGTATGTTAACCCTAAAACCACCATATGGAGGGCCATGTGAGCCATGATGATCCTTTGAACACTAAAAGCATATTTACAGCTTCTTGGGAAGCCTAAAAAATATCAACTTTGACTAAAACGATATTAAAGCATGTTTTCTGAAAATAGTTTCAGCAGCAAAGAACAAATAATTGTACAAATCGGCAATTGTTTGAGCTTCATCAGGACTTGACGCGACCCAACCTGGTATATTCCTTCGGGTACTTCCTTCTTTGTTTCTGTGGCCAAATGGCCGATCAACTGTCGTGTAAAAAAGTGTACAAAATATTTCTCAGACATTTGTTCATCCTGATATAACGTATTCAGTCGAGGTCGTTTCTTAAGACATTGTAAGAGGTGGCAGATCATCCACTTCTATCGCCACTTCTCACCACAAAGAACCCAAATTTCATCGTGGTTAACAACTCGATCAAACCGGTCTTGTTTTCGAACGATTTCGCCAATTTAATTCCGTTTTTACTTGATGAATTGATGAGCTCATTTAAGACATTTTGCACACCACTTTCGTCTACCTCCTCGACGGCCGCCATTTTGAAAGCTATTGAGTTGAGGTAACCCTGAGAACTAGTTTCCAAGCCCCCCGCCGCCACGAACAGGGAGCACTGATTTGGTGCAAGATTCACCGGTCCCAAAAAATCTCAATTCAGTCTGCATTAGGACTGCGTTCTGTCGAACAAAATACCATTGTCATTAATATTGATTATTTTGGTTTTGCTAAGCATTTTATCTTGACACCCATCTTACTAAAACCTTGCTGTTATGGGAGACTAAACTTCAATATAATTTGTAATTTCAAGATTGAATGTGATTCTCCACTGTATCTTTGTTTTAAGAGGGCCACTAGGGAGAATACTTTTATAGTAATAGGTGTTACCCTCTTTAAATAAAGGTTATTGATTGATTGATTGATTGATTGATTGATTGATTGAGCAGGCTGGGGAGGGGGTACTTGGGTCAATTTTTGCTGGGTATGTGCCTCTGGCCTATTAGAATACCTATTCTGTGGCCAATTATTATAGACCCCATATTAGTTACTTTTGGGTAAATGTAAATTTCACGATCCCAACTTAACACTTCTAAAGTCACTTTCTGTTTATCTATCTAATAACCTTAATGTTGCATACATTATACATATATACACATACATAAACTTTATTTTTGCTCGAATTTAAGAATAGCTATTATAAAAGCTACTTTTTCCGAGAAAACAATAACAAAATAAATAAAAAACACATACATTAACTTATAAACTACGATTCTGTACAACATTTACAATTAATGGCTTAAATGAAATAAATCTGTGTACAATATTTTAAAAATGCTATAGGCAGAAATTACAAAATTTACCAAATCTACATCAAGTCAAGGTTAGCTAATGCTTTTATCAAATCATTAAAGTTAGCAGTTTCGATGTTCATGATTTTCATATATTCATTCTCATAAGTTTGAACATAGTCTGGCAGTAAGTTCTACTGTTTATAGGCATGAGAAGAAAAAGAGCGAAGGCCATAAATATTAGTTTAAGAACAGGGAGTGTCAAAATGTAGTAATAACCACTTTAACTAGGTCATCCTAAAATGAATTGACACATTTGTAATAAACTGAATATAGAATACTTTACGTTTCACCTACATACATTCTGGTACATTAATTGCTATTACCGCAAGTATTTAGAAATAGTCCGTCAAACTTCCCAGAATTTTCACACCTTCAAAATCCCGAAAATATGTAACCCCATTCTAGTAACTCAGTCTATTATTGACCATTACTTTTAATTAAAGCCTTACTTGTCTTGGTGCTCAAAGAAATGTTCGGACCCTTGTGTCTCCAGAACCCATCCAGGAGCAAACAGTGCTGCAGATAGCTTTTCCTTTCTTATTACTTTAAAAGCCTGCATGAAAGAAATTTTTTAACTTCATTTAATTCTTATCGGAGTGCTCTTTTCTGTGTAAATTCAAAAATGAATTTTTATAGTTCACTAGGGGTTTCATTATTTAGGAAAACTTTCATTTGGTATAATAGTACTACTTACCTGGAGTTAATTTTGTGAGGTCCCTTCTGTAAAATTACTAACACTGGTGAAGTTATCACCAGTAAAGAAAGTCTGATAACACACATAAATTCATTTGTGTCCAGTTCAAGTTACCAGATGACTGGAGGCATGCAGGCCACAAATCAGATTATTTTGTTCTATTTTAATTTGATAACTGCAAATAGTTCTTTTGTTTCCACTTCATCTTTCCCACAGTGTTTCAGAGATCACAGTGGTAAATATATTCAACAGCCAGTATAATTAGCATGGTAATCACCTAATGATGTGTGTGTGTAGAACCACTCAGCGTAGCTTTGCCTACAACCCCTAACTGAAAAAAATTAAACATTAACCCATTGGCACCCGTGCCGGCCAAAACCGGCCGTAAAAAACTTCCATGCTTCAAAACATTGCAACTTTCTCAATCGCACGAATATTGCCTTAACTGTTAGTTGTGAGCACGAAATGGAATGCCCTTTAAATTTGGATATCCAATAAATGCAAGAAACGTAGCGATTTTTACCAAATATGGCCTTTTGAGTTTGGACAAGAACGAAACTGACCGTTTTTAACGTCAAAGAGAAACGACAAAAATGCCCCTTTTTGCCTTCATGTTTTTTAAGGAAATCATCGCCGTAAAACCAAACTTCAACCATCACAACGAAAGTCAGTCCTTTTTCTAGCTTAGAAATGACTTTTTTTGTTCATATTCTTCTCCCGAGCGTAGATACAGCCTTTTGTTCCAGTGCATTCGGGCCTTTCCGCCATTTTCAACATCTAGACCACATTGCACGCTGGGAAATGACGAGAATTTTTGACAGCACCCGTTCCTTCTCCCAATTCTTTCACATATAAAGTAAGTCTACAGCCAGTCCGACCTACTGCCAAAAGTTCCTGCTTGTGGTCATCTTCAGTACTCAGAAATTCCAAAATATGTGGTGGTAGGTCGAGAAATTCATCAATAGCCGAGTCCCAAAGGTACTAAGTGTTCGACCGGCCAAATTCCCAGTTCGTCGAGTGACAAGCCAAATTCAACAACAAAGTACATCACCTTGCTCGGTTCTTTGAGAAAGTGGACTCTTAGCTACCGTCACGCTTAATGATGCTCATCAGGCAGCCGCTAAAGATGAAAAATGGCTGTAAATTTAGCAGAAATCGCAAGCAAACCGAACTTGGGCCATTGTTGTCGCTTCACGGATAAAAAATAGCTACGTCAAAATGACGTTTTCAGAAACCTTGAGCCTCCAGTGCCTTAGGACAGCACCACTTTTCGCTGGTAGTTCAAATAAAGAGTCACGAATTGCTATTCATCGTTTATAGGTGGAAAATCACTCCGAAAATGTAAAAACCGCCGGTAGTCAATGGGTTAAGCTCTGTACCTTATTGCAGTTGTAACCTCCCCCTCCAAAGACACCACGCCCAAAAACATCCACACCAACATAGACATCTGTCTGACGATCTTTCCCAGCTGCAACAGCAGACGACCTCAAGTTCGCCTCATTCCAGCCATAGTTTAAAAATATACCATCACATGAATCAAAAAATATTCTGCAATACAATAGTTGGTAGGAAATTACACGGGTAATTATTTCTTGACAATAGGTACAAGTGGTTTTGAAAGTTCTCAAAATCTGGCATTATGCAATTTGGGAACTTTCAAAATCTCAATCACTTGCTTATTGATCGTGAATGTTAAAGTGCAAAAAGCTCATGCCATCTGACACATATATTGTCGTTAATGATGTCACTAACGTAAATGAGTACATTGACTTAGTACATTGACTGAGTACATGCCATCTGACACAATGTCGTTAATGATGTCACTAACGTAAATGAGTACATTGACTTAGTACATTACCTGTTCTGTGAATTGAGCTCATTTTGATAGGAAACGTCTCCACTGGAAGTCACACTGTCGTACCAAATCACAAGAGAATTTGGAAGTCGCTGATGCATCTCTGATTTTAAAAAATTCACAAACTCTTCAAGGTTGTGAACTTGCTACAAAAGATACCACAAAAAAAATCATTATGGAATTTTTATCCACTTCACAGTAAGAACCTCCTTTTTTTGTATGAAAATACCATGAATTTTCCATGAATGCCCCATGAAAGGCATTTCATAACCCATGAAAACTGCAAAATGAAATTTCATGACATTATTTGTGGCCATGAATTTTCAATGAAAAATGTAGTCATGACCTATGAATTTCATACGAACATACATGGGCTATGAATTTTGGGTGGGTACAAAATGAAGACCGAAGACCGAAGACCCAAAAACGAAGACCCTTTCAAAGTCGTCTTGAAATCGCTTGAATATGATTCTCGACTGAAGCAGAAACAAACAACAACAAATTTGCGGATATCAACGAATTTGACCAGGGTCTTCGCTTTGCACAAAACCGCACCAAAAGTACAAATCGAAGACCCCCTCAAAACCACCTTGAAATCACTTGAAAATGTAATTAATAAACCGCTCGAAAATAGCGATAGCATTATTCTCGACCGAATCAGAAACGGGGAAACAGCAAGATTTGCGGCTATCAACGAATTTGACCAAGGTCTTTGTTTTGTACAAGAACCCACCAAAAGTAAACGAAGACATCCTCAAAACCACCTTGAAATTGCTAGAAATCGCTTGAAAATAGCTTAAACGTGATTCTCGACTGAAGAAGAAACCTGATAGGTTTACGGTTATAAACCTATTTTGAGACCCCTTCAAAATCGCCTGGAATTGTTTGAAAATAGCTCAAATATTGTTCTCTATTACATCGTTCAAAGTTAGTTCGGCTGGCCACTTCAGTTTACTGTAACAGTCCATAGGCGGCTACCAACAAAGAAGAAAATTTGAGTGGGACGTAGCCCTGCCCCTACGTTTTGGTATAGAAAATGTCTCTAGCGCGGGATAAACTTGATTTGCCAAAATATTAAGTCGTAACCACTTCACGAATCGTTTCATCAGGATCTAGCTTGTTGATTATGATTATGCGGATTATGACTGTGATTATTATTCTAAGAGGAGGATACGGACCTAAGTCAAACAAAAAAGAAAAGAAACAGCAACGTCTATGCTCTTTAGGAATTCTAAAATCAACACTTCTTTATTAAGATGAATATTGGATAACAGCTTGAATCTATGAATGGTCAGTATCTACTAGCGCTTTGAGGATATCGTCACTCTACTAGCAGATCATCACAACTCTGCATTTTGAAATTCATATCTTCACTGAGTAGTAAAACATTACGTATTATCTTCTGGTATATGATGTCAGTTAGTGGCAACAATATTACACATGTTAATCAGAGGAAAAATGCGAGCTGTATCTGTGTCATTGTTTACTGTCCTACCTTAATAGGTCCACGGCACTGTGAACAAATCATGAGATTTGCAACTGAATTATTGTTCACTGTCCTCATTTGAATGGGGTTTCCATCAACTGCGACTTTTACTCATTTTTTTATGAAAAATAGGGAGAACTGTAACGGAACCATTGCTTACTGTCTCTACAAAATTCCTTCATCAAATGCAACTGGAAATGCTCATTCTTACTTGAAAAATTGAGAACTGTAAGTGAACCAGTGGGTTATTTCCGAATGTCTCCACCTTAAAATTATATAGACATAAAAGTGCAAGCTGTAAAGAGTAATTCTTCACTGGCTTCCACGCGTGAAGCTAGAGAATATCCTTGTCACGACAATCATCCATTTTATGGGCTACCACTTCTCACAGAGCTATAAAGTCTGCAGTCACTTTGGAATAGACCTTTTTAACTTGTCGATTTTGTTTTCCCAATGTAGACCACGTGATCTTCCCAAGGGAATTTGCCTTTTGTCTTTTTATAAATTATGCGTACATATGTACGTGAATAAGGCAAAATTTCAAAGAAACAGTTCTCTAGGGTAACATCACGTGGTCTACAATGGGAAAACAAAATCTACAAGCTAAAAAGGTCTATTATCGGAGTTAATATTTACCGTAACTGCTTAAATTTGGTGTCACTCACAACTCAAATTATAAGACTGAAGGCAAAAACTTTTTTGATCAGGACAAGTATTGGATGAATCGATCTGTTTTATTAATCTTTTGCTTATTAGTCATCTGTCATAGAAATGTTAAGGAATTTCAGCCCAGGCTGAAATTTTGTTGCATATGAAATATATGTAAAAAAAAAAAAATTGTGAATATGTGTTTACCAAATATAAATAGTCACCTTTTCACACAGTATTTCATATGGTCTATCACATACTGAAAAATAAATTATAAACACAAGAATGATACTTCAGCTGGTCTTGTATGTGTGTGTCAAGCTTAAGACCAACGGCAACTAGAAAAAAAAAACACTAGAGATTCCAAAAATCAGTTTTCCCAGTCAAGGTATGATTTTTAATTTAAATTCAGATAGGTCTTATGGCAATCAGAATGGATGGGATCGAGTTAAATGGAATCTTCAAGGTTTGTGTGTGCCAACACCTAACCCTTGAAAGTGATGGACAGCCCACAAATTATAAAGCCATGAAAACCCTCGCAGGATTTTCAGGGGCTATGATTGTTTTGTTTTGTTTTTTACCCATTAAAAGCCCATGAAGTTGAACGTCATGAACATGCTGGTGTTAAATTCATGGGTGTAAAATTTCATGGGCCATGAATCTGCAAATTTTCACAGGATTTTCATGGTAAAAGAAAACATGAAAAAAAAAACCCTTAATTTTGACAATGAAAATCTCATGAAAAAGCTTTGGAGGTGCCATGGATTTATCATTAAAAAAAAAACAGATTTCCGTGGGTTTTAATTTTAAAGTGGTATGTACCACAGTACATGCAGTCATGTGGTAAATACCTTGCTTGAACTCAGCAGACTCAAAAAGTATAAATTTGTCTGGAGCAATCATGATCTGTAATAGTCACTGTAACTCAAGACGTTGTGTGAGAACAGTTTGTCACCACTCATGTTTGATACGTACAATACTAATTTTGGTATGATCATCCTCGACATCTGAACTGTATCACTGTATAGACATCTTTAAATGTGTCCTCTCTCAGAAGAGTGGCTATAAAGACCAATGAAGTCGATATACACCAAGTAAATGCATTTGAACAGTTAAATATTACGTGTTTATAATATAATAATTTGAAATGCACATTGACCATTCCGTTGAAAACTTTTAAAGATGCTCAATTATGGGTGTCACAATCAAATATAATAAATCATAAGGCATATGAGAAAATAACTATCAAATTACAAATGATTATTAAATGACTTGCTATAAAAAGACAATAGAAATTTCAATTAGGTACCTGAATTTGATTTTCAATGTTTAAAAACCAACCATCAAATTTGTAATACTCAGCTATGTCAACCAGTTGATTGGCCAGGCTCTGCCATGATGCTGTGGACTCAAGAAACGAGCTGCATATTTCAGCTCCCTTGTCACCCTCCGTAATCACAGTACCCAGCACCAGGACACCATGGGTGTGGGCGGCATTGGTCCAAACAGGTGGAGGTATAGTAACAAAATGATGACTGAAGTATACAAACACATCAATCAGGTGCCAGTGGTATATCATGTAACAGCCAATTGAGTTGACACCCTGAACAAACCTAGAAAAAAAGAGTAATAAACATGGCATCAGAAGGTCTAAGGATCAGCTGCAGGTTAAAAACACCCTCTGAGGCGATAAGATTTCCAAAAGGACTGTTTGATATTGAGGGATCGTATGGGATTAAATATAATTTATTATCACCATTTGTAACCCTGAGAAGGACTTACAATATTATGAATGATCCTAAAGGAGCCCATGAATTAAGATTTTTACTGGGAATGGTATACCTGAAACAAAACAAATTTAGATTATTTTTTGGTGAGCCGTCTGACACACTTTCAATTGCATTTTTCAGCCTGTGGTTTGCTATATTTCGGTTTGATGTGTGTAACTTTGTAATAATTTTTAGTAACTTCAAAGGTGAAACAAGCAAAGGCGAGTTAATGGGTTATTCCAGAAAATATTCTGCATACCCTACCACGGGCGGTATCTTGGCAAGATAGTTGTTTAACAACTCATCAATAGAATGGACTGGAATTCCGAAGGTATGGGGGGTGGGGTAAAGCCCGAAAGCATGGGGGAGGGTTTCAGTTCTGGATTTCCATAAGGTGAAGATAGAATAAGGCAGATGTTCGCTTGACAATGGTCTGTTGACTTCTCTCGTCTTAAATCAAGCAGGGATACGATAACACGAAGTACAAATACGATAATTAAAGGTCGATCAGGATGGCTGCTCACACCGACGAAAGGACATCAAATGTTGGCTGAGCAATGATAAGCCAAAGACAGGGGCTTACAATATGGCATTAAAGGTCAATGGTGCGAGAGTTACAAACCAAGATGTGCAAAAAAGGTTGAAGTCTCATAAATAGATACAAACATTATAAAAAAGAAACTTCGCTTTAACTTTCTTACTGCTTCTGTAACACGACGCTCCAAAAGCGTAAACTGGGCTACCTGTTGTTTTAAGCAGTGTTAAACTTGTTCTGGGCTGAATTTTTTACTGTTTTTGCCATTTTTAGCACTTGAAAGTAGTTCATATTGAGTAGAAGTCTACTAGACACTTGAAAGACAAAGAAGCACCGCCTTTTCTCCGCGCTAAAAGCCGACGGAGTTACACTTGCATCGAGTTTTGTTAACTGGATTTCAACTGATCGACCACCGACATATGGTTTATTGGCCAAGCGTGAGGTCAAGATTGCTGGATATTGGCCAAGTTCTTTTTTGCATGTTTATGCAATTTGGCCATTTTATTAATTTTTAGGACTTTTAGGTGCTCTTTCTAGCAGTGTCAATAGATTTTCGCTACCTGATCAAAATCAAAATTTTGAAAAAAAGAAAAACGTGCAAAGGCACACACTTTCGCGTTCTCCTCTTTGGCTTCAAGTGAAAGTAAATATTGTTCCAACAAATTTTTTTTTCGAGGTTTTAAATCATAAAATTTAATGTGTTCCCACTTTGCCGGTACGGTCTCAGTTTGCTGTCAAACTCAGAGACAGAAGTACACTTAACACAAAATTTGCATACAGCGTACGTACCGGCAGATCAATAGGCTAGTTTCGAATTGTGGGAGAACAAAAGAACAGAGTCGAGGTTCAGGGGAATAATTTGCATTTTCTTTTGTCAAAAACAAAGGAAAATGCAAATTATTCCCCTCAACCTCGACTCTGTTCTTTTGTTTCCCCACAATTCGAAACTAGCCTATTGTTTACCAAAGGAATTAAAAGTTACCTCAAAAAGAGCCCGGTTGACCGGGCTGGCTCGGTTAGCGGGATGAATTTTATCATCTGTTCACATGGGAAATTACAGCCCGGTTACCGTGATGAAAAGTGGTGACGCGACCATTCACGCATGAAATTTAACGAACAAGTCTGGTGAGAATTTTTCGTTTTTATCGGTTTTAGAAACCTCAAAATCCTTTATCTTTACTTTAACTATCAAAAGAAATTATTCCGAACTATAAATAGAAGGAAAAAGAAGTCAAAATCAAATACTGTCCGTTCCACTGACGAAAATGCATTGCATCATTTTCACCTGGTAACCGGGCTGGAGTGTTCATATGGTAAAAATTCCAGCCAGGTTACCGAGATCTTGGTTGGAAAAACCGAGATCTCGGCAACCGGGCCAGCCCTTCTCTCTCATATGAACACGTAGAAATTTTTACAAAGCATTTAGTGGTAAGGCGAGATCTCGCGAACTGGGCTAGTCCGGTCAACTGGGCTCGTATGAAGAGGCCCTTTAACGTATAGTTTTCATCCAGGGCCTCTTCATATGAGCCCGGTGATGGGGCTAGGGGAGGGGGCGTCTGTACACAGGCTATGATGGGGCTGGCTCGGTTACGTTGGCGGGATGAATTTTCTCATCTTTTCATATGGGAAATTACGGCCCGGTTACCGAGTCACGAGACCATTCAGGCGTGAAATCTGGCGAGAATTTTCTAGCTTCGTTCTAGACACCTCAAAATCCTTTATCTTTACTACTGAAGAAAAAAAGAAGTTAAAATGAAATACTGTCCGTTCAGCTGACTAAAATGCATTGCATCATTTTGAAATTCAACCCGGTAACCAGGCTGGAGCCTTCATATGGCAAAAATTCATACGGCAAAAATTCAATTTGGAATGCCTGTAGCGTCGCTAATCTTTTCTATTTTAAACACGATGGGTAACAGCATCGTGAACCTTCCTTACAGTCTTTAGACTTGATGCCGTCTCTGAAAAATATGAAACTAACAGACAGGTAACAAAGGAATAATATAACAAAGTTACCTTTTCCGGTAGACAAGCAAGCATAAGAGGCGTTAGGGGGTCAAACAGGAAATTCCAAGGAGGGTTACCGTCACCGATTATGGAATTCTGGGGGCATAGCGGGTTTGGGTCGGGGAAGTATTTAGGAATTTCCAAAGGCAAGGGAGGTTCCAACATTGATACAAGCCGTGGTAGGGTACGGATGTTTTCCGGAATCAGCCAATAAGCCAGCAAATATGGTAACGGCTTTACACAAACCTGTCCTCAATATACCCTCCTTTCATGTCATGACACACCAGCGTCTTGGGTCTTTTTTCTAATTTTCTGTACTGGTCGCTTAACTGAACGGTAGCCACATTGAAGAAGTCAAACCCTTGCCTCCAAGACAAAACATCCTCTAACTTTTCAAGGGGCTGTGTTATAGGAGCGCTGGTTGCAGGATCAAAACGACAATTCACATATTCAGGAGTAACACCGCAGGATTTGCTCGGTCCGTCAATCGACTTCGTGTATCGCACAAGAGGTGTAAGAGATTCAGCGCTAGCAGGTTCGGATTCTTTTTCCTCTTTGTCTGTTTCCCCTTCCAAAACATTCTTGTGTTCTGTGTCGTCTGCCATGTTTACTCAATTTGAGTTCCTGAGGTCCCAGAGCGATCCACGTAGTTTCAAAGGAACCTGCGACGGAAAATGACCTCGATAAAACTTGATAAAACTGCTATATGTAGTCGCCAAACCTTACAAAGCTCTGGCACTGAAAGCTATCGCACAAGCGTGCTATGCCTCGGCTATAATCCGATAACTACTTCCCAAGTTAATTAAACTGACACCAGGTCGACTCGTAGCCGCCCGATTGGCTCTTAGAAATCGTGTGACTATCAGCAACATCACTGGGAAGTCATGTAGGTCATACTTAATGGCTATATTTAGCCAAGCCAAACAGTGCAGCGGAGCTTCACAATTATCTTGTCTTTTTTCAATCTACCGCCGAAGGCTCCTAGATTCCATGTCATCATGCATGTCCGTTAACCAAAAACGCGTAACAAAAGAATACTCGAGCTCGGAGTTAATTAATGGCCGAAGATACGAAGTACAACCAAGAGATGCGAACATCATATTATTAAGTCGTCGGCAGACTTACGGTTACTCTTGAAACCTGTCAATTTGGAAGATAAGCTTACATTTTGGTTGGTATAACATTTTATTACAAATTGCATTTTATTACAAATTACCTTATTCAAACAAGCGTAGCTTTAATTGGATGTGTTTTATAAAGTATTTGTTAGCCTTTGTCAATGGCCACGAAGAGTTTGTGCTCGAAATATCACCTCAAAATCGACGAGCTGATTAGCGACATTAGCATGCGACTTCGTTTGATGTTTTTTTGGGAAGATGGTATGATGCCTTCCAAGAGGTGGTCTGGTGTCGCTTTGTCGCTGGTTTACGACACTGTTTGTCGCTTCTTTCGTTAGGGACAGATGTCGCTGTCCCAAAGGGAAAAAGAGGAATGGAAAGTGAATTGTCGCTGTCGCAAACTCAGTTGCGCTTTTCTGCCAATTTCTGTCGGTTGTCGCTGTTGTAGGAGAACATTGTCGCCTGTTTTCGGAGCCATGTCGCTTGTCGCTTCTATCCCTTGGAAGGCCTCATCTATCTTTACCGTGTGAACTGTGGATCTCAGGGAGAACGCTACTCGCATTTGTGGCCGTACAATTTCACTTTCCTTGAATCCGGTTAGCGACGAGTTTGACTCGCTTGTACCACTTGTTTCTTAGGTAGAACAACGTTTCAAGATTTAGGGCCTGTTTACATGGAGGGAGGGTGCCCCGGCTAACCGATTTACCTGGCTAGGAGGGTTCAAACATAGCGCCTTTACATGCAACTCAACAAAGCGGGATAGACAGTTGGCTATCTTTTGAGCGGTCGCTAAGCATAACAACAAGATGGCGGCCAAAAGAAACTTTTTTAACTGTAAGTTGAAGCAACCCAATTTCCTGACAGTAAATGTACACGGTCTACATTTTTAATTATACCCCGTTAATGTAGAGAGTCTATATTTATGAAAAGAACAAATTAAAATCTGATATCTGGACTGGATTTGAAGCCGGAACTACGGCGCTAGTAGGAACTGTAGTAGGAACGGCTTCTTACCACTAGACCGCTGAAAAACAAGACGACGAGAAAGTTGTATAAGTAGCTAGATATTTATTAGAGCTTGCATAGAATATCACTTGTCTACAGTGATTACGCCTAAGCGCTGATTTTAAACGGTTAGCTTTTTGTTGAGGTTTGATGATCGACCTTTTCCATTGACTTTCTAAAATTATTTTTTAGTGAGTGATTATATAGGCCGTACTACAGGGTGTAGAATCAGCGCATGAATTATATTGTGTTTAAAAATTGAGTTTTGTTCAACCAGCGACGTGGTGGTCAAGTGGCTAGAAGAGAGGATTAGTCAGCGAAGAGTCGTAAGTTCGAGTCCTGTCCGAACACTGATGAATGTCCTTTTACAACAAAAATGCTGACTTCCCAGAATTCCTTTCAGACTGCCAGTGTTAATAAATGTAGACTCTCTACATTAACTGGGGAGAATTGCAAATGTAGACTCTCTACATTTACTGTCAGGAGATTGGGTTGCAACTGCGCCATGTTGAATTACGTCACAAATGATATCGTGAGTTCAACCTCGCTGGAAGTTCGACGTTTGACTCAACTTAACTAATTCGGGTCGATCTAAGTACGGCGTTTGACACGGGTTTTGCAGACCGAAAATATTTTTTAAAATCGAGAACTACGTTAAGCAGCCAGACTCCGTGGCGCCAGCGCATGACAAGTAAAGATTTAATCAAGCTTCGCGAAAAGTCATGTACTGTTTGTGTTGTACAACATGGAGCAAAGTCAACCAACGTTGGCGTTGTTTAGTACATAATTTTCCCTTGCTTTTGAAGGAAAAATAAGGTGACCTAGAGAAAATACCGGTAAGTGCTTTTGTTACATAGATGCTGAACACATTTATATCGAGTCTGAAGATTTTAAAATTCGCTGCAAATAAGAACCAAATCCTTATTTACACTTCAACTTTGTTTTCTCATCGCAATGTCTGCACAGCTAAATACGGCAGCTGACAAGGAAGCACACAAACCATCAGAATGCTGCCACCTCATATTACAAAACCTGTAATCGATTTCATCATTATCATACTCGAACGCATTCCTAATCTACGATTACAACTAGACAGACTAGATGCCCCCGAAAAAAAGCAAGCTCAAAACTTAACTGTCAATACCCCCAGTTCAATATTAACAATTATTGTATACAGCATACACATCATTTTCTTCCGAAAACCTCTATTTCGTAGATGTCCTCCTCCAGCACCTATTTTTAATTTACTAGGGCGGAAAGGCTTGCTTCAAGTTATAAATAAAAAATTGTGTTATGTTTCGGTCTTTTTTCTTGTGCAGCAAAATACACAAAAGTAATGACGTAGTAGTTCTTTGATTGGCCAAAGCACAATAGAAGGCACATGCTGGTATTTTCATTGGTTAAAGCAAACAAATAGTTCAAGGTGCAAAGCATTATGAAAATTTATCATGTAAGCCAAATGCACACTTTTGAAATAATCTTCTCGTTTTGTTTACACGAGGACTGCGTCATTTTCGATAAGCATGCAAAAAGATATATGCTTCAATAGGGTTTTATCTCGGCTTCTCAAGAATGTAATGATTAACGAGTGAATTTTTGGGTCATGTTTAGTGGAAGATTTCAAGTTACATAGCCAGCAGTTTTTGCGGTTTTATGCAAATTATGGTCTGAAAGCAAAATACAGTAAACAGTCACTAACCAATTGTTGGGGGCGAACTAGCTACCGAATTTAGAAAATTCGTCGTATATTTTTGCAAGAGGACTGTCTTATTTCGATTCGTGATGACCACAATGACGTCTGCTGTGTGTATTTGAACAACGGCTGCATTTGTAAAGCGTTACTCGAAATTAAGGTGATTCCTTACAATAGACCTTTTTATTCTCATGCATCACACACTGGTCACGTGGTTTGAAATGGGGAAACAAACTCAATCATACGGAACGCCATACTGGAATGTGATACTTCTGTACATTGCACTTTACAAGAATGGTTCACTTTTGTAAGGTATTTGATTGTAACAACAATTCAACAGATGAGCAGCTATCTTTTCATAAATTTCCGGATGACCCCAAGCTCCTCAACTTTCTTTATGTACTTAGCTTCATGACTACGACCGCATCCTGAGAATGCAATTGTGTTCTCTGGTCTTATCTATTCACAGGTTTGGATATCTAGAATAAAACGAGATCCAACAAAAGGCTTTAAGATAATTGAGAGCTCAAAAATCTGCTCTGCTCACTTTTTAGAAGAGGATTATAAATTTGTAAATAGTCAGAAAAAGACACTGAAGGATAATACGTGTCCGTCTTTATTTTCATGGACGAAGAAGAAAGAAGAGAGGACATTACCAGTCAAACGGGCTAAACTCGAGGAGGAAAGGAAAATACTTTAGGAAGAAGAAACAGATACAGCTTCAGAAGGGGAAGGGCTTTTGAAACGGTAGACAAAAAGCGTGTGAATAGGGGTGTTCAAGCTAATTTACACGTTGATTGTTCTCACAAGATGTCGCTGAGTGTCTTAAAATCTAAGTGCACAACTCAAAAGAAAGAAATTAAGCTACTCTCCCATTATACGGACTTCAGAAGTTATTCTCAGTTCATGGAATTTCTAGAATTGGTTTTGCCAAGTCTCAACAAAAATAATTTGGTATATTGGGGTACAGATCAACATCACAGACACAGCTCTGCTGTTTAATGCACAAGACAAAACACATGATTCAGAACGGAGGGTGTAAAATGCAGGCTGCAGGGTGCAGGGTGCAGGTCAGACTTTCACTTAAGCGTGGTAGGAAAAGCCCTTATTCACGTTCACGATGTCAGCCATCTTTCCACTCGTGTAGTAAACCTTAATTCCAGATCGTAGGGGAATGGACGGCGAATCAGCTCGTTTGCCACCTAAGTGGCCATATCACCTTACATTTTTCCATCAGTACCTTGGTTCGGGCAAAGATGGAAGTAAATTTAAAGCAAGTGACACACACGGACGTTTTTTTTACTTTGTTTATTTATTTATTTATTTATTTATTTATTTATTTATTCGAGGTAGTTAATGTTAAACTCTCCACGAGCTCCGATCGCGGCGTCGATTACACCACGCACAAACATGGACTTCACCGAACAGTAAGTGAGCCGCAGGAGCCCATTACTCCTGGTGAGCCGGTCTTTCATAGCTTTTCATACTATTTGAACTACGACCAACCATCAAGCTGTTTTTCTTCTCAACTTCTACCAACGCACTTTCGAAAAGTTCAACACCCGATTTTTTTTTATTTTGCGCATATTCTGTCTTGTAAACGTGAAACAACATGACAAAACTAAAACAAACTGTTCAATTCCTACCACGCTTAACTGAAATGCTCACCTGCACCCTGCACCCTGCACCCTGCACCCTGCAACCTGCAACCTGCAACCTGCAATCTGCCACCTGCCACCTGCAAGCTGCAACCGGCAACCTACAACCTGCAACCTGCAACCTGCAATTTACACCCTCCGGATTCAGAATCTGATGATGTCAACAGTGAGGGCAATGATGATGTGGGTGATAATGATAATGGGGAGGAGGATAAAGAACTGACAAGAGATCATCAATTAGATGGTGAAGATGACTTTTTAATGTTCATGATTAGACTCAGATTAGGCCTTAATATAACTGATTTGTCATTCCGTTTTTCACTTTCTGAGGCTACAGTAAGTTACATTCTTACAACATGGTTGAATTACTTATTTGTACACCTTGGGCATTTGAAAATCTGTCGACAATTTTAGACCCGGGCGACCCGCGAGACGCGGGAAGCTCGAGTAACTATAAAAGTACCAACACTCTGAAGAGTCTTGTTGGTGTGTATGCTAAGGTGGGCTTTCATCTTTATCTCCCATTTTTACACTGGATAAATTTCTGTCAAACAAATTGTTCACAGGTGTGGCTTATTTAATCAACTGGAACAGAAATATTGTATCTTTGGGAGAAGTTTTACCTGGTGATGCTATTATGGCTGATAAAGGCTTTGACATAGGACCAGAACTCACCAAACTAAAATTGAAATTGAATATTCCACCATATTTAGGGTCAGATGCACAATTTGAAGAATCTGATGTAATAAAAACTCAAACAGTTGCCCAACATCGCATACATGTTGAAAGGGCCATTGGAAAAGTAAGGAGGTTTGGCATTTTTTCCAGCCCCTTACCTGTGGCTATGCTTGGCTGTGTTAATCGACTATGGTCAGTTTGTTGTTTGATAAGTAATTTTATGGATCCCATATTAGAATAAAGTATTTCTACCTTTGCGTTTTAATGGTTTTAGCTAATACACATTGAGTTACAACAGGTTGCTTTTATAATGTAAACATGACTTTTTTAGTAAGCTTGTTTTTAGAATGTTAGTAATAAAGTTGATATTTTCATGATATTTTGATTTAGAACAAGAGTAGTTTGGCTTGACTTCTGACGGCCTTGGGTAGAGAACAACGCCAATCTTATTCTTATAACGTACACTTACATCACTAACAAATAATGTCATAAGTGTACAAGAAATGTGTAAGGGTATGACAGAAAGAACATGCAATGTCAACTCCAACAATGCAGGAAAATGCATCAATAGTTTCTCGCAACAGTACGCTGCAATCATGGTAATAATGACCAGATGCATACAAAAATAATTTCCAAAAACGTTTATTGAAATCTCTGTTTTCATGAAATAACAAAGAAAACAGGGTGTTTTTAGGATGTAGGCAGTGTTTAGCTATATATGGCTGTAGCATTTAACTACCACACTGCATGGTGATATATACAGTGACTCATTCCTGTCTGTAAATATAAGGCAAAGCATGGTCAAAATAAAAAGCATGCAACTTGGGAAGTAGCTCCTGCTCCCAGCACAGTTTATCAAAATAAATCCTCTCTACATGAATGTTCCTTGCACCTGTCAAGAGGGCCAGAAGACAAAAAAATCGCACCATGGCAATCCTGACAAGGCCAGCTGACCCTGAACTTGAGCATAGTACCCAGATTTGTGGTTTACTTTTAATTTAGCCTTTCCCTCTATAACATCACTGATAAGAACACATTACTATAATGGCAAGCCTCGAGGAAATAGCTGTTTCTCCAAGCGAAATGTGCCTTTATCTCCAGGAGGCCAAATGGTTCCTTCCCAGATGGATCAAAGACTTTGCCATCTGGTGAAGCACCCAAATAAGGTAGGGAGGGATTTACGACCAGCCTGCTTCATACACAGTGAATTTGGTGTTCCTTTTTCGCTTCTCATGAGCGTACAGATTTCTGGCTGTTGATTCATTTTGCTTGCCATGCTTTATACAGGCAACATTTGACACATCTTTTGGCTGAAATATATTTCTAAGGAACACCTCAGTTGGCTGCTTTTTCCTATTTACAACTAGTCCAAAGTTAGATGCAATTAACCGAAATTTTCTAAAAGCAAACCATTCAGGATCAAGAGACTGGTTCACTATCTTCTTTTTGATTTGCTGTGCGGTTTCTAGGTTTAAGTTTAGTCTGAAAAGAAACCGAGATTGATCAGTGGGTACACTTTCTGGAGGTGCGAAGGGTGTGGCTGTACAAAGTGAACTAGTCAGATCAGGGAATGAAGGTACAACGTCACAACTTCTTAATTAGATTTTCGATCAATACTAAACCTGACAGCATTTTCTTTAAGGTCTTTAAGTTGATAGCTCAAAATCGAACCAATAGCAACATTTCCGAAAACTGTGTCCACAAATGCGGATGCTTCTTGATCAGCCAACAAGTAGGAGCACAGAGGTTTTTTCTCCCTTTTGTTCATTTTACTACACATCCGTAGAACAGTCTGTCTCCTTCGGATTTTAACATTTTGGATTTAGCGTCGTAAAGTTTACACGTAACACTGGTGATCCTTTTCTTGTCCCAGCTTTGTCAGTGCTTGAATTGGCAAAAATGCAATACATAATTGGTTCTTATTCAAAGCAGGTACCGCAGGGTTGATGCCACATTTGCGGTAAACTGGTACAAGTTTTATCCGCAGGAATTTCTGTCAAGCCCAACAGAAACCAATGATTTAGAAGCCCCGCGATATGATTGCAATGTCCTCCTTCCCTAACAATGGTAAACAGAAAGAGATTGAAGACAAGCTAAGGAAAGCCCAGTTTAATGGATCTAATGAAAGTAAAAAAAAAATAAGTACAAGTAATCTCATAATACTAACCCCGCTTTTCAGGAACATTTAGCTTTGAAATGTCGGCATCCCTACTGCTGTTAACAACCTCAATTTTCAATGAATGACGATCTTCATTCTTTCGTTGGCTACGATGACAACTGAACGTGCTTGCACGATGCACAAGTTTGCAGGGTTACTTCGTCGACCTACGTATACATATGGGTTACTGGCCAAGCTTGTTCGGTCAAGATGGGGGATATTGGCCAAGTTCTTTTTTGCGTGTTTATGGACCAAGACGAAGGCGAGGTCCATAAAAACGCATAAAAAGAACGAGGCCAATATCCCGCCATCTTGACCGAACAAGCTTGGTCAATAAAGGATTTATTATATGATTCAAAGGACGCCATCTAATGACAGTAAAACGCGGGACGAACGGGCTGTCTCGAGAAGTCAAGATGGCTCCATCTTGACCCCGCGGGTAGCCAATGACAGCAGGAGAATTGATTCATCTTGACCGCTGCAAGAGTCAGTCATATAATAAATCGTGGATATAATTCTCTACGAAAAACTTGTAGCCCTTCTCTCCGATAACTTTTCTACCACTGTCTATTAAATGTTGGTTTATCTGGATGTAAGAAAATCGCGGCACGGAAACAAGAATCTTTGTCCAGCTGCTGTCACACACTTCTGAGGCGGAGGCCATTTCAGATCACGTGACCGAGTAGCTAAAAACCTCTATTGCATGGCGTATCCTTACTGCTCATAATTTATGGCATAATTTAGCGTGTGCGCATTAGAAAAATGGCGTATTTGCCTTGACATTGAGCTTTTTCAGGCGAAATTTTCCCTTTTCTGTCCGGCGTGTTGCAAAGAAACGAGCACGGTGACCCCCATTTTTTATACATGTTACTTACTCGTAACAGGCACACGAAAAACATATTTAAAGTAGAAAAAAGTTTAATAATAGAAGTTGGATTATTTATGTATAAATAGCGTGAAACTTTGCATTTGGAGCCAGGGAGGAGTATGAATTGATTAGTAAGTATTAGTCCAATTCGCTTAGTACACTATTTGCAGGATCAGGCAATTTGAAATCAGCATACTGAAAGATTAAGACCCAGAAAAACAATTAGGCTCTAGGTTTCATTACTATTCATAGTTTTTGCTACGTAATAACAATTTTTTGGGGTTGCTCAAGTTTTGAACATTTCTCGCACAATTAGCTCAGAAAAATCACTTAGAATAACGGGCATGCACGGCGAAAACAAGCACATTGACCCCATCTATTTATTGCATTTTTGTAATGTCCTATGTATGACTATCAATTGTGTCAAGTTTGAAAAAATCTGGATAGTACGTCATTTTCATGGGAATTAACCTTAATCGATTTCGCGTTGTGAAGTCATCCGAAATTTATGTCCAAAATTTCGCTTCAGTGACTCTCGCGCGACGCGACTGAGAACCGATTTTTAACGCAACATTGTTGCGTCGTGTAACATGGAACACAGGGCGGTTTTGAACGCAAATGAAAACGAACGTCGTTTGCACACGACGCAAGCGAACGCAAACATAAGCTCAATGACAAAAAAAAACGAAAAGTTTCACCCTTGCGCTTGTGCTTGTGCTTATCCTTATGCTTGCGTTATGCCCGTTCTTATGCTTGCGCTTGTGCTTGCCTCGCTAGTGAAAACCAGACTTTAGCCTAGGGTCTGTCGGATTATGCTCGTAAAATAGAGTATTATGCTTTCGGGCGTCACCCGTGAAAGCAGGGTATTATGCTCAAAATTATGCTCGGCTGGAGGTATAATGCTCAAATTATGCCGGACTAAAATGACACTTCCACTTCACTCTCCATAGGCCCGTACCTATCATTAAACATTCCTAGTCTTTCATTTTTGAAATTCATTTTTTTTTTTAACTACCAGCTAGGTTTGTACGACTCTTTCGGTCTTTTCTACGGACATATACGTCAAAATTGCTAAGTAATTTTTCGAGCTTGCTACAAGCTTAATTGTCTTCTTTGTTCTCCTTCTCCAACAAGAATCTTCGAACAAACATAGTTGTCGAGTATTGTTTTCTCGTAATGTTTTGAGGTTTTTGAATCACAGTCAATTCCTGTTGTCTGCTCCAAACACAAAACATTGGCGCAAGGAAAGCCATGCGAAGTTCCTCAAAAAAAGTGAGCGACAGCAGGAAAAACGAAGGGCCTCAGGATCCAGACGAACTTGATTGGATAGCAAACGTTTGAGAAAAATTACAGCATACACATTCTTGCGTCCAAACCAACTTTCAGAGGAAAGCGTAAATGAATTCACCGCGCGCCAAATACAAAGCAACTAAACATTCAGTACAATATACACTATATACTAGACTAGTTCAAAAGATTCTAACGACTTAACCAGCAATTAAAGCCTATTCTCAGGCATTTTTTAATCGGAATAAAACTATGGCTCTTGTTGAAAGCAATTAATAAAAGGGCTCCTATGGCAGGACCCCCGCAGCAAGAGTTTGATTGGCGGGGGAGGGGGGATTCATCACGAAAACATAAGCGTGAGCCAGCTAAGAGGGAAGTCCAGGAACATGCTTCCCGGAAAAAAATGGATTTTGCGAATAGTTGCAAACGTTCAGCGCTTAAAAAGCGGTTTCTTTTAATACAGTACAAAATTACTGAACATTTAGAACCCGACTTCTCAATAAATTCACTATCAAACCCTGCTTTTTACAATACAATTAACTCCAGCTGACATGAGCGTTCAAATAAACCAGGAATCCAACGATTTTCCCTAAATACATTTCAAGTTAAGGTTACGGTTTACCTTCAAAGGTGTCTTTAATAATGTAAGGGCTGTAGCGGTTCCGGGTTACAGCCCATGTACCATAAACCCTATATCAAATTAAAGCTAATAGAACTAGCTATTCGAATATTCCATTAATTTTGTAATTAAATGCGGAATTACTGACTACTCCGCCGATTCTAAACTCGGAGGTCTTTTATTTGCATAACTTTCCATTTCAGTCCGAAAAATCGCCGATAAAAACAATTTATTGCATAAAAAGATCTCCGTCGTTTAAGTGAGGCAGGGAGCCGAGGTTCAGTTCATTATCTTGAATCCATCCCACTATTGCAACTGAATTATTCAAGAATCTCGCTTGCCCACACCATGCAAGTAAGGCAAGCGTAATAACAATAACATAGGTTTTCTCTGTTCCCGCTGAAACATAATCAATACATTGAGCAGAAACGCGAAAAATCGCTACACAAGCAACAAACCTCGCTAACGATCGGTGCAATTGTTTACCTGATCCTGCTCGAGAAATCCCGATTTGTAAACAGAGCGTGAATGGCCGCCGTCCTGTTTGAAGAAAATAATAATACAAATGAGATAATTTGTACTCTGGTGTCTTGTCGTACAGAACACGTAAAGCTTGTGGGATGTTGCTGGAGTGACAAGGATACCTCACAAATTAATGTGATCCGGTAAGCTGTAGCCACACTAAGGGCATTAAGGCCACAAGGTAGCGGGCATTACCCCTTAAATCTACCAATGCCTTGTTAGGCCTTATCAGCATGACATAGCTAATGCTCAGGCTCAAGTACCCACATATCAATAAAACAAGCAGTGAAAACGTAAAGCTTGTGGGATGTGGCTAGAGTGACAAGGGTACCTCACATATTAATGTGATTTGGTAAGCTGAAGCCACTCACGACTTTGACCTTGCGTATACAGTGTGATGTTTCCGATTTTACACGAAAATTTGGTGTTATTAACTGAGGATCTCTTTAACGTTGCCAATTCACATTATCATTTGGCTTTGCTAATTTTATACTGTACAGTATAAAATTAGCAAAGCCATTTCACTGTTCTTTACATTGAAACGCTGATTCTTACTGGTTCAAGCAAAAAATCCGAGAGCGAGCTATTCAATTTAAACGGCGACACGCCGCCACTTACATTCAGTTTTTTTACAGACTTGCTGTCTTCAGTTGTTATTTTGTTTTTCCAAAACGTTAGATGGACAAGTGAGTTCCTGCCGAGTAACGCGGGTTTGCCATATAATTTCCGGCCAAAATGTGGAATATATATAGGACAGGGTTATCTCGAGTGTGACATTTCACATTGGCTTACATGGATAGGACGGACTGACGATCGAACGGACGGGCCAACGGAGGCCCAACGGAGGCCCAGTGACGTCATAACCACATACTGTCTTACCCATGGTACTCCGCGCGTGTGCGCGGAGCTCTGCAAGTACATATCTTAAATGGCTAATTCTTAACTGGGAGGTGATCTAGACTTATATCAACAATTACCATTAGATGGATATTAATAACCAATTAATATCCATCTAATGGTAATGGATCTTAAAATATGTTCACTTAATGTTCTGGGTTTAGGAGAGAGACTGAAAAGAAGGGAAACATTTAATTGGCTAAGAGCAAAAAAACTTTGCAATTTATCTGCTACAAGAAACACACTGTTCTGAAAACACAAATACAACTTGGTCATCTGAATGGGGCTATAAAACTTTGTTTAGCTGCTACTCTAGCACCAGTGGTGCAGTAGCTATTCTCTTTAACAACAATTTCGCGTTTCAGCTTGAAAGATCGTATTCGGATCCCAAGGGCAGATTTATTATTTGTGATATTAAAACAAATGAAAAGCTTTCACTCTGGCCACAATCTACGTACCAAATGATGACGACCCAGCCGTTTTTGAGATTTTCTTCAGCCACTTACTAGATTTTCAGTGCGACGATATAATTTTAGGTGGTGATTTCAATTTAGTACTTAATCTAGTAAAGGACAAGAAAGGTGGTCCTGCCAAAACCCACACAAAAGCAATTAATGTAATCAACGAGTACGCTACAAAATTCGATTTGGTTGATGCATGGAAGGTATCTAACCCTGACATCCTGAGATACACATGGCGTAGAAGGAAACCTGAAATCCAATGTCGATTAGATTTTTCTTAGTGAGTCAGAGTCTAATGTGTAACGTCACGTACACGGGCATCTCGGCGGGCTTTAAAACAGATCATTCGATAGTGACAATTCAAATTGCAATTCACAGGAATCCAAGGGGACCAGGCTTCTGGAAATTAAACGCGTCGTTTTTATCAGAGACGGACTACATAAATCAAATTAGGGCAACCATCGAGGGTGTTAAGGATGAATATCAAAGTGATAAATCAGTAAATACCTCCCTGTTATGGGAAATGATTAAGTCAGTTAAAAGTTGGGAATAAACTCTGAGATATGCAAAAATAAAAAAAGGCAAAAATGTTGCAAGAAGAAGAAGAAGAACCAGAGAAGAAAATTAACATATTGCAGAGGCAAATTGATTCAGGGTGTAATAACGCCAACGAAAAGCTAGTGATTAATATTCAATTATAAGAGAAAACGAAGGAATTAGAAAAGAAAATTGAATATAGGACAAAGGGAGCGATCTTGAGGGCAAAATGCAGATGGTACAATGGGATGAAGGTGAAAAAAGTATTTCCTAAATCTTGAAAAAAGGCACTTCAAAAATGGCGTAATCAGTCAACTTAAATTAGGTGACAATGAATTTGCCAGCTCAGACAAAGAAATTTTGTCTGAATGCGAAACCTTTTACAGAAATACCCATAGTTCCAAAACGGACTGCGATGATTCACAAACTGACGACCTATTTTTTGGAAACACTGTTTCAAAATCATTGAACCTTGAGCAAAAAGAAAAATGCGAGGGCATGTTAACTAAAGCAGAATGCTTACAAGCTCTAAAAAGTATGAAACCCGGAAAAACGCCAGGCTCTGTTGGTTTGCCTATAGAATTTTATAAAGTTTTTTTGGAATGAAATCTCGGACTACCTTTTAAACGCAATTAACTACGCTTACACTGAAGGAAAATTCTCAATAAATCAAAGACGTGGGATAATTAAGCTTATACCCAAAAATGATCCAAAAAAAAAAAAAATTGGCGACCAATTACTCTACTGAACTCCGACTATAAAATAGCGGCTAAGACCATTGCAAATCGACTCCAAACTGTACTTCCAAATCTAATAAACAGCGACCAAACCGGTTTTCTTAAAGGAGGATTCATTGGTGAAAACATAAGATTAATCGATGGCTTAATAAATCACACTGCTGCTCGTAATATTTCCGGGCTGTTGATGTTTCTAGATTTCGAAAAAGCGTTTGACACAGTTGAATGATCGTTTATATGGAAAACGCTAGGTTCTTTCAATCTCGGATCGTCATTAATAAACTGGATCAAATTGTGCCACCGTAACATAGGGAGCTGTGGCCTTAATAACGGATGGGCAAGCAATTACTTCACCCCCGAAAGAGGAGTCAGGCAAGGTTGCCCTCTTTCCCCTTATATTTTCATCCTTTGTACAGAAATATTAGCCTACAAAATACGAGAAAACAAAGACATAAAAGGGATCACTGTGTATGGAAATGAAATCAAGATTAGTCAATATACTGACGATACTGCTATGATTTTAGACGGTTCAAAAAAATCCTTTACATCTGCCTTACTTGACCTAGAGCTTTTTGGTGCGATATCTGGCTTGCGGCTAAACAACCAGAAAACAGAAATTCCCTGGACTGGGGCTTGTGCTGGGCGTCAAGATAAATTATGTTCCGAAAAAGATTTAAAATGGGTTACAGAAAACTTAAGGCCTTAGATGTCTGGATTTCGACCGATCCCATGGGTAGCATGAAAGAAAACTACAACGAAAAATTAACAAAGGTTAGTAACTGCTCAAGCTGCTGGGAGTACCGTCGTCTAAGCCTGTTAGGGAAAATCGTTGTATTAAAAAGTTTAATCGCCCCTCAGCTTGTTTATATTCTATTACCGTTGCCAACAAACCATGCAGCTCTAGATGAGATTAATAACATGTTCTACAACTTTCTTTGGAGTGGAAGGGGGGGGGGGACATTAAAATAGATGTAATGATTAGTGATTATAAAAATGGAGGTTTAAGGATGATCGACATTAAACCTTTTAATAAAGCGCTCAAATCAACATGGGTCAAAAAATATTTGGACAATGATAATCATGGCAAATGGAAATTGTTCTTTGACTCTGAATTACACTCTGAATTTGGCAAAGTTTATACATACATCAGACGCCTTTACAACAGAAATTCTACTGAAAATCTGGTCAGCAATCAGTTATGACGATGACATAACTTCTACCGAAAATTTGCTCTCATTACCTCTTTGGCAAAATTCACTGGTGAGAATTGGAAATAAACCTATTTACTACAAATCATGGTCTTCCAAAGGAATACAAAACTTCAGGCATTTAATGAAAGACGCAGATAACTTGCTATCTTTCACTGAATTCAAGGAACGCTTCGACGTCAAAACCAATTTTCTTGTTTATCACGGTGTGGTATCGCATTTCAGCACTTTTGTAGAAAACTTCATAAGAACTCCTAAATCGAATAGATTGGCACACGAAAAGCTAGTCAGTGCTAAACAGAGCAGCCCGAAAAAAAGCCAAGAAAAATGGTGTGTCGACTGCAACCTTCAGTGCTCCAAAACAATTGATTGGGAGATGGCTTACAAACTCCCTTTCTGCAGCACTAAAGCTACCAAATTGATTATTTTCCAGTTTAAACTACTTCACAGGCGTTTAGCGACAAATTATTCTCTAAATAAAATAGGCATTAGAGAAAATGACATGTGTACCTTTTGTAGAACAGAGAAGGAGTCCCTTTTTCATTTATTTTGGTCGTGTAGCGAAACGTCTTGTTTTTGGCAGGGCTTTATGAAATGTTGGCCGAAAACCAAATAAAACTAAAATCCACCATCTTCACTCCCGACGTAATAATTGGCCTGAGATCGGACACCCTATCCAACACAAAGCAATACTTTTACTTCCTTGTTGCCAGATATTATATATGTTCCTGCAAAACAAAGGAAGTACTCGCAAAAATAGAAAGATTTCCTAGTTTTCTATCATCTTTAGTACCTTTTGAATCTTAACCCCCTCAAAAATACATTTTAAAAAAAACTAAAAAGAATGTAATATAAAGTGTGAGAATAAGAAGCACCGTGGCTGGTCGTGATTGGTGCGTTTCGATCCTCGCTTAGGCTGTTGTTGATTGGAGGATTTCGATCCTTGTCGTTCAGACTAGAAATTGTTCCCTGCAGCGGTCCGCTTTGGTACTGATCGGCTGTTGTGTTGTCTGATCGTGGGCATCCACGCTTCAGGAATTTCAATTCCACTGTCCCTGTTAATGTTGTTAGGGTGAAGTCTTATGTGAATAGCCTCTTTAACCCTACGGGTGTACCAATGTGGGTCTCGATCAATAAATTTAACCTCGTTCCAGAGCGGATAATGTCCGGTCGCGTTGCTATGTTCTGAAACGGCGGAAGATTGGGTTCGAGCAAGACGTATGTCTCTATCGTGTTCCTTAATCCATTCATGCATAGATCTTCCCGTCTCTCCAATATAAACCTTACCACATTCGCAGGGAATCTCGTAGACTACTCCGTCTTGTTTTACTGAATCGACAATGTCCTTAGGTCGCACTAGGTGTGATCTAAGAGTTATGTCAGATCTGAAAACAGTCCGTATGCCTTGTTGTTGTAGGCAACGGCGAAGAGCCTCCGATGTGCCTTTGAAGTATGGCAGAACCACAGTAGATTTAATTTCGGGTTCAGGTTCTTTCGTGGTTGTTCGTCCCTTGGTTTTCGTAAGATTTTTTACAAACGAAAAGGGATAACCGTTGGAAACAAGGACCGATGAGAGGTGTTTCCTTTCATGAGAGATAACTGATGGTTTTGTTATGAGGTGTTTAGATCGATCGTACAGGCACTTGACAATACCGCGTTTTACAGATTGCGGGTGGTGTGAATCATACGCTAGGTACTGGTCAGTGTGTGTAGGCTTTCTGTAAACACTGGTAGAGAGGTATTCATTCGAATCCTTGATTATCAACGTATCAAGGAAGGGAAATGCGTTGTCATTCTCAGTTTCCATTGTGAAACGGATCGTCGGCTGTTCACTATTCAGGTGTTGTAAGAACGAGTCAACTTTGTCACGATTTAAGATGGGTTTCCAGATCTTAGGTGTACAGGGCGTCGATGTCAAAGCTTGCTCCTCAAAACCCTCCATGTAGAGGTTAGCTATCACTGCGGATACCGGGCTACCCATGGCTGCTCCTTCTTGCTGCTCGTAAATCAGTCCATCATACTGGAAGTATGTGGAACTAAGAACGAAACTCAAGAGGTCTGCAATCTGCGTAGGTGTTAGAGTCGTGCGGTTGGAAAGGCACGGCTCAGCTTCCAGTTTTCGCAGTGCAGTCTGTACTGCTCCTTCAATTAGAACGTTCGTGAACAGAGACACTACGTCGAAAGACACCATGATCTCGTTTTCTAGTACCCTTTCACCGTTCACAATGGACACAAAATGAACTGAGTTGTCAACTGTATACTCTGATTTCCCTGTTAGGGGAGACAATACATCGGCTAAGTAGGAAGACCAATACCTAGCGTATGATTCACACCACCCGCAATCTGTAAAACGCGGTTTGTCAAGTGCCTGTACGATCGATCTAAACACCTCATAACAAAACCATCAGTTATCTCTCATGAAAGGAAACACCTCTCATCGGTCCTTGTTTCCAACGGTTATCCCTTTTCGTTTGTAAAAAATCTTACGAAAACCAAGGGACGAACAACCACGAAAGAACCTGAACCCGAAATTAAATCTACTGTGGTTCTGCCATACTTCAAAGGCACATCGGAGGCTCTTCGCCTTTGCCTACAACAACAAGGCATACGGACTGTTTTCAGATCTGACACAACTCTTAGATCACACCTAGTGCGACCTAAGGACATTGTCGATCCAGTAAAACAAGACGGAGTAGTCTACAAGATTCCCTGCGAATGTGGTAAGGTTTATATTGGAGAGACGGGAAGATCTATGCATGAATGGATTAAGGAACACGATAGAGACATACGTCTTGCTCGAACCCAATCTTCCGCCGTTTCAGAACATAGCAACGCGACCGGACATTATCCGCTCTGGAACGAGGTTAAATTTATTGATCGAGACCCACATTGGTACACCCGTAGGGTTAAAGAGGCTATTCACATAAGACTTCACCCTAACAACATTAACAGGGACAGTGGAATTGAAATTCCTGAAGCGTGGATGCCCACGATCAGACAACACAACAGCCGATCAGTACCAAAGCGGACCGCTGCAGGGAACAATTTCTAGTCTGAACGACAAGGATCGAAATCCTCCAATCAACAACAGCCTAAGCGAGGATCGAAACGCACCAATCACGACCAGCCACGGTGCTTCTTATTCTCACACGCAAGCAGTCGACACCATCGCCTGATGAAGACCAGCAGTATAGCGGTCGAAACGTCGCGATCCACATCTTTGTGACTCAATCGTGAGGCAAAAGATTAACTCAGCTATCAAAAGTTGCCTTTCTTCACCTTTATACAATTTTAATTTTTTGAAAAGAGCATTTTTACAAAACGCTTCATGTAATATTTTGTTTTAAAAATCATAGACTAGTCCTGAAAGAAAAACAATACACAGGAAACAATTAGCTAACTAACGTCAACCCTGTTCATAGTAAAAATTTATTACAACTTTGCGGGTTGAACAAAAGGAATTAAACCAGAGTCGGCGTTTCAAGTGGTTGAAGTACTTTTTTCATCTTTAAGCTCAAGTACGCCCTGGCAGATAAATTTAAGTCTAACTACTTCTTTGTTCAACAAAGTTTATGTGTCAAACCAGAAACCCATAAGGGTTGAAACGTGTAACTGCCCTTTGTGTGCTTGAAAACAAGCTTCCGAATATTCAATTTGCTAAGTACCATATTTGGAACATCAAGAGAGAAACATTCAACCAATCAGTTCGCAAGAACACCGTGACGCAATACTACCGCGTTCCCGCGCGAAATTAAAAATGGCGGACACGTCGGTGAGACGAAAAGGAAAACAGAAAAGTCCAAAAAAACTGTCAAAAAATAGAGTGAAAAAGTTCGGTGAAACACTCGGAGGAAAAACGGAGGTAGAGAAATTTGAGGAGGTACAAAAGATTATTGAGAACACCTGGCAGAAACCTCTGCGACTACTCTTTACTCACGGCAAAGACTGGAGCGAGAGGTTTACAAATATGGTACTTAGCACTGAATATTCGGAAGCTGTGAACGCGCGTTGCACGTTTCAACCCTTATGGGTTTCTGGTCAGACTAAACGCTTTTCGCCCATTGTTCTTACTGAGTTCCTTGTGGGCGAAGAATGATCATCCGCTGGGACAAAATCACGACAAAACTTCATCAAAATTTAAAGCAAAACTCCTAGTTAAACATGCAACAAACAATATGCGATTAAAGTTTTCCACTGGAATCTATGAAATGTGTACGATCCAAATTGCACTCTTTCTGTATTCCAAACAAAAACCCCCAAATCCTCCAGAAAAGCACTTTGATTATAGTTATGCACGCAATTAGATCAGTTGTGAAAATCCTGACAAAATACTGCTTTGAATAGGAAAGCTCATTTTTTTCGGCGACACCGGTACATTACAAATCCAGCTCAACTATCCAGCAAAGTGATAGTTGTTAATACGTTCTTCCATAATTGAAATATGTGATATTTTATACATCAGCTGTCTCTAGTTTAGGCTTTGGTTGTCGACATTTCTATCATTTGGCACTTTCGCAGAGCGTCAACCCACCATGAACTAGGAAAACAAAAAAAAGGAGAAAGAAGAAAGAAGAAAGTGGCCTCGACGAAAAACAGCGTGACGTGTAAACAGCTGTGTCCCGTATCCATTAGCTTAAACTGAATTATATTAATTTCTTTAACAATATTGTCACTTGTCAGAGTCGAAGCATGTTCTTTAAAGTTCGAAGTAAAATGCTTGCCTGCCAAAATACGTTCGTTCCAGGTGAACTTTAACAGGCATCTTGAGTACACAACGGCCATGTTTACAGTTTGCCACTGAGTGAAATAAAGAAGGTAGAACCCAGGACCCCTCAGCTTACCTAGCTCTCTGATTCCGAAAAATACATTTGGCAAACTCGTCCAGCGGTTGCTACACTTGCAATTGTACAGATCGCGAAAGTGATTACTAACGTCATAATTTTGCCAAATGACCCCCAGGAAATTTTTTCCAGAAACCAGAAGCTCCATGCTTTGTCCTTGTGGTCTCTTTCCTGCATCCTGAAATTGGTATCTGTAAACATGAACGATGTAAAATTAACAAAGCAAAGTTGCCCGAGAAGGCGTTACCTGGCATGGACTGCGTTCCCAGGGGTACCGTATTTCCTCGGAAAAGCGCCCGGGCGCTTATTTAAAATTTCGGCCAAGAGAGGGGGCACTTATTAAGTTTTTGTTAAGACGAACTGTTACTATATGCACATAAAAGAACTCTGCAAGCACAAGGAAATAGAAATAACTGGAAGGGACTTACGGAAAACACATGTAGACTGTTCTCCTACATGCACTGATGCCGGTATAGTTGAAGCCCAAACGATTGCAAATAAAGTGACAGGTTTTAATTTTATCCCTACTTTTTAAGAAAGTCAGGAGAAAGGGAGGGAGCGCTTATTGGATGGGGGCGCTTATTTGCTATTTTAGCTGAGGGGGTGGGCTCTTATTCGGGGGAGGGCGCTTATTAGAGGGTGGACCCTTATTGGAGGAAATATGGTATCCAAAACTCAAAACAAGCTTATGTCTGTTATTACCCACATGTACATGTCCATGTATATCCACATAAGTCGGTAAAAATCTCAAGACATCGCACAAACTATTAAACTGAAAAAAAAAATGAAAAATAAAGAATACAACTTACTAAACCTCGAAGAGAATTTCTTAAAGAAAAACAAACATTTACAGATTGAATTTAAAAGAATCTAAGGAACTGGAGGTAATTATTTCCTTAGGGAACAATTAGTTCCAATCAGAAACAGTTATTGGAAAGTTTGAATACTTAAAAACATCCTTGTTGTTAATCCATCAAATTATAGCTCAACCAATAGCACTGATAGTAATAAATAATACGGAAACAAAATTGACTCATTATTCAGTAGTCTGGTTTGAAAACTGCCGTATACAGTAAAAGCAGTAGTTTAATGAATAACCACGGTACTACGGTGTATATCTCAAAGCAAGATCAAGTTCCGTCATCGTCGCCAACTTCTGTACTAACCTCTAAAAAATTGGGCTGTGTATTGTACTGTGTTGTGTAGTCTTACTGTGTAGCTTGCTCTCGCTTCAAGCCTCTCGCAGACATGATTGAGTTTGTCCTCTTCCGTTGCTCTTGTTAGCTCATAAACCAGAACCTGCGGCCTAGTATTTGCCATATCCAGTAATCCGACTTGCATGTAATACGCCAGAATGTTATTATACTTGGTTAGGGTTTCACCAGGTCTGAATTGATAATAGTAAACAAACATATCGACGCGAAGAATGCTTTTGTTTGCGAACACAACGTATTTGAACGACCTCTCCTCGACTCCAGTTGTCGCACTTTCAAGTACATTGTTTAGGTTCTCCGTTAGTAAGTTGACGAGTTCTTCAAGACAATTTCCGCGAAGAACTTCACGGACTTTCTTTCTAACTTCATCCCTGGATACGAATTCCACGTTGAAGAAAATTTTGTGAGTATTCTCCACCGCACACACTGTCGGCAGGCATTCGTCATGGAGTGCCGCTACATAGAGTTTTGATGCTTGCTCCTCTAACTTGTGGACAACTTTTCGCTCGAGGGAATAGAGCTCGCAAATGGTATTGGCATCACTGCTATCTCTCTTGCACTCTTCTAATACAGTGCTTAAGAGCAATTCTCTGTAAGAATCGAACAAAGTGGGAAATGAAAAAGTTTGACCCCTCCACTCAAATTCAAATGCAAGTAGACCTTCATGGGGGATGTTCAAAAATGACCATTATTGAGGTCAAAACTTAATTGTTGCCATGGGAACACCGAATGTTTGTTGATGCCTGAGAACCCAATTTTGAACTCGAAAACTGTTGTGAAAACTGCAAAATTCAAAACACTATTTCTCAAGTGCAATAAAAAACTACAACTTGAGACTTATACCAAATGTTAAACTACTACTCTAGTTTTTCTCCGTGTATGTCGCTTGTTATTATGTTTATTCTGCATAGAATAAACGGTGACTTAATTACACATTGTCTCCGCCATTTAAATTTGTAAGTGAAACTAGCAGTACGTTTCTCTCACTTCCTCCAAAAGTACATCAGTTCTAGAACTATAACTACATGGATAGTTTACAACAGACATTTTAGTTACTAAAATAGTAAAACTTTCTGCGGGACGGGCTTATTTGGTTGTCAGGGCAATCAGCAAAAACAATACGAAAATCAAGCTTCTTAAATTTTGCTGAAATTAACATTCCTTCAATTCGCTAAAAAAATAGAAGAAGACCGAGACAGCTGTCAGAATAAAAGAATATTGTCTGTTGATTAAACCTCTGATGAAAACAGTCGTTTATGACCATGAATTTTGAAACAAACTGAGTCGAACTGGAGCTTACCTTACTGTTTAGTCCATTTCTCCGCTTTTCGACTCGCTTTCCTGTACTCCTCAATCAGACGTCACCATTCGCTCCAAACAATGAAAAAATGCATGATCTAGAGTAAATTTCAATAAGCCAATGATTTTAGCCCAATTTATGGAGCATAGATGGAAGAAAACAATTGTCTTCAAGGCTGAAGCGAGGAAGCGAAAATAACCTTATGCCATGGGAGATTAAAGGTCGGCGGTGTTTACCAGAAGACTTCTTACTTTGTGTTTTGTTCAACAACGTGTCCTTAGACGTAAGTTGTTCATGGCACATGTAATTTACATTAATTTGATCAGATTTTTGTTTAGTTTTCGACTCGATATCTTCCTCCTGGTCCATGCACAGTAGCACAAACATTCTCTGATAGAAGAAAAACAGGAAAATTTGTTCTCGAGCTCATACTATTTTTTCGCAGCAAAAATTTTATAAATAACACCGAAAAAACACAATTTGTCAATCAAAGTAATACACTGTATTAAAGATAAATGAAGGAATAGCTATTTTCAATTCTTATTTTCAATTTTATACAGCTTGCATACCTATATGCTTTCATTTCAAGACATGTCAGTGGTTGATTGACGGGTATATCCTTCTTTCAAGTACAATTTCTTCCAGCTCCTTAGTAATATAATTAATAGCAATATAAAAATAAAAACAACAGCAACAAAAAACAGAGAAACAAACAAAAATCGGCTTTGTTCTTATCAACGAAATTTTCTTGTTATGCTAAGTGTAAAAGAACCTGCGTTAGGAAGCTAGTACATGCTCTATCAGCTACACTGTCTGCTGCAGCTTTGCAGCTGCAGCTCTCGACAATAGAAACAACACCGTTTACAAAGGGTTCCTTTCGTTGTCCTGAGATGTCCACATCGAACTCTTTGCAGATGGCTTTAAGCGTTGTCATTTTTAGCGAGGGTAATTCTTCTTTCGTCATTTGGCACAGCTGAAGACCTCCGTGCACCAGTGGATGCCCATTTCATAAGATCATTTCTTACCTCAAGTAGCATATCCTCGTTTTTATGTGCCTGATATTCTGACTCGCTGAGTTGCTTTCTTTTTGCCGCAAAGCGAGAGAAGTAAGAAGAAATTTGCGACGGTGTAAGGAACTCATCAATCGAAAACAATCACTGATTGTTAGCGTCTCGAGCTTTGCGCATCTTCTTCGCGACTTCTTCACCTGTGGTCTTCTTACTTGATTTCTATCCTAACTAAAAACGTACTCTCAATAAAGGACTTCTCCTTTTCACTGAATCTTGTAGTCTTAGGTTTCGACTTTAACGCCCAGCCCATACTCAGCAAGGGGGAATGAGGGTCACCGCTCAGACTAACACTAGAGAGCTCCTTAGTTTGGCCTTCTTCTAAATGCTGCGCATAACTTAACTTAGCTCTGTCTTGAAGGGTGACTTCTTCCAGAGACCTGATAT
Organism: Pachyseris speciosa; assembly: GCA_016490735.1. Lineage (NCBI taxonomy): Eukaryota > Metazoa > Cnidaria > Anthozoa > Scleractinia > Pachyseridae > Pachyseris > Pachyseris speciosa. The sequence continues at coordinate 315,985 of JAEMWC010000567.1, read as the reverse complement.
GCATTCTGTACTCACAGTGTCTTTCGAGTGCGGAATATCGCACGAAAGACTTTGTGCAGCCCTTCTCCGGAAAAGAAAATTTTTTTGGCAGAAGTTGATTGCTGCTGTCACTGGAATCTGAGCACTGGGATGTGCTGTCACTAAAATCGCGGTCTTCCTTCTTTTCCAGCCTTCTAGTATCTGACACATAAGCCGTTATCTTGCTTTGTGCCCTTCTTTGAAATACGGCCGAAAAATCACCATCGCCAAAGCAGACGTTTTCAAGCCATGAAAATTCACTTTCCTCTGGCACTGCAAAACGGCGCAGTGATACAGTTAAGGAAATTCACCGGTTTTGGTCACAGTGAGTGACCAAAAGTGAGTGTACTTAGGAGATAGGCTGCGATTGGTTACAATTGTCTTCCCTAGACATTCCTCAGTAAACATAATGAAAAAAGTTAACATTTGAAAGATGGAAACTTCTAAATCATTTTATCACAGTCAGGGTTATTCTGACTTGCGGCTCGCTTTCACTAGTTTGAACTCTGTATGCACGCACTTTTATACGTGGGATCATAAATCTCAAATTTGCATCTCAGTGAGACTGTAGCTATGGTACCACTGAAATCAGATTTTGATGATTTTGATTTGTGGTGAAGGGTTTTATGACGACCTGTACAAATTGTAATGAATTTCTTCACCCACGCATTTCATCAGAGAATTCAATTGTGATTACTATAACAGGTTAATAAAACGTCACTATCTACATCTGAAGTAGCTACGTTGTTACACAGATGGTTTTACATTTTATAGTGATTCTTACTGTAGTTTATGTGTTTGTTCTTACCGGAACCCATTGGAACGATAGCTCCTGTTAGTTGCTTGATAAGGACAGAGTGCCTTTTCAAAACAGAACGATCCCCTTTCATTTTGGAGCCTTTATGATTACTAAGTCCTATAGGAACTTGGTAGGTACTCCGTCTGCTTCTCCAATATATACCCAGTCGATCACGATGATAACTGCATATCTTTAAGGTTGTTCCTTCAGCACGTGTTACATCGAAAAACCCTAAAGCAAATCCTGGAGCTATAAAAAGCGAAAAACAACTTTTTCCGTTCAAGTGGATATAGGACGTGGGAAAACTGTGCATTTCTTCAAAACATGGCATGCGGCTAAACCTTAATAATAGAAAATCTACCTTATTATTCACAACAAGCAATTCTGAGAAAAAGACCCTTGAAAAGCCATCAATCCAGGTCTTTGCATTTATAAGTCCACGTTTCCACTAATACGGTCCCATACTTATTTTACGAAAACCAATTTGAAGTACGAAAAAGTTGCAAAAAATTGCGCACAAAATTCTTAGAATCTGGTCGCGTGCGGCTAAAAAAGTTTTTATACCAGTTGCCGACTATCCTTTTGATACGCGTTTGTCATGCTTGATTGTTAGAAGAGGAAAACAGTATTCAACTCACCTCCACGACAAAGTAACAAATCAATTTCATCAGAAACATCTTCATTGCACTTGCTGAGACCGTGAGTTTTTCAATGGCTCGATATGTCTCGATCACAATCTCTTAGAAGAAACAGTTCTCCCTCGCTACATATGCAAGGCAGTGAGTGAGGGAGTAGCAAAACAGCAAATCTCTCGGGAAATCTCCATACGGGAAAAAGCAAATCCGATTCGCCTGAATGCATGCGTTGATAAACATCTATGTTGATGAACACCGCTGACCTGGTGCCGACATGCTTCACAAGATTTGTCGTATTTGATTTGAATTTCCGAGTCTTCAAAACTTCATTTAATGTAATCTTTCTCAAAACTGTTTACCAGCACACGGTTTCGTTTTGAATGGAGCGAATGGCGAAGTCTGTTTGACAAGTACAACAAAAGGCCAAGGTGGAAACTTACACGTACGTTAAGTCCATGTCGGTTTGCTTTGGTACCACCAAACCTGAATTTAGTGGGCAGAAGTAAAGAAATGCATTGCTACTGGAGATGAATAACAAGACAGGCTGGAAAAAAAGGTTAAGAGACTGGATTTATGAATAATACGACCGCTGTGGGGAAAGAACCAGCTCCTTCAACGGGAGTCAACAAGTGGAGAAATGGACCAAACCGTAAAGTACCTATGCTCCAGTTCGACTCAGTTTGTTTCAAAATTCATGGTCATAAACGATTGTTTTCATCAGAGGTTTAATCAACAGACAATATTTTTTTATTCTGACAGCTGTCTCGGTCTTCTTCTATTTTTTTTAGCGAATTGAAGGAATGTTAATTTCAGCAAAATTTAAGAAGCTTGATTTTCGTATTGTTTTTGCTGATTGCCCTGACAACCAAATAAGCCCGCCCCGCAGAAAGTTTTACAAATTTAGTAACTACAATGTCTGTTGTAAACTATCCATGTAGTTATAGTTCTAGAACTGATGTACTTTTGGAGGAAGTGAGAGAAACGTACTGCTAGTTTCACTTACAAATTTAAATGGCGGAGACAATGTGTAATTAAGTCACCGTTTATTCTATGCAGAATAAACATAATAACAAGCGACATACACGGAGAAAAACTAGAGTAGTAGTTTAACATTTGGTATAAGTCTCAAGTTGTAGTTTTTTATTGCACTTGAGAAATAGTGTTTTGAATTTTGCAGTTTTCACAACAGTTTTCGAGTTCAAAATTGGGTTCTCAGGCATCAACAAACATTCGGTGTTACCATGGCAACAGTTAAGTTTTGACCTCAATAATGGTCATTTTTGAACATCCCCCATGAAGGTCTACTTTCATGTAAATTTGAGTAGGGGGGTCAAACTTTTTCATTTCCCACTTTGTTTGATTCTTACAGAGAATTGCTCTTAAGTACTTTCCCATGGACCTAGTGCAGATACACAGAGTTTACACAAGTATGACTCGATCCCTGAATGTAAAGTAAGGGTTGATTGAGCAACCGGAAAAATTTGACGGGCTTATTGTGTCAAAGATCTTATTGTACTACGCTGACGTTTCTAAGTACAGTAGTCAGGTTGTTTTGCATGAGAGTGACTGAAAAGAGAAAGCAGTTTGTTGAGTTGCCTTCACTTGCACAAATATACTGAGCAACAGCTTCCTCCGTTGGGTGAACTGTTTTTTTTTTTTTCTTTTAAACCTGTACCACTTATATCAGCTCATAGGTCAGCCTCATGCAGCTTTTGAGCCCGTGGTTTACAGCGTTATTGATTATTACTGTCGTTTATTGGTGTTGATTTTTACGACGAATAAAGTAAAAGACATTCGGCAAATCAGGTCTCAATACGCGTCTGCCCTTAACCCGTTATATGACAATAGTGACCAGCTCCGAATTCCTCCACTTGTCAAACATGCAGGTCACAATAAAAGCAATAAAGTACACAAAATTCCCCAAACTGATATTTGCTGAAATGTATTGGAGTGCAGTGAGGAGATATCGCATGTTGATTGACTGTTGTTATGTTCATATTAAGCGTGTCGGTGCAGTGTACTCGTGTACCAGTGAGTCAGTAGCGGTATCGTCGTACAGGCGCAGTCATATCGTCATGATGTGGTTTGAAACAGTCTTATGCAGTTGTGCCCTACAATTGCTTAAAACCTCTTCAGTTCGAAGGTATCCGCCAAAAACGGTTGGATATGTGGATAAGCGGTTAGAGCTGTTCCATGCGAGTTGTTCAGCAGAAACGATGATTAGCATTTTTCGTTCTGAAAATGCTTTACTTTTGTGAAAGGGAATTCGATATATATATATATATATATATATATATATATATATATATATATATATATATATATATATATATATATATATATAACGTCAATAACGCTCCTTTGTCGAGACGTTATTATCAAAAAAACGTTTTGTTTTCGGTTTGTACTATACAAAAGAATCAAAGACTGAAAACAATTAAGTAATCGACGTCTACTTCATTCATCAGTAATTATAAGCAATTGGTTCAAGCAGCTGAAGTGTTTTATTTATCGCTGGGTTTCTTGCAAGCCCTGGCAGGTAAATTTAATGATTCCTCATCATTGTTATGCAAACTTTAATTTACTTCTCTCTTAAGCTTGAGGGCTATTTTTTTGTTTCAAACTAAAATGTTTTTCGTTCATTATCATTATTTGGTTCCTTGTACGTGAGAGAATGATCATCCGGTGGGACAAAATCACGACATGATTTTATTTCCAAATAAGAATGAAACATGACCCTATATGTACTTCTCACACCATCCTAAATGTACTGCAGTACTGACTCTTAATGAAGGCCTCGGCAGCCATTTTCACCTATGTGTTTATTTTGAGCGTGTCTTTTTCTGAGCTGACTAAGATCGCCTTCCCACAATGCCGTTGCATAGACTGAAATATGATAACTCTGCTTGCCTAGCACGTGACATAAATCTGCCCCCGATAAAATATTTTCTACGGCTTTCTGTGAGAATTCAGTTTGATAAATCAAGGCCGCTGTTGAAGTACTCGACAAGAATTGTATTTGACATTCAGTGAAAAAAAAGATGCGTTTATATTTTATAAAAGCCTTTCATCAGAAGAAGCGAAAAGTTTAGTGAAAACGTAGTTTATCTCTCTCCAGATCTGCCGTTATCAGCTGAAGGCAGTCAAATGTCGTCAGGTCTGTATTGTTACGTTGTGAGATTTGATCACCAGGATCGAGGAGTTAAGTTGGCAACACCTACGACGATGAGAATTCTTTGACTTTTTACCGGTTTTCATTCGATTCATGCAAAAAGCAAGCTAAGCAAGCCGCCCATCTGGTAAGGAAAAGAAAGGAATGCAACTGACCTTGATTCACTCTTTATTCTTGTGATGAGTACAAAGAATGTTTAAATATCACTGATAAGCACACGGTTAAAGTAGCGTTCAATAGATCAAAATCACACACACACGCACACGCACGCACACCAGTTTTATACATTGCAAAACCTTCATGAATGCATTTTGAGACGCACCAATGAGAATTTTTTTGGGCATATTCACTGAAGCAAAAATTTAAGTTTTGTCTTCACAAAGATCTTAGCTTCATAGTCTCGCTTAGCTGCATTCAGGCAACTTTTGACTTGTTGACTTTTCAAACCACATCAATTATTGGTTAGGCTTATCCAGTCACACCAACCAGCGAACAGATGCCAAAAAATAGAAATAAGTTGAACGATAGAATTATCATAATAATTGCTAGCTCAAAAATTGCGGCTCAAGCAAAAACCTCGCTCCCCGTTCACTTAATTGTCATGTGAAACTTGCTGAATGTCAGCGTAACCTTACACTTTCACTGATCGGTTTGTGACAAAACGTATGAGAGAATAACAGGGGCACCCAACGAACCAAGTCAACCAAAAGCTGTAGAAAGGCATTTTTAAGTACCTTATGGTGTTTGAAGTCTGTTTAAAGCGATGTTTTCATCTGTTCGGATTTCCTAGCTGAAATTTTAATTGCGCGAAAATGTTAGGGAGCAAAATCTTCCTTTGAGAATATGCAAGCTGAAATGAACTTTCCACAAACTTTCTAGGGAACGATTTTCTTTCCGAAAATGGTAGCTGACATTTTTGTCTGCCAAAAACAGCAATTACGACCTTTCCGAAAAACTTTGGGGCTATGATTTCTCAATTGCGAATCTTTTAGGCTACGTTTTAGTTACGAAAATCCGAGTGCACTCTTAAATCGACGCCGAAAACCAAGGTGAATTACCCTCCACCGAACAGATATCTACCGAAACTTGTCGTTGGGTGCCCCTGGAATAACAATTCTTCATCACCGCAGAATCTGCAAGAGCCTATTACTGTTGCAATAATATCAGCCACTAACATACACTCCTATTAAAAGCAATTTGAAAATCACGAATTATTAAAGTACAGTGGAAGCCCGCTCTACGGACACCCGGTTAATTATAACTGACAGTTTTGTTTGTCCTGACTAATGAAAAGGTTATTCATCTTAGCCTTCCTGCTCGTCTTGCTCTAGATCTGCAATACGTTTTCGTTTTCGTCTTGAGCTCTCAATCTCCTTGATCTCTGTGTAATACTTGTCGACAGCGTCATTAAGCTTGCCAGCAGCCATTTTATCCAGCTCGGCAGAAGCAGCTTCGCGTTGTTGGTCATCCATCGCCAGGGATAACTCGTACTGCAGGACTGGCCGACGAACTCTGGCGATGTCAAGGACACCCACTTGCACGTAATAGACCAGAACTTTGAGCGGTTCGTCAATCTCAACATGGACATAGTAGTCGATACGAAGGACACTTTTATTGGCAAGGACAACGTGTAATCGCTCCGTTGGCTCGGGGGTTGTTGTCTCTGTCAGCATATTCTTCAGCACCCCCTCCATCAGGGTTATCACCCCATCAAGGTAGTCAGTGGTAAGATGCCTCTCCAGTATCTTCTTTATATGATCCTTGGTTACGATCTCATCTTTCAGGTCAACATAGAAACCATCAAATTTGTCCACAGCGCACACAATCGGTAAACACTCGTCATTTAGCGCACGAATGTAAAGCTTGTTCTTTGTAGATTCAAGGCTCTTGCGCAATTTCCCTTCCTTCTCCCTCAGTTTCTCTAAAGTGTTTAAATCTTTAGCAACACGTAGTTCCTCTTCTTTCTTGCTTAAGGTCTGTCCCATTTTGGCGCCTCCAGGTCCCAACGTTAACTCAGCAAGTCTGTTGTCTCATTCAGTGAAGCTCAGAGTTTAAAGCTCCGTTAAATACTGTCTCTTGGGGTTGAATCGCTTGAGGCGTTCGGAAATGGCTAAAGAGTTCGGAATACGTCATTAGCGTCAACGCAATTAAGATAATGATCAGTCTAAAAGTTTCCGCTTTGCTACCGAGTCAAAAGAGAAGTAATTAGCTGCTTCCGTAATTTCATTCGCAACCAAACAACATTTTGAAATGTTTTCAAAAAGAGACGTCTGTGAGCCTTCACAAATATATACAGTGAAACATCAATTTATCTAGGGCGATGTTACTAGGCTAAGCTTTGATTTGCTTGTTACTGGTTGGCTAAGTGGCGTGAGTTTTGCCGTTAAACTATCAGGGATCTATAGAGTAAGCGCGAGTTACTTTCAACAATCAGTGAAAAACTGCTCCAACAAGAGATACGTCAAGAGTCACAATTTGTTCTCAGAATTGCTATTTAATGTATCATTTAGACTTTTTTTAGGAATTTTTTTGAAAATTAAAAAAAGTCAAAGAAATCTCGTGACTTTATTCCAGTGCGGGTATCTTGGCATGCAAGGAACTTTAGCCAATTGAAAGTAATAACGGGATGTTTTAAGTTAACAATAGTACGGCCCTTGTCGAGAAAAATCTAATTGATCTTTCAGTTCTGAACAATTATCTTAGTACGTCATTAAATTGACCTGCCAGCTAAGACTTGCTCGGGCTTAATTAAGAGTACAAAAATACTTCAACTTCTTAAAACACTCAACATAGGCAGTGATTAATTGCTTTGAAAAAAAGAAAATGAAGAACAATGCAACGAGAGGATTGTGTGTTTATACCACAAACATGTTGTACACACTGCACCTGTTGTTAATAATAGCTCAGTTCCAGTCCTCCGTTTTCCTTTTACGGTTCTTTATGTTAGCATTTTTGCTCAGCGTTTTTTTAAATAGATTATTCACTGTACCGTAATCATTAATATCATTTTTTTACATGGACATTTCACAGGTTGATAAAAACACTTTGATTTGATTTTTAACTGAGCATGAATTCAACGGTTTAACCAAAAACGAAGAATCGACTGGTGTCATATTACACTCGTTCATGCTCGCAGTGGCCAGTAAACCGGTTCTACCCTTTGTGAGACCTTCTAAGGGTAGTCTGGTGTCGCTTTGTCACTCATTTACGACTCTGTCTCTCGTTAGGCGCAAATGTCGCTGTCACAAAGAAAACAAAGACTATATGAGAATGAATATATGAAAATCATATATTTGAACTGCGGATTAATGATTAAATATGTGACTGATCATCGCAGTTATGAACACTACTTAAGCAGTAGTGAAGATAGACCGTGCTTAAAGTGCTACTACAATCAAAAAATCACTCGTCTTTTTTCTTCAAATTTCGAAAGTGTGTTTGCTTAAAAACTGACTCGCGAAATTTCAAGCTTTAATTTGGAGAAGTCAGTTTTTTATTTTGACTGAAATATTCTATTTAGTGATCCGCCATTACTAACTTCGAAATCTTGAGAGAACTGGATCGAGGACAAAATGACGTAGAAAGCTCACAAGAGTAAGAATGCAGTGTGTGTAAACCCGGCTGATTTAGTATACAGCACGGGAATTTTGAGCTTTCAGACTCTCAAACTCGTGTTTTGCATACTTAATAAGCTGCATTCAACACTGCAATTTTAAAACAGTGAGTAAATGACGTCATTTTATCCTGGATCCAGCTCTCCGAGGCCTAATCGGTCAGTTATGAACGTGAGTAATGGCGGACCGTTAAATTAAAAAGTTGTACTCAAAGTAAACAGTCTTCTGCTTGAAATTTCGCGAGTTTGGTGTTAAGCTAACACACTTTCGAAATTTGAAGAAAAAGACAATTGATTTTCTGGTCGTAGTAGCACTTTAAGTAGTGTTCATAACTGCGATGATCAGTCACATATTTAATCATTAATCCGCAGTTCAAATATATGATTTTCATATATTCATTCTCATATATTCACCACTCACGGGTATATTACGAACCAACAAAACGACCAGCTCCAAGATGGCTTGTTAGTTCAATCGGTAGAGAACTGCGCCGGTATCGCAGTGGTCGTGGGTTCGAATCCCATACAAGCCTGAATTTTTTTCAGGGTCTGTTTTCACTACTGCTGAACCCTTTTCCTTCCAACTTCACACATATGTGATGATAAATACTGTTTCCCTTTTATGGTTTATTTCTTGTTTAAAATTTTGTCATAATAATTGTGTGAATAGGACCAACTGAGTTTCGAAACCATTAAAGCCAAAAATAACGACTACAATACCAGAATTCCGCTGCATATCACCGTTCGTTTAGCAGCAAAGCCCAAATATCAAAATTCTACATTTACAGCAAACCTCAAGCTCTCTCCTTAGCATCTGCTACGAAAAGTTTCTCTCACATTTTCTGACTGCCACGCTTCAGCCCGTTTCTGAGATCCAATCGCGTGTATCTTAACTTGACCCGTTCACGGCCGAAAAGAATTCTGGGAGCTTCAACCACGCCGCAAGCATAGCACTCTCCTTCGGTTCATTTCATAGTTTTTCGATAAGTGCTGATCCACTCGGTGCTACCAGCAAAATGTTGCCTCGATGAGTTTTTCTACCGGTCAAAACTAGCCCAAATTGCCTTGGTAGGTCCCGGAATCAACTCGCAGAAAGACAAGAGAGACAGGTTCCATTTCGAGCCACCATCATCACAACGGAGCGTGTTTGGCATCTCCATCAACATGAAACCGCCACTCACCTCTGGTTTCTTTAAAAGGCTTGCCCTTACCCCTTCTAGCTTAATGATGCCAGCATGGGGATTTCTGCAGAGGAAAATGACTCAGAAAACCACTCTAAAACTGACAATAGCACCACAGTCGAGCGATTCCACTCACTCGACAAACAACAGCCACTCGGGTGCATCACGTGACTCTAAAGCCTTGGTCCCCAGTATTTCAAGACAGCAGATATTTTCATAACAACTCCATATATGACAAAGTTAAGAGTCCGAGACCATTTATTGCCCAAAATCTGGTGAAATAAATAGCACCCACTTGAATCGAAAGGGTTAAGTAGTGTTCATAACTGCGATGATCAGTCGCATATTTAAAACAAGGCTGTTGTGCGTTTTCTGCCAATTTATGTCGGTTCGCTGTTTGGGAGAAGATCGTCACCTGTTTTCGGAGCCATGTCGCTTGTCGCTTTTACCCCTTGGAAGGACTCCTCGGTGAGGAAGATGTAGGGAAAGTCGACTGTAGTACCAACCAGCCGAATTAAATTATGACCGTGCTCTAAGCTCGCTCTTGTCCACAGAACACTTAAGGAGCTGAGCTACGTTGCTGTCAGTAAGCTTCAGTAGTCTACAAGTTTTCACTATAAACGCCGAGTTTACAGTGCCCCTATCAAGCGGAAATCGCTCAAAACACTCAAAACAACGGGATCAACACCGTTTGCATCGCGAGCTCGATCAATTCCCGGAGTAGAATTAAAATCACTCAGGCATATTTAATAGACACGACCAGAAGCCTAATTTGCATAAAATCTAACTGTGTACGTGAAATGGGTCTGAAATAGGGTATCGAATTTTTGGTCAGGTCTGAAATAGGGTTGGGAAAATCGCAGATTTTGGTCTGAAATAGGGTATGGGTTTCAGGAAGCGGGCCACCCCCCCCCCCCAAATGTTCTGGAAGTATCCCCCGGGCTTGGCAGTGACATAAAAGTTGAAGACGTTAACTGATTTTTGCTTCAAAGTGACGAGCATTTTCGTCACGTGATTTGTAAATGAATATTCTTGGTGAAATATCTTCTAAGCAAAATGGGGAAAATCAAATGAAATCAAATGAAATCTTCTTTGGTGCCACACGTTTGCATGTCATGTGTTTGAGAAATGGATTAGCCTTATCTGCGTGTCCACATGAAATAACAGTTTTGCGGTAAGGGAAATGGGTCACGTGACATTAGAAATGACTTTCATAGAAATAATGACTTCTCATAGAAATAATACTATCACCAAAGTAATTAGTAATTATAAGCAATTGTCTCAAGCAGCTTGAAGTGTTTTATTATCGTGGGCTTGCAAACCCTTGTCCCGCGACTTAATAGTTCAGATGCTCTATCTACCAGTGAGCTATTGGAGACTCATGGAAGCTGGGCCATTCAAATAGGTTTATATTCATATTTAGCCTGTTCCAGGCGTTCAAATAGTAGGCGGGGCGCGATATCGATAGTACCGGCAGAGTGAGGCGAAAATAAAACGGCGAAAAATTGAACGGGGGCTTCATTTTTTCGCCGCTTTATTTTCGCCTCGCTCTGCCGGTACTATCGCGCCCCGTTTACTATCTGAACGCCTGGAACAGGCTATTTTTTTCAGTTTCTTAAGAGTGTGATTGTGTCAATATTGAATAATTTCACCTTTCATCCAGTTCAGTCACTCTTAAAATTACCGTCTCACTTCACCGTTATATATCGTTTCACCTTTCAAACTAGTTTTCCTGACGTGGTTGTTAATTGCTATGAGCCCTCAACTTGTTATTGCTAATATTTTTGGGAACAAATTTATAAAAGCTAACTGAAAGTGCAATGCCCATTAGAAGATGCTTGCTCAAGGCTTTAGTTTCTAAGGTAACCTAGTGGGGCAGCGTGTAATTTGACTAAGTTGAGTGTTATTCATTAAACAAGAATCACTACAATCCGTTAACTAGCATTCATGTTAAGGTAATCCCCATGAAAATGACGTACTATCCAGATTTTTTTCAAACTTGGCACAATTGATAATCATACATAGGACATTGAAAAAATGCAATAAATAAAAAGATGGGGTCATCATGCTTGTTTTCGCCCTGCATGCCCGTTATTCTAATTGATTTCACTGAGTTGCGCGAGAAATGTTCGAAACTTGAGCAACCCCCAAAAATTGATATTATGTAGCAAAAACTATGAATAGTAGTTAAACCTGGAGCCTAATTTTTTTCTGGGCTATAATCTTTCAGTATAGTGATTTCAAATTGCCCGATCTTGCAAATAATGTAAGCGAATAGGACAACAAAGTGATCAATTGATACTCCTCCCTGGCTCCCAATTCAAAGTTTCACTTCATTTATACATAAATGATCCAACTTCTACTATTAAACCTTTTTCTCCTTAAAATATGTTTTTCTCGTGCCTATTACGAGTAAGTAACACTAATAATTAATTGGGGTCACCGTGCTCCTTTCTTTGCAACACGACCGCAAAGGGAAAATTTCCGCTGAAAGGCAAATACGCCATGAGTAGTATATTGGCGTCAAACGAATACCGCTTCGTTAAAAAAATGACATATGTAAATAAGCCTCTTTTTCTGATTTTAATCCGCTGAGAGACAACTTCCCCACCACCCCAAGCTGTCCCTCAGCGAGTTAAAATCGAAAAAAGAGGCTTATTTACATGTCATTTTTTGTGCCTCAACAGTATTCGTTTGACGCCAGTATTCTACTTTGAATAAACCCTCTGGAAATCAAGGGTTTTTGTGCACCATTTGGTCCGGTCAATTAGAGAAAAGAGGACTCACCACAATGGCGTCCCCCCTATTAGACAAGATGGGAAGCAGTGTATTGAGTCACCCAATTAGACAAGAGGGGATGCAAAGTAAGCACACCAAATTAGACAAGAGGGGTACCAAGGACACCCATCGCGCCCAACCGGAAATATTTTCCAGCGAATATGTAGGCAGGAGAATGGCAACCCCAAACAAGAACGAGTCAGCAACAAACCCGCGCAAAGCGGAACAAACCTAGGTGTACGGAGAGGAAGAGAGACTCCCGGTTCGGCCTCCACGCAGAAAGAAGCTTCTCAGACAGCGGCGAGCGCCCGTTCTTGAACCACATCCTGCATTTGGAATGATTCCTCGCCCACCCAGACGGCGAGTAACCGAAACTTTTGCCCCGTTGAATTTCAAGGCGTGGAAAAAGAAAGTGGAAGGAGTCAAATCTTGTGGTATATCCCCGGACAAGATCTCGCCGACAATCGCGATCACACGCGAGAAATGATGGAACTTCTTCGTCACAACGTCAACACTTCTTTCTTCTTGATACACACAACCACCAATGTCCTTCGTAACGTTGAGACTGGCGACGAAATTGAATTTCAAGACAACAAAGACACCCGCTCCCCGTGGTTCACTAACATTGCAGCTGCATAAGAATGGCTGAGGCAGCGGGAAAAAGAAAGGCTGGACCAACAAGTTGCTCGCCCTAACGCAAAATGGGGTTTTGAAAGGTATCATCCCCTTGACTTCAAAGTTTTGCTTGATCGAAAACCCCTTCTGGGAACCGGCCCACTTTCAGACTGGCTGCGTAACTTGGCAAGAGGCAATCACGCTATGATTTCGCTCGACACCTTTCGTGACAACCTTTGCTTTTGGCGCTGCTTGGCGGTGCATCGCGGTGCAAGGCCAGATAGAAGCACAACTGCCGCTCGCGAGTTGGCACGAAGCTATCTTGATCTTCCCAGGCGTCCACAAGACACAGTCAAAACCTCCCTCGACGAATTGGACAACACTGAAAGATATTTCAACAAGTTTCTTCCCCCAACCGAATGGCTTGGCATTAGCGTTTACGAGCCCGAGCTAACAAACGACAAACCCATTTGGCATCTGCGGCAAAATCCAAACCCCAAGTTAAAAGACATTCTGACAATTCGTATTTTCGAAGGGCATGCCTTCTATATTCGGGACATTTCTAAACTCGCAAATCTGTACAAATGTGCCCAGTGCGAGCAGAGATTCACAAGACTTGGGGATCTCCACCGTCACGCAAACGGAAGATGTGTCAACGGTGAAACAAAAATTAACTGTTAGTCGAAACCAATCGAAAAACCCGCAACCACATTCGAAGAGGCTTTCTTCCCACAGAACACAAGGTTCTCCGAATCTGCCTGTCGTTGGTTGGAAAAAGAGGCAGAAGAACGAGGAACCCACATCCACCATGCACTCTGCAGGCCTGGGGGTGAGAGGCATATCGAGAAAGGCTTTGTGGATGGGTACGACCCCAAAACCAAAATTAAACAGTCTTTCAATTTCACGGTTGTCTTTACCACGGCTGTCGTCGTTGGTTCCCGAAGAAAGAAACGAACCGTTCGAGGATAGGGATACTTCACAAATTAATGTGATCAAGTAAGCTGAAGCCACTCAAAAGGCACTAAGGCCACAAGGTAGCGGGCATTACCCCTTAAATCTACCCAAGAAAAGACTGAGCCCAAGCATTAGCAGCCATGGATAGCTGTTTCGGCCTTGTTAGGCCTCATCAGCATGGCACAGCTAATGCTCAGGCTCAAGTACCCACATATCAATAAAACAAGCAATGACAACGTAAAGCCTGTGGGATGTGGCTGGAGTGACAAGGATATTTCACAAATTAATGTGATCAAGTAGGCTGAAGCCACTCAAAAGGCACTAAGGCCACAAGGTAGCGGGCATTACCCCTTAAATCTACCAGGATAGGGACACGTTTGAAGATCGCTGGAGAAGAACCCGAAATCGCACTGCGAAGCTTCGCGAGGCCGGTTTTGAATTTGTGGAGAAGTGGGGCTGTGAAGTTGGTTCTCTTTCCAAAAAATATCACCGCAAGGTATTCACAGAAAGCTATCCTCACGCAATTATCTACGACTTCAAAGCATTCGGAGACACCAACCGCCGAAAAGAACAGACACCGTCCCTTACAATCGAAAACGTTCACACCCCAATCTCCGTCTCCATTGCCGACACACTTGACCGAGAGCCCACACACATTTGCAACAAAGATCCGCACACATTGATCTTTCTGTTCCTGGAAGAATTACACCGGCGAGGGGAGAAGATTCGAAGGGCTGTGAGAGCAAAGTTTTTCCCTCCTGACATAGATTTCTTTCGGAACCACAATGTCAACGCATCGAAGATTGGTGCAACCAAGTTACAACCCTCGGATTCAACGCTGGCAAATACGATCTGAACCTGATTCGAAACCAGTTCGTTGAAAAGATTTGCGCGGGGAACACAAATGTGACAGTGGGGAAACAAGCCAACCGGATCATGTACCTTTTCGAACCAAAATCGAGATTTCTCGACATTGTCAACTACATCGGCCCAGGAAACAGCTATGACAAATGGTTGAAAGGATTTGAGTGTGAGGGAGCCGAGAGAAGTCGTGGTTCCCATGCGACTGGTTCGATTCGCCCGACAAACTTGATTTCCCAGGTCTCCCCCCTTATTCCGAATGGTATTTCAAAATACGCAATGAATACTTGCTGACAGAAGAAGAGCACACACGATGTGTCCAGTTGTTCCAAGACAAGGGAATGAAAACGTTCGCCGACTTGTTGGAATACTATAACAACTTGGATGTTGCCCCAGGTCTGGAAGCATTGGATAAAATGCGGACCCTCTACATCGAGAAAGGAATCGACGTCTTGAAAGACGCGGTGTCGATCCCTGGGGTAAGCATGCACTATCTCCTCCGCAGTGCAATTGAACGAGGGCGGACCTTTGGACCCCAAGGAAAGAAGCTTTCGACATGTTGAAAGCGTCGGTGGTCGGTGGGCCAAGTATTGTTTTCACAAGGTACCACGAAGCACAAAAAACAAAACTCCGAGACCACCAATACCGAAATCCCCATTTCTGCCAGAAAATCCTCGGCTACGACGCCAACGCATTGTATCTGTCGACAATGGCCCTGGACATGCCTTGTGGTTCGGAAAAAGTTTCCCATTACAAAGAGCCAGCAAGAGCCCCAGGGGGTTTCGTGTACAGACTTCGAAACAAAATTTGGTTCGGCTTCGCAGAGGTGGACATCGAGATACCAGAAGGTTTGCGGCCCAAGTTCGAGGAGATGTGCCCATTCTTCCACAACACGGAAGTGCCGGTTGAAGCTCCATCCCAACACATGTTTGACTATCTGGAGAGAACCGGAAGGGTTCGTGACGATGGAAGGAAGTTGGTCGGCGCGCTTTCTGCAAAGAAGACACCGCCCCCCTGCTGCAGTGGTACATCGACCACGGCGCACAGATACCAGCAGTGTATCGCACAATTGACTACAAAGCTGCCAAACCTTTTACTTGGTTCGTGGAAGAAGTGACAAAGCCAGGCGAACTTGCGACACCGACAAAAGCAAAGCGCTTCTCGCCAACATGTTTAAACTGTTGGGGAATAGCGCGTATGGGAGAATGATCGAGGCAGTCGAGCGGCAGACGAACATGACCTATACGAAAGACGAGAAGATTGTCGACCGGACAATGCGGAGTCCCTTCTTCGAGGATCTCGAGGAAATCGGCGATGCATACGAGATGGAAAAACGAAAAGCAAAGGTGACGATCGATCGCCCCTTCCAGATTGGAATCGCAGTGTACCAACTCGAAAAGCTGCGGATGCTGGAATTCTACTACGACTTCCTGGACAAGTACGTCGATCGCAAAGACTTCGAGTTGATGCAAATGGATACCGACAGTAACTATCTGGCGATATCGGGAAAAGCTGGAGGATATAGTGCTTCCGAGCATGCGAAAGAAATTCGAGGCCGACAAAAAGAACTGGCTGGCGTGGGACAAGTGGAATGGCCGGACGCCGGGGCTGTTTAAACTCGAGCGTGTGGGAGAACGGATGATTGCTCTCTCTTCGAATTGCTACTTCGTGGATGTCGACCGAAAGTACGAGAAGTTCTCCACAAAGGGAGTGTCGAAGCGGCTAAATGAAATTCGGTGGGAGCGGTTCGAAGCTGCGCTCGAGGGGCACAAGGTCATGGCGGAGAACACAGGCTTTCGAATGCACGAAGGGGAGATGGTCACATATCGTCAGAAGAAATTGGGACTCTCTGCCTACTACGACAAGCGATATGTATTGCCCGACGGAATTCACACGGAACCGAACGAGTACCACCTTTTGAACGAATAGATTCCGAGGGAATATGAAGAAGAATTGCAGAATTCCTGTTTGCACGCGGAGACGGGGAAAGACGAAAATCGTTGTTTGCACAAAATGCAGGTGCGAATTTCATGAGGCGTGTTTGTCTTGTTTGCGAGAAGGACAAATTCACAAATTTGATTTGCCCTGGGAAAATTATTGTGACAATTATCACGAAATAATTGCAAGGAGTTATTACGAAAGAAAGAGATGGGTGAAAATCTCAGCCGGGGTTAGTCGGAGGTTACTCTGTGTCTGGTGGAACAACCATCAATTCTCCCCGCACGAAGCTACGCTTTGGTCCGTCGTGCCCTCCCGCCTCAGGACGGGAAATCCAATACAAACCACTGGCCAGGTTGGTCTGGTTTTATCATAATCCGTTCAGCGGTGAAAGTTTTCAGAGACCAAACAGGATCGGTGGCTCTTCGCACACTTCTTCCAATTCCCCCGGCTCAAACAGATAACGCACTTCGACCCCAGTTGGAAATGTTCTTTCTGCTGCCCCGACAAGTCTTCCGAAAGGAGCTGTGGCGGGTTCTGCGACCACCCTTCGTCGTTTTATCGCATCGACAGGTTTGGCATCTATCAACCGCGTGACTTTGTCGTTGTTTACAGCAACAACTCGCGGAAGCCGCTGTACCCACGCCACAGACCGCTCTCCCTCGGGCAGTCGCATTTCCACTGTGTATTGGTGGCGAAACAACCCCTCTGCCAACGTACGGTTCCACCGCTCCACAATTGCTTGGTCGCGGTGCACTTCGGAATGCCCGCGTCGGATGGTTGTGCCATGTTTTTCCATCGTTTGCGAGACAGCACCCGAGAATTCTCGCCCAGGGTCGACTAGCAGCATCTTCGGCCATTGCAACGGCCCGCGTTTGTAAATTTTCTCGAAAGCCGCAGCAACCTCCACCGCCCTTTTTGTGGCCAGACGTTCGGCCTCTTTGTATCTGCTCGCCACATCGACAACCGTCAGCGCGTATTTCCAAAGTTTGCCCCCAACTCTGTCGTGCGGCATAAAAAGCAGGTCAGCTTGATGTACCGCGTTGGGAATGGGCACGTTGAACTTCAGGCGAGGAATTTTCGGAGGGGGGGGGGGGGAAAGATTTGCCAAACAGCCTGTTTGTGCAACCATCTCTTCGCAACCGCTTCCGGGATTCTAACCTCTTGTGCCAATTTTTTTGCCGCATTCCACGCCTTCCAATATCCTTCTGGGCTGTAATAGATTCGCGAAAGTCACCGTTCTTCCCTTTTCGAAGGAACGTTTGTCATTCATTTAAACATATATTTCTGAAAGAAAAAGTATACTCGAAAGAAAAAGTCAGCGATGTTTGGAATCGAGATTGGAGAAGAAGAGAAACAAAAAGCTTGGCAGGCGTTCGCCGCCCCCAACCCACCTGCGCGCGAAGAAAAAAGCAAATGGCATTGTGGAGTGAAGATGGAGGAAAAATCGAAAGATTTCGAACTTGTTTGTCCAAAATGCGGGATGGTACAAAAACTCGACACAGTGCTTCGCCCTCGTAAAGAAGAGAGGGGCTGGCAGCCAGTTTTGATTCCCCGGAACCACATCCGTAAAACTCTGGAAAAAATGTGGTATTTTCATTGCAGTCAACGACCCCGCGGCGCGGTGGGAGTTTTTGGGAAACATCATCCACGAGTTCGCGAACTTCCCTCTTGAGGGAAACCCTCAAAAACCAAACAAACGGTCGGTGAATTAAGTTTGTTTCCTTTTCAATTTTTTCTGGAATATTTCGTCAAAAGATTGGCCGAAAAAATGGGAAATTATTTGGAAGGTTGTGGCGTTTTTTGTGGTAATAAAACCAGACACACAACAGGTGGTGGCGGTATGCGAATAATTTACAGACAACAAAATTGCAAAAAAGTTGCTAGTTCGCGGTGAAATATTCGATGTACTTCGCCTGGCGTTTTTCAGGGATTTCCATGCAGTGGTCGGAAACGAAGTCGTCGATCATTTTCAGTTTGTCGAGAAACTCCTTTGCATCGAAAGGTTCTCCCCGGAGATGGAACCAGATGGCATCCAGTATTTTTTTGTATTCCACTCGAGCGAAGCTGGCCTTTTCGGCCTTTTTGTCATATTTCTTTGCCGTCGCGACGATTTTGACGACAGCACCAAACGCAGTCAGACCGGCAATGACGCCAGGATTGAGAGTAACCCCTCCCGCGACAGCTCCAGTCAAAACAGCTTTTCCAGCAACCACGTTGCAAAACAAGTTTCTGCGCTGGTACATTCGGAAAAGCTTTTCGTAGCCCCAATGCTTCCTGTGGTAAAAAGCATAGTTTCAACATCTCAAAGGTATCATTCAAAAGGGTCGGGTCAATGTGGTTGGAGTCGAAGATGTTGAGAGGGGGGAGGCCGAGGTTTTCTGTTTGGCAACCGCATTGTATATCTACGTATACACAAGGAAAATTTTTCAGATAACACTGTCGTAAGAAGAATCACCCTTTTGTGTCTGTGCAGCGAGCATGGCTGCACGAAGCTTTTCCCACCTTTGCGCAGTGTGCCACTTCGGTTTGAAAAAATTGCGCGTGCGCAGGTTGCAAGGGAAGACCAGGCGGCATGTGTCTCACCAGTCACACCAGGTGTATGTGCACAGGAAGCCGTCGATGTGGTTGAAGTCGAACACACGGAGCTTGGGTTCGGCGCTGGTCATCATATATTCACGGTCGAATTTTTGTGATCAGACAATTGTGAATTCAAGCATGAGATATGTTTTCAAAGGATTGACATCTGAGTGTTGATAGTCAGGCTCCAAATTTCCTGCAGTAAATACTTTATTGACATTTATTGAGGTTACAGGGCTGCTACTGGCTGATATTGATTGTCTGTGGTACAAGGTCGTTACCCCGGTTGGGGCCTGTCTATTAACGAAAATTAAAATACCAGAAGGTCCGCCAAATAAAATATGAATAGCTTTGAAATAAAAATTATCCAAAACAACAATTGTGTCTTGGCCATTCATTTGAACCCTTTTCAAAAGACTTCGATCATGTTTTACTTTTTCTTCATGAAAGGCCTGTATGAAGAAGGTTGGCCAACAATTTTGAAGCCACTCAAATCCAAATTTTTCAGCAACATGATTTGCCCCCCTTGGAAACGAAGAACCTCGTGAATCCCATGTCCGTTGAGATCCAAATTGCCATGCATTTTTGTTCTACCATTATCATCTATTTCAAACCCACCCCCATCTTTTACAACCAACCAGTAACCATTCAAATTCTTTTCATCACCCAATTTCGGCTGACGAATAGGGAACCCACCAATGTCAAGGGGGACACCCATTAACATTTTTCCGCTGTACAATTTGAATAACACCGCAGAACCGTCTTTGACCTTTTTGTCATTTAAATCGAAGTCACCACCAAGTTTAACCCAAAAAGGGGGAGCCCTTTCAGGTCAATTGAACCTCTCATTATCATTCCACCAAAAACCCCGTTAAACAACTTCTGACTACCATTTTTGACTTCTTGATCATTCAAATTCAAGTCGGTTTGCATGGTCATGTTGCCATTCTCCACAGCCCAGGCTTGATCAAAGACAGACGAAGGCACATTCGAAACCAACCCCTGGACACCGTAGACCATCATTCTGCCCGAAGGTGTCGAGTCTGTGGGCACTCCATGCAAATCGAGATTGATGTAGTTGGGGGTCGTGCTTGACCATCTGTGGAATTGCACCAAAGTTTTCACAAAGGACGCAGCCGAACCGACCGCAGGGAAGGTTTTCGAGGCCTGCCGCGTTATCGAAATCGTGGTCCCGCTGGCGTTCACACTGGCATTCTGCATGTCAGGCGGAAAGTATTCGACAACGAAGGTGTAGTAACCAATAGGCAGTTTGAAAAGATTAAACCCGAGGTGCGAGCAGTACTGGTTGCTGCCATCGTCGTCTTTCTTCAATGTGAAGAGGTACGCCCTTTTGTCGAACGAATGGGGTGAGGCAACATAGTTGTAGATGCGCAGAACTGTTATGTTGTTTTCGCTCAAAGATTCGTTGAAGTTGTCCATCAGCCATTTCTGCAGTTGTCTCGGATGTTTTTGGGGACCTTGTAATAAGTTTGGGTAACATAAATGACGCTGCAGTTCATGTGCCGCCCGTTGATGAAATAGTTGATGATGTCGTTTTGGTTCTTTTCACAAACCAAGTCGTCGAACACTACGATATTTTGATTGTCAGGCATTCCCACCTCGGGGTGGGGAAGTTCCTAATGATTTCGTCGCCTGGCGCCTCTATGACCTCGTACCCCACCTCAGGGTCGATGTTTTCGGCAAAGTCGCGCAAGAGCGATTGATAATTGTGTTGGTGGAGGTCCTTCGAAAAAAGAAAGACCTTGTCCTACTCCAACAGCTCGTAGAGCATGTGCATCAGGATGTTCGTCTTGCCTGAATTGCTTGGCCCACAGATCAGCATCCTGAAAATGTCATCAGGCATGGAGGGGTGCCCCTGCCGGAAACTATTTGTGGTGGCGGCCTCGGGATCATAATTTGGAATTCTCATTTTTTTGTCTCTTTATATATTGATGTCTTTGAAAAAGTGGCGACAAAAGGCAGAGGCCGAGGCGGAAGTTGAAAAACAAGAGCAGGAGATCCGCCAGAAGTTTAAAAGGAAAAGGGTATCGAATCAATTTCGTCAGATCGAGGCTGAAAAGCTTTTGAAACCGGTCACCAAAAGGTTGGATCGAGATTTGCAAGCTCCCGCGGAAGAGGCTGAGGCGGGAGGTCCAGATTACGCAATGGATGGGTTGGACCGAATCAACCCGTTTGATTGGAATGCTTTCAGGCCAGAGGTTGAAACACCACCACCATCACCACCACCATCACCACCACCAACACTACCACCACCAACACCACCACCAACACCACCAGTTGATGATGATGATGATGATGAAGCTCCCCTCCCTCCACCACCACCACGTCAAGTGTGGCTTGAACCAGTGGTGCCCAGCCTGCTCAAAAAACCAACGAATCTGTCCAATTGCAAACAACCAACCGACTTCTCAGACAGTACGGGGACGACCCCGACTACAGAGTGAAAAGTGAAAAGTCCCCATTCCACAGGTTTTCGGTGGAGGATCTCAAAACGCACCGCGAAGAGATTTATGACCGCCAAAAAGGGGGGCGGCCTGCTCCAAGACAGGAGAGGGTTTCCCCGCAAAAACTACAAGCGGGGAAAAGGGGTCTGAAACGAACCCCACAGAAAGAAACCAGACCCCGGCCCCCCACAAATTGGGAACAAGCAATTTTGGAACGACGGACCCCGATTGAAGGGTTGGAGGAGGAAGGGGATGAATGCGATGGACAAGAATGGGGAATGGAGGGCAGCGGGTTTGATCGTCCCCCTCAAAAGCAAGAAAAATCGGAGATTTGCGACAAAATGATTCACCAACTGTATGTGAGCCTCAGTTCGATGCGGGCCGTCAACTCTTTAACGAAGCTCCGCAAACACGTTTCCACTCTGCTCGACAAGCTCCTCAAACTTGGTGGTATCAACGACTTTCAGGGCCGCAAAATTTTCAACGATTAGATACGGAGGTGAAATGTACCATCTGCTGCTTGACTCAAGCCTTGCAAGGCTGCAGCGCGATGGCACCAACCAAAAGTCACACGACTTCACGATAACATTCAACCCACCCATTGCTCTCGACAACACAAAAAACTACGAAGCGGCGCTTGATGAGCTTATGACCATGAGTTATTCCTGGTACAACGTTGCGGCCGAATACAACAACAACACTTTCAGGTGGCGGAAAGCAGGTGAGGCTTGGAAAACCCTGACCGTTCCTGATGGGATGTACGATTATACAGAACTCAACCGCTTCTTGCAAACGCAAAACGGCTTCGTTGACCCCGCCGCGGCGGAAAAGAAACACATCTTCAACCTGTACTTTGATTACGCAATCACCCGTGTTGTGATTGGGGTGGCCACCGGTTACGAGCTTGACCTCTCAACTGGGGATATCGGGAAACTGTTGGGTTTCAACAAAAAAGTCCTGACTGGGGCAACAACCTTCACGGGCGACGGCATCCCCGACATCACGAGGAGTGTTGACTGGGTGTTCCTGCATTGCGACCTCATCACGCGGCGAGCCAACGATGTGCCGAGCGACGATTAATTCTCCTTTTCGACGGCCAACCTTGAGGTGAGCTACCCTTTCACAAAAGAGCCCCTCAGTCCGAAATTTCACCGGGTGAACAAAACTAACATTGAAAAACTAAAAATTCGTGTTACTGATGGGAGGAACAACATTCACAATCTCAACCACGCCGATGTTGTTTTGACTCTCATGATCAAGGAAATTTCTCTGTGAGGTACATGAACCGACCAAGTGAGTGGGCAAGATTTTACGATAAGGGCGCCGGCCGCTTCCGCTATAAGCACAAAGGCTCCGGTGTCGTGCGGGATACACTCATGGAAATTGGGAAGCGCCTCGCGAAAGCGGCCGCCCCCCTCGCAAAGAAAACCGCCTCCAAGGTCGCCGAAAAGGCAAGCCAGGCTCTCGTTGAGCGGGGAGGTAAAACGATACGCCAACTGTTGCGAAGCCGCATAGCAAAGCAGAAAAAACCACGGCAGACCGCGATGGATTCAATGGTCAAACTCAGTCAAATCTTGGCCAACCAACTTTGAATTTTTTTTTGTTTTGTACACGGCACAATTTTTCGAGCACCACGCATGCTTGAAAGGGTTGACTACCAGCGGTTTCGCCTGGACAATGCACTGATCCAACCCGCGAACGGGCAGTCGCAAGTCAAAACAGGGCTCAAGTTTTATGTATCCGATCGCGATGTCATATACTATTTTTACAAAGCTTATTTCCGAGTGGAATACCAGTTGCAGAAAAAGGCCGACGGGACTTTTGTGGCCGCAGATGTGGCCTCGGCACTAGTCAACGGCGCCTTCTCTCTCATGAAAAGACTGACTGTAAAGGCGAACTCGAAGCCACTCTATGAGGGAAACGATGTGAACAAGATAATCTTTGTGAAAGAAATGTTGCAGTACTCTGAGTACTATTCCAGAACTGTGGCGAAAGATGAATTCTGGTATCTCGACAGCGACGACTCGACAGTTACAGGGGCCGCTGCCACCAATCTCGGAATACGTTCAAGGGCACTCCTTTCACAAGGAGACCACATCAAAACAGTCAAAGCAGTGATACCTCTCAATCGGTTTTCTTTCTTCGAGGAGTTGGAGGACAAGCTCCTCCCCCCACTGCAACTCAAATTCGAAATTGAGCTGCAAAAAGACGAAAATATGATATATGGGGGTGCCGCCTCGGCAACCATCGAGTTGTGGTGAGACTCTTCGAGTTATGGGTGCCAAAACTGACCTTCTCAGCTGGTCCATGAAAACTTCCTCAAACCCACACGTTGGCGCTATCTGAAAGAAACTTTGCACGCGAGCATGGGTCGGACAGGCATCTCGTCGCAGTGGCCAATAACCGCGGGGGGTCAAAAATGCAAAGCATGTGTTCGTGTTCTTCCAGAAAGCCACTGCGGACGCGACAACAACGAATCCCTATTTCTTTCATACCTTCAACCTTGATGGAGGGGCAAAGTTGTCAACATGCCGCCTGCAATATGGCTCGACCTTTTACCCCGAAAATGACTACGAGGGGGAAGACCAATCGCGGATAGGCCGGGATCTTGTGTAATTCAGCTACAGAAGGGATGACTATGACACAGGAACTCAACTGAATGTGGCCAACTACAAAACTCTTTATCCCCTCATTTATTTCGATCTCCGGGCTGCAAAAGAAAGTATGACTGGGGATTCAAAGCAGTTGGTTTTTCACTATCGATTGAATCAGGCTGCCACGGCAGATTACAAAATATACGTCATCGTCTTGAATGAAGAATAGATCGTCTTGGATGTGGTTGGAAATGAGTTGGTCAGGGTTTGAGGAAATTTCTTCTTTGATATAAGATGCCAACTGTGTATCACCCGTTCAGAGTCGCTTTGTCTGAGGACCAAAGGCACAGTCTCGCGAATGCGGTGAAAGAAAGGGCGGCTGTGACTCTGCGTGTCAAGCCAGCACAAATTGGAAATGGTGACAGCCTTCCGTTGACCACCACACAAATAAACCACCTGAAAAAGGCCTCCAGCGCCGTCCGCGGTGCGGATATCACATTCAGCAAGACGCAAATAGGACAAACAAAATAGCTACTCGGTGGCAACCTTTTTTCTGTTGCCCGGGCGCTCGCCCCTGCTGTTGGGAAGACTTTGGGGATTGCCGGTCTCAGCTTCGGTGTTGGGAAACTTTTGAAAAAGATTTTCGGTGGCAATGTTGGACCCCAGGAGGTGCAGTTGTACAAACTTGTGCAAATGATGCACCCCGCGCAGAAATTGGCCCTTGAAAAGTATCTTGTTGGCCGGGGTATGGTTAGCGGTGGGCCACGCAACATGGAGGTTTTCTTGGAATGCTGGCTTCCATCGGCATTCCTCGTAAAGAAGGTTTTGGGGCGTGGGATACAGGTGAGCCGGGCGCGATCAAGGAAGTCTGCACCCCCTCGTCTTCCTGCACCACCTTCGGGACGCGGCATGCAAATGCGCACTCGGTCTTCGAAAGGTGGGAAGATTGGGAACGTCCGTTGTTTGGGCGGGGAAAAAAAGATGAAGTTCAAGGATGTGCCGCTTTCAAATGTTGACCTTGTGAAATGGTGTGAATATCTTGACATCCCACTCAAGGGTGTCTTCTCACGCAACGAAGCCAAACCTCTCCATCATTCACCCTGCATCATCAACCTGGATGATTTCGGAAGTTTGGGCACACATTGGGTTTGCTGTTGGGATGGTCCTGAGTATTTCGATTCTTTTGGTCTTACTCCCCCAGATGAGTGGGAGCAGGAAATGCGAAAGTCGGGGCATAAAACCTTTCTTCGGGATGACAACCAAATCCAGTGGGTTGGAAGTGTGAGGTGTGGCTACTACTGTCTGCTTTTCCTCAATGAACGCACAAAGGCACAAGTTACAAAGACATTCTGAAAATGTTTTCTGACGATGTTCATCACAATGAGCAGGTTGTGAAAAATTATTTCGTGAATATACCTTGACTCATGGTGAAAAAAAAACCCCGAACGTGCCTGGGTCTGAAAGGGTTGTCACAACCAAAAATGGACGAAAAATGGGAAAGGCTAAGTGTGCGATTTGTGGGATAACAAAAACCCGCTTTCTTCCAAAAAAAAGGGGTCGGGAAACTGACAGGGCCCTCTCATGCAGAGGGCAATTCCCACTTCAAGATAAAAGATGGTGTTTTGAGTGATCTTGTGGGAAGCGGCCTCCCTGTTCCCTTTCCATTCGTTGATTTCAAAAAACTGTGGAACGTCATCTCTGACTCCAAACTTTTCAAAGGCCTCGAAGTTACTGCAAAAGAGGGGAAGGCAATGGTGGCCGAATGCAAACGCCAATATGCAGACTACAAGCGGCGGGGCGGCTAATAACCCTGTGAGAAAATAGGAAATAGGTGCAATGATGTACTCGCTCTGGCACAAAACCAGCGAACACCCTTAAACATCATCAAACGAATTTAAACTTCTTTTCTACCTTCAGGGCAGACAACTTTCTTGCTGCACTTGTGGTGAATAACACCGTCCAGGTCCAAGACAAATATCATGTCCCTCTTATTACATGCACTGCCTTCCTGCTTGATAAAGATGAGATGAGCACCATGCATCCGGGGGGGAAGCAGCCTCCAGTGTTAGGGGCTACACTGTAATCGCCATAGCCACGTATTCAACTCCCTAGTAAAGGCAACAAATAGGCACGCACTTTCAGCTTTACTATTCGAAGTGAGATCGATCTCTCCATGAAACGTCAAATTCTGCTAAAATCAGCATGAAATACCTGTTTTTGAAACATAGTTAAGCTGCGCCAAATGCGACCACCAGTACGTTGGAGAAACGAAAAGGAAGGTCAGTGAGCGACTTTCTGGTCATCGCTCATCTATAAAGAAGCATGTAAACACATTCATCGCAAGACATTTCAACTTACCCGGACATTCAATAGCTGATATCAGGATACAACCCATTGAACATATCACGCCGAGACCTGGCGAGACTGAGCAGGATGTTACCATTAGACGCTTAGATCGTGAACGCTTTTGGATGTTAGAGCTCGCCACTGTGTATCCTTACGGACTTAATGATCGATTACAACATGTTGGAAACATTTCAAATTCAAATTTCACGTCCGGTATTAATGTTTTTAATCTTTTTAATCGTCATAAACGCCGTCAAAGAAGCCATGGACGACGTCGTAACTCAAGACATACTTCCGAGCTCACATTGGACCAACTTCGCAGTCTGTACAACGGCGGTAAAGGTGGCCTCCATCGTCTCCTTACAACACTCTATAGCACCCGGTTAACAAATTTAGATAACCTTTTCAATGAATGTCAGCAGCTTCCCATAGCCAATCAGGATCAACGTTTTAGGAGGATTGTTTTAGACGTCTGCAGCAAAAGGTTATTTTTTCCAGTACCTACAGATAATAACTCCAGTGTTAAACCTCATCGGCGTTTTATGAAGATATATTTTCACAATAAAGGGATAGATAGCGTTAACCTCACTAACATTTTACATAACAAACTCGTTAATTCTAAAGTACCAATCTATTTTCAGGAACAGGAACCACCACTTGTAAGTTATAAGTACACTAATACCATTTCTAGGAGCGTGTTTAATTACAATCAAACCCTCCATAACGTTAATATCGATGGTTATAGTGGTACGTCTTCATCATGTGACTGCGCGTCTTCTACTTTTCGTTATGAGCCTCACGGCCATGTTATTACTGGAGATCTACGCATTGTTAAGAATAGAAAACTTAGGCGTCTACTGGAGAGAGGTCCAAAGTATAGAGAACAGAATACCATCGATTGGAACCTAAACAAGAAGATATTGATGAAAGCGGTAGATGATTACGCTAAGAGCTGGAGTAAACGTGAAGGTTGTCATGTGTCAACACTAGAACAATGGTCGGAGACAATAAAACTGATTATCCAGAACAGAATTAACAACCTACAACGTCGTAATTATAGTTCTTGTCACAAGACCTTAGAGGACAGGCATGTCAGGGCATACCTAACGGAACTACAAGATAGGTATGTACTAGTGCCTGCGGATAAAGCTGGCAATAACATCATTTTTGTTTGCAAGCGTTACTACCTACATACCCTAATGGAAGAACTTGGCATTAATTCCGGCAGTATTATTAATTCTACATACGAAAGTCAAAATGTCACAGTTGATGATATTATATGGACCCACACCACGATGTTAAAAAACGAATTCCACATCACCTTGAAACAGAAAGAAAAAAATTTGCCACAAATATATTGGATACCAAAACTTCACAAGACACCATACAAAGCAAGATTTATTGCAGGTTCGAGTTCATGCACCACTACTAAGATCTCCAAATTAATTACCGAATGCCTTAAACTAGTCAAGAGTCACTGTACTTCGTACTGCAAAACTATTTTGGAAAGAACTGGTGTTAACTGTATGTGGATTATAAACAATTCGTTGGACGTAATTCGCACATTGCAGGAAAAACAACTTCCGCTCAATGAGATGAGTACTTGGGACTTTTCCACTCTATATACTAGCCTTCCACACGCCAAACTTAAACATCAACTTCATGATCTGCTCGAAAGAGCTTTTCACAAAAGAGGAAAAAGTTTCATAGCAACCAATAATTTCCACACTTTCTGGGCTAATGATAGGAAGTCTACGAAATACACTTACTTCTCGTGTAGGGAACTGTGCCTCGCTATCGACTTTCTTATCGACAACATCTACGTTCGCTTTGGAAACTCAGTTTTTCGACAAGTTATTGGAATACCAATGGGCACTAACAGCGCACCTTTGCTAGCTGATCTGTTCCTTCACACCTTTGAGTATGATTTCATGCTTAGAACATTGAAACGAGATAAAACCATAGCCGTCCAATTTAGCAACACCTTTCGATACATTGATGATTTATTCAGCGTCAACAATGAGAATTTCGGAAATTACATCAGCGCTATTTACCCGTCGGAACTGGAACTAAAGGACACTACCTTGACATCAAATGAAGTTTGTTATCTAGACACAAGAATTAGGAATGGTGATAACAACACTCCTTTTCATCTCAGTGTCTAGGATAAGAGGGATGACTTCTCATTTCGGATTGTCAATTTTCCTCACATGGACAGCAACATTCCCGCCAATCCGGCCTATGGTGTTTTCATATCTCAATTAGTGAGATATGCTAGACTTTGCACATCGAAACTGGATTTTATTGATAGACTTCACCGACTTTCATCACATCTCCTTCACCAAGGCTTCAAATCTACGCTGCTTCGTAAATCGTTAACTAAATTCTTGAAACGCCACGGTGCTATCGTTGAGAAGTATGGTGCTACACTACAGGAGATGAGATTAGCAATCCAGAGATGAGATTATATCCTTTATATTATCCTGGCGCTCAAATTTGAGATCCTTGTTGCTTCCATTCATTACATTTTTATGCAAATGTGCGCGCGCAATTTTCCTAAAGTTGTGCGCGCGCTTGCTTATTTAGTTTACGTGTGCTTAGTTCGTTGTTTGGTTTACGTGTCCCATTCAAAACTCAACTTAGCACTGAGGAAGGGCTAGGCCCGAAACGTCTGCTATAAACTTTGTTTTTAATTTGGCACTGCGTTAATACTATTTAAAACTTTTTACTGTTTACTGTGCCACGCAGCTACTGAACCTTTTGGTTTACGAATATTTACGTGTGCATAGTTCGTTATTTAAGGTACTCCTATTATTTTACGTTGTTTTCCTTGCTAATACGTGTTGTCAATAACTGTGCTCACAGTGTGGGTGGCTCCTCCTAAAATGTTCTGCAATTGGTATAGGATTTGATGGAGCCGAAACCAATTGTGGAATTGCACACATTTTAGGTATCCTACTGATGAACAGTTATTACACGCAGATATTTTTAGAAGCAACAATTGTTTGTGGTCTGTCACCTTTGAATTGTGATTTTCTCCGTATGTAAGACAGTCATCACCATTAAATCCCATTCAAATCTTTCCTTGGTCAAACACTGTATTTAGTGTCTCGTAATATAACCAGTAACGTCTTGTGATCCTAAAGGGTGGTAGCTTACGAGAGAGTTCATTGCATCGTGAACTATTACGAAAGGCAATAAGGGTTCCAAAAATGCAAAACATTGCGAGAAAAAACTCGCTGTACATTTTAAGCGCCAGCATTTTACCAACTTTATAAGCTTGTACTTCGCATAGTAGCCTCCCGAAAGGAACATTTACGCTTGGAAAAAGGAGTAAACTTGCCTTGCAAAACAATAACATTTGCTGTCCACTACCAGTGGAACAGTACAAACGTGCCGTTAAATGACCTGTTTGGGATAGATGAAACCTTCGGGGTTAAATTTTCTATTTAATGATCACTTTGGACTAAACTTAAACTTGGTTTTTTGGAAGTCCTTTGGGGTTTCCTTCACTGTAGTACAGGATCCTGGGATTGCATAAGGTCCTCCTCTCATCCAGTACCAGATATAACATGGCTGGCTTTCCTTAAGTCGACCACTAGTACTTATCCATGGTGCGGAATGATAATTTGTGTCATTAGCTAGACAATTGAAAGGATATTTACTATCTGAGGCACAAACAAGGTTACAGGTATACACAATAAAATATACAATTACAAGGTATGGAGCTTTACGGCACAAACTGGCTTAAAACGATGGGTTCATGGTAGAAGGTTAGCTTAGCTGATGATTAGCATTGGCTTGTGCAAACGATCCCAGCGGCAATACATATAGTGGGCAGTTGTTGGAAAGCCAGTACACGAATCAAACAAGTTTGATCACCATCAACATCAGAAACAGGTGACCAGTTCAAAGTCCCGTTAATCAGGGGAGATGACAGAAATCTCACAGGCCTTCAATGTCTCCATATGGTCCGCGTGTAAGATTCACCGGCCAAACTGTAAGGATACATATATGTTATTTGCCGGCCGAGAGGTCCGTATTGGGGAAAAATGTGCCAGAGGTCTCGAGTATGGCCCCAGACCGCAGGTCGAGGGCCATACTCGAGACCGAGGGCACAGTTTTTCCCAATACGGACAGACCTAGGGCCGCGGCAAATAATGTGTTTATTTTTTTCATGGAAAAACTGATTATTAGGCGGACTAATCAACCTAGGACGGGCAAACTCCGTTTATTACGCGCGAATTTGCATGGACGTTTTAGTCGGTGAAAAACGAAATACTAAGTGAACAAAAGTTTTCAAATTTCTCGCCTTACCGCGGCAAAATTGATCCTCGAAATCTTCATGGAAAATTTTAACAGGCACTTTAAGGTCAAAAACCTGAACTGTATGAGATGTAAGTTTACCTTGCAGAGTTTTTAACGTTTGCTACTATCATGCAACTGAAGACAGTGACTGTAGCGTGAAACCTTCGCCTCAACACAAAGGCATAAATTCAACGATAAGAGAAAAGTAACTCGTTCCTTCTTGAATTAAACTTAACAAAACGCCGATTTAAAAATTGAAAAAGTATAAAATGCAAAGCAAAGAAACCATTAAACGCAGTAAAATATGGTAAAGCTCGTATAACTACGGTTATCGCTACAACAAAGAACAACAAGCGCAAAATTTGTACAAAACCGATTGACGGAATGTACAACCATTGAAATACAAGCGTGTGCTTTCTTGTTTAATTAAATCGTGAAAAGACCTCGATTATACAAGAGAAAAGGAAAAACTGACAGCACGAAATCAGTGAAGTTCACAAAGCCAAACTTGCCTTTTTCAGAAATTGCAACGATTTCAATTCCACTGCTTGTTCCTTCATCCACTTAACAACCCATTCATGGTTAATATAAAACATCATTTACGCCACTTTTGCGCTTTCACTTTGATGAAAGTTCTCGAGCTCGCTTCCAAGTTTGCTTCAAATTCAGCAGCGGTCCGTACTAGGGGTCCGGAAGGGAAAATCCGGACCGCTGCTGCGCGCGCCATCAGCCAATCAGATTCAAGGACTTTGAATTCCGGACCACTGAGATGCTTCAGAATAAAATAAACATTTTTAATATCAGTAATGATATTTCTCAATTGCATAGGCGTTTTTATACTATGCTATAGAAAATACAGCCAATCAGAACGCAGGAAAGCCGTTGTATATTCGTCAGTATTCCACCAAACCTTCCCATCGATCAGTGCAATTCAACGGTATCACACCCAACCTTCCCATCGTGCGTTGAGATTGTTTTTACTGCTTGAAATGCAACCGTTTGACTATAGCATCTTTATTTTACATCAATATTTTATTATTTGTAATTTGGTCATGAATTATAATTAGGACATTAGGAAGCCATTCCAAAACCATTCAAGTCTGGGCGTATCTCGCATTGATTATGCTGGCCACTGTATTTTCTATGGCATGGTATAAAATAGTTATGAAACCCTTTCTCGTGGTATACCGGGGAATATCCCACTCCTCACTTGTATTTTCTTGATATACACACTCGCCTAAAGGCTCGTGTGTATACCGAGAAAATACAAGTGACTCGTGGGATATTCCACGGTATACCACTCGAAAGCGTTGCATAACTAGTATAAATGTTCTGCCATGTGGCTGGGTAGGTGCGGGGATACACCTAACTTCTTTATAGAATCTAATTAAATAAAAAAGCCTTAACCGTGCTTTCTTCAGTTTTATATAATAACCAAATCAATGCGCGCGCTCTGATTGGTCAATCAGCTATGGTTTATTGTGCCCGTAAACTCATGGAAATTTCGCGTGTCTTCTGAATTATTATATGAAAGCAATAGACCACAAGTTTCTATGGTTTATAGGCTGATAAACCACTTGGGATGTTGGAAGAACACTAGAAGAATCCGTAAATCATAAACCATAGAAACTTGTGGTCTATTGCTTAACTACTTCTTGAGTGCTATCGTCACTTCCTTGCGTGTCTTATAACAGAATAAAGCACAGTTAAGGCTTTTTTATTTGTTTTATAATATAGTTTTTCACACATTTGTAGCTAAATTCGTTTCAATATTTGTGAGAAAACTGAGCAAATTTTATTCTCAGCTTGCGCGCGCGGAATGGCGTCAGTGATCGTATATGTTGCGTCAACACTGCGTCTTGTTTTAAAATTTCTTTTTAACGGGCAGTTAAAACTGTTCAGTTAAAACTAGCAGCACTTAGAATTCGTGCCGTCAGTTCTATTTTATGACCGTACTATTTTAATCGCGAAGTTTATTTTTTGAGTTGTGAAAAATGCCAGATTTGTAATGATTTTGAAACTGCACGGGCAGACAAATGGCGTCATCCGCGTGCTTTGTACTCTCATAAGGCACGCTCGATTTCAATGAAAAGATGCGCGAAGAAGTCAAGCTTTTAGGAGTTACGTTAGATAAGGACTTAAAGCATATTGAAGATATTGTACGTAAGGTTGGAAATCAAATTCAAGTCTTACAGAGGCAAAAAACTTTAATTGATGTTAATACTATAAGATTATATTGTACAACGCCTATCTTTTGCCTCATTTTACTTATTGTTCTTTTATCTGGCATTATTTTCTGCACCTTCTGTCGTTAATCTTATCAAATTTAATCTTAATATTATTAGTTAGTTGATCAATTACTATTTTCATCTTTTGTACCAATATTGTTGATAATTATTTTTTATTAATTAATGTTATTTTAATTTATTTATTTTTGCCATTTATCCTCGGAAATATTAGCATCTTATTGCCATCTTCAATTCGAGTATAAAGAAAGATTGACTGATTGATTGATTGATTGATTGATTGATTGATTGATTGATTGATTGATTGATTGATTGGACCGTAAAGCCATCTACCCCTTTAAACACGCGGGTGAAATATTCTATTCACCGATCGTCAATACTTCCATCTATACGATCCGTGTGTTAAACTCAAAGGCCGAACGAACTTTACGAACTGTATAGCGTTTTACTCCCAGTGAAGAGGGGAGTGAAACAAGTCACTATAATAAGGTGTAATTCACGGACCGGACCATCAATCCTTCCATACGGTCCGTGTGTGAAATTCACGAACCGTGAACTTCCTCTTAATTAAATGCAATTCACGAATTTAACCTCTCTGCTTGTGAACTTTGTTTTGACAGCTAGACGCTAACCGCTATTCGGGATTTATACCTAGGCTTAATTACTTTAATTGCGAGGATTACTCATAGCACATTCGCTGGCGCTGACAAAAACACCATCTCCCCGTTTCTGCTGGTTGCCATTTCCACTGACATATGAGAGCTACAATAGCTCATAGGTAAGGACAGTTATACTTTCAAAAGCTTATACTATCGTCTAGCTAAGTGAAGTACATCTTTCGGCCCAGAGGAAGTTGGACATGACAAAGATGCAGCTGTGCTTTGAGACTTGATAGTGCAAATTCACCAGACTGATATACGGGAGCCATCTGCATCTGCAGTGTCGGAACAGTTGGCGTGTATTACTGACCTTATTCCGAAAATCTTTCAGTTGTTCACCATCCTTGACTAAAGTGGAATCCCGATTGGTCAAACTTCCCGATAACTCGAACCAATTTTGGTTCCGTTGAATTTGCTCAGTGACTATAACAATGTACTTTTACCCCCGATTTCTAAACCCTTATTATTCGAACCTGATTATTCGAAACTCTCCCGTGGGAAAAATTAACCCTCGATAACTCGAACCTTTCAGTGAAAATTTAGAAATTGCTTGGTGCCGATTTCAGCTACGTTAGCGCCTATAAGTAATTAAACACTTCCGGAAAAGTCACAACATTATAGACCACCGTTTCTGGGCTGCAAAAAAAGCAACAGGTAATCACATGTAATTTTAGTTTAGGAACTTTTTTAAGCATACTGTTTACATTAATTGAAACGTCTAAAGTCTGACCAGGACTATAGCCTGTGTTCTGCAATCTATATTCAATACAAATTTAGCCTACAATACATTTTGTTTGTAAATGAAGATCTCTGTCTTAAAGGATGCATTTCAATGAAAATGCGCATAATTGCCCCTGATGAAACAATATAATACCTCTGCAATTTAGCGTCATACACCTTATTCCAAAATGGCGGCCAATTTATTATTCTTTTGTTTGCATGTTAATTAGCCCTCTTTGCCTCGTCAACATGTACGAAATACAAAAGAATTTTGAAGTGAAAATGAGGCAAAGAGGACTAATATACATGCAAACAAAAGAATAATAAATTGGCCGCCATTTTGGAATAAGGTGTATTTGATGCCACCTTCGATTTCTCGAACTCTCGATTTCTCGAACCAATCATCGTAGCGTTTCCCTTACCATTCGCAACTTGTCGAGTTATCAACGCGAAAGAGGCAGTGCAACGAGTTTGCGGGTTCGGAAATGTCATTGTTTGTTTCTTTACACTAAGGCCTGCAAAAGATAGGGCGTTACCGTTGGTTAAGGTACTTAATGAGTAAAAGCTGGGAAATTCTTTCAATTCAGTTCACGATATCTCTTAATCTGGGCCTGAAATGTGTCCCTCCGTATAATGGCGTGCGCAAGTTAGCAGAACGGCCAAGAGGCGCGGCCAAGAAGCTTTTAGTGTACAAGAGAACAGAACAGAATCTTTCATTTAATTTGAGGCTCAGGGTTATCCTTTCAGTTGCTTGAAAGCAACCTGCTATCAACAGGAGCCATGAACACTGTTACCTTATTATACAAAGTACATGCTTATTCATCGACAATTATAAATACAATTAAGAATTTGATTAAGAATACTATTATTACTAACCCTAATATCAACTATAAAACCGCTAAAGCGCTTGCCACGTAGGTTACAAGTTACAGTAAGCAAAAAAGTAGGTTTGTGGAGGTTTCTACGATAGGACTGTACTTTGAAAGTCAACGGAGAATACACTTTACCAGCTTAATTTAAAATGACTGCAATCGCGAAGAGGCTTTTTCAATCCAGATCTAGTAACAATCTGAACAATAAATTCCACAGAAGAGCAGGTTTTCGAAACAGGTATCTGACAAACTCGATAGGCTTCGACGAAAGCGCGGCCCAAAAATATGCTGGTGTTCTGTGTCACTCGGAAAATGTTGTAATGCGCAGGAATATCAACCTGTCCATCACTGATTGGACAGTTTCACATGAGAGTGAGACTCAACAGGTGTTCTTGGTGACTTGACTTCCACTCCAAGTCGAGGCCTGTTATGTTTCGCATAGACGCTAGTGGCTGCTTGGCCACTCGCGGATCAACAATCTAGAGTAAAAGAATACGTAACCCTCATGAAATTTGCAAATTCTATAAGCTCAATAAACACTAATAGTTCAAAAGATTCTAACGACTTAACCAACAATTAATGCCTATTCTAAGGCATTTTTTAATCGGAAATAAAACTATGGCTCTTGTTGAAAGCAATTAATAAAATGGCTCCTATGGAAGGACCCGCGCAGCAAGAGTTTGATTGGCGGGGGGAGGCGGCTTCATCACGAAAGCATAAGCGTGAGCCAGCTATGGGGGAAGTCCCGGGACATGCTTCCCGGAAATAATGGATTTTGTGCATAGTTGCAAACGTTCAGTGCTTAGAAAGCGGTTTCTTTTAATACAATACAAAAATACTGAACATTTAGAACCCTACTTCTCAACAAATTCACTATCAAACCCTGCTTTATAAAATACAATTAACTCCAGCTGATATGATCGTTAAAATAAAAGAGGAATCCAACAATTTTCCCTAAATGCATTTCAAGTTAAAGTTACAGTTTACCTTCAAAGGTGTCTCTAATAATCTAAGGGCTGTAGCGGCTCCGGGTTACAGCCCATATACCATAAACCCTATATCAAATTAAAGCTAATAGAACTAACTATTCGAATATTCCATTAATTTTGTAATTAAGTGCGGAATTACTGAATGTTCCGCCGATTCTAAACTCGGAGGTCTTTTATTTGCATAGCTTTCCATTTCAGTCCGAAAAATCACCGATAAAAACAATTTATTGCTTATTGCAGAAAAATATCTCCGTCGTTTACTTGAGGCAGGAAGCCGAGGCTCAGTTCATTATCCTGAATCCATCCCACTATTGCAGCTGAGTTATTCAAGAATCTCGCTTGCCCACACCATGCAAGTAAGGCAAGCGTAATAACAATAATCTAGGTTTTCTCTGTTCCTTCTAAAACATAATCAATACATTGAGCAGAAACGCGAAAAATCGCTACACAAGCAACAAACCTCGCTGACGATCGGTGCAATTGTCTACCTGATCCTGCTCGAGAAATCCTGGCCCTAACCCTGTTTAAAGAAAATAATAACAATAATAAAAAATAAAATAAAATAATAATAATAATAATAATGAAATAATTTTTACCCGGATATCTTGCCGTACAGAAAACGTAAAGCTTGTGGGATGTGGCTGGAGTGACAAGGATACCTCACAAATTAATGTGATCTGGTAAGCTGAAGCCACTCTAAGGGCACTAAGGCCACATGGTTGCGGCATTACCCCTTACATCTACCAAAGCAAAGATTGAGCCCAAGCATTAGCAGCCATGGACAGCTGTTTTGGCCTTGTTAGGCCTCATCAGTACGGCGTATCTAATGCTCAGGCTCAAGTACCCACATATCAGTAAAACAAGCAGTGAAAAAGTAAAGCTTGTGGGATGTGGCTGCATGGAGTGACAAGGATACCTCACAAATTAATGTGATCTGGTAAGCTGAAGCCACTCACGACTTTGACCTTGCGTATACAGTGTGATGTTTCCGATTTTACACTAAAATTTGGTGTTATTAACTGAGGATCTCTTTAAGGTTGCCAATTCACATTATCAGTTGATAAAATCGAATTTTCGTGTACCACTATCCCACCGACGGAGCACCATGGCTTCGGATTTTAGTTTCATCTGAGTTGATTTAGTCTCAGTTATATCCCTGTTTAGTAAGGAATGAGCACAGAGTAAATAAATCTGACTTAAGGGGGGAGTCTGGTTAAAATTTTGAAACAAATTGCGAAATCGGTCAATCTTTCGTTTTGGTATTTTTTGAACAGAAAATTTATTTAAGTATAAGATTTTAGCACTTTTATTGCCAAAAATTATAGCGAAAATGCAAAAAAGTTTGATCTTCTGTGATATGGTCAAAGTTTATGTTCCGT
Organism: Pachyseris speciosa; assembly: GCA_016490735.1. Taxonomy (NCBI): domain Eukaryota; kingdom Metazoa; phylum Cnidaria; class Anthozoa; order Scleractinia; family Pachyseridae; genus Pachyseris; species Pachyseris speciosa. The sequence continues at coordinate 278,263 of JAEMWC010000567.1, read as the reverse complement.
TGCCATGGTAATCAAATCCAAACAGACGCATTTTAAACTGATTTTTGATGGTTATATGAGGTCCGGTGGTTCGCTCTTTGTTGTAGTCCATTCCAGTCATCTATATTTCCTATCTTTTCAAACACCGAAGGCCTGGCTGCATAGTGCCGAGTTTCGAGTAAGGAATCTGTCGCTCAAGGCCATGCCAAAAGGAGAAAAAAAAAACGGACGTAAACAGTCCGTTCTAAAGAAAAATGTTCAAAAAAAGAAATCTAGATTCAAGGGAATCCAAAAGCAGAAGAAATTGCCCGTGGATTTGACCAGAAATGCCGGAGGAGAAATCACTTTCGTCGGAGAAGATGATGTTGTCAGCGAACAAATTCCACCACCCGCTGCTTCGGCTTCATCGCGAAAAATTGTGCCTGAATGCTAAGAAACATCTTCTGATGAAAGTGTTTACGATACCAAAGGTGAAATACCAGAAGGATATCGACTAATTTCTCTGGATAGCCTAAAAGAATTTGCGAAGAGGATTCATTCAAATTCGACATGCGCGTCCGGTGAGATCATTGTTATAATAACATTATCAGTTCACTTGATCTGTGTTCTATTTTGTCTGTGCTTTTTCTCTGCTATTTAGTCAGAATTATCACTGATTAACTTTTTTTTTGTAGACCGTTTCGAACTTAGAGAACAAAATATCCACCGCTTTGGCTTCAGTAGCAGCATATATGGAGTTTGTGATGATTGTGGTATGTCAGAGTTCCTGGCCACTGGGCATTCT